>CM070837.1:35478611-35493611 GCA_036326025.1 Chrosomus eos
TTTTGTACAGCACTAATTATTTTTTATTCATAGTTTTTAGTACGAAAATTAAACTTTCGATGTGTGTTAAGACAGCCAAAATATACATTTATTTCAGATTTAAAAAATATTTTTTTAAGAGAACATTTAAAAGAGATTTAATTTAAATGACACTGTTTTCAACGCTTTTTATGCGTTTTGGTCATTCGTCTGCATGTAAACAACAAAAATGTGTAAATATGTAAAAGGAAAGAGTGTGTGAAACAGAAACGCAGAAGATCCAGGTTTATCACGACACACACGTTAGTTTCACTGAGAGCAATAATACACGTGTTTCTATATATATATTAAACTTGTCTGAAAAATATGATGATGAATGAGGTCCGAGTCTCCAGAAGCCTTGAATCGTGACATGAATAACTACACACACACACACACACACACACACACACACACACACACACACACACACACACACACACACACACACACACACACACACACACACACACACCACACCTGAACGACGGTCACATGACCCTACATGGACATCAGACGGTTAATGACTACACATGCCAATGAACAGCTGATGCGCGTGTGTGTGTGTGTGTGTGTGTGTGTGTGTGTGTGTGTGTGTGTGTGTGTGTGTGTGTGTGTGTGTCATCAATGACAGGCGTCATGAAAAATAATGATTATTTATTCCAATTACATACAAAAATAATTGTATATCAAATAATAACAATTATTATTATTAAAATGAAATGCTAAAATAATGATGTAAAAATCACCAATATTTTACACATATAATAATAATTTATTAATTTAAAATTATAAAATAATTCTACATAGTATAATAATAATTTAATTTATTAATTATTAAATTACCAATGCAATTTTACAAAAAAAAGTATGTATATAAATGAAATTATTAAATAATTCCACATTGTAAAATAATAATTTAACAATGAAATGACCAATTTAACACAGTAAAATGGTAATAATTTATAATTAAATTTCTAATAAAAAATAAAAAAAATATATACGACCCATTTTACACAGTAAAATAATTTACTAAAATGAAAACATACAATAATTCTACATAATAATTAAACTTATTTTACATAGTAAAATATTAATTTATTAATAATTACATTACCAATAATATTAATAATCTATTAAAATAAAATAATTCTACACTGTAAAATAATGGAAACACTTTTAATCCTTTTATTAACAGCATTTATTAATCTCAGATCATTTTAATTTCAACATTTTCGAATACACCAATGTGTGTGTGTGTGTGTGTGTGTGTGTGTGTGTGGAGAATCTCCTTCAAACACAGACGTGTCCTCACAGGAACGGCATGCAGAGGTGCATCATGGGACAGGTCGGCACAGGTGCATGCTGGGACACTGGAAGGAGACGCAGACGAGTGTAAAGAAGAGAAGAATCAGTGTGTGTTTTTCCAGCGGGAATGTTTCTGTCATTATCATTCCTGAAGCGGCTGGTGTTTGAGGTAACGGCGTTTACACACACACACACACACACACACACACACACACACACACACACACACACACACACACACACACACACACACACTCGTGTGATGGAGAAAACAGCTGGAAACACAGAAGATCGAACACACTTGTACAATAACAGCTTCACAAACAATCAGTGGATCTTTACAGAAATTAATACAATAATAAACAACAACAACATAACTATAATAATAATGATTAGATTTAAATTAAAATAATAACAAATAATAATTATATATTAAAACAAAGAATACTAATTAAAAAAATAATACAAATAAATTTATTTTTTAAATAAAAAAATGGTTACAATATAAAACAAAACAATTATTAATAATAATGTATAATTAAAATGCTTAATGATTAATAATAATAATAATAATAAAGATAAGATTTTATAAAACAATTTTACATAACAAATATTCATTTATAATTACATTATAAAACAATAATATATTAATAATAATTTATAATTAAAACTAAAATAAAAATTATATCTACATTATAAAACAATATAATAACAATAATAATAATAATAATAATAATAATTTATGGTTAAAATGCAGTATTATGATTAATTATGATAAGATTTTATCAAATAATTTTAAATCATAACAAATATTCATATATAATTCAAATTCAATCTAAATATTTTTAACATTATAAAACATTAAAATAGTCAAAATAATTTGATTAAAATAACATTTAATTAATTTTGCATTTATGATAATAATAATAATAATTATTATTATTATTATTATTATTAATAATATTATTATTATTACAATAATAATTTATATTTTAAAAATAAATTAGAAAATAAGTTTAAAATAATAATATTTTATTAAAGTTAAATAATAAAATAAAATATAAAAATTAATCAAATCATTTAAAACACAAAATAATAATAAAACAAACTAATGTTATTAACTAATTTTAAATTATTATTAAAAATAAAAGTAAATTATTTTACAGATTTAATTACTATCATATATTATTATTACAATGTATGCTTAAAATAATTTACATGGTAAAACAATAATAATAATAATATATGATAATTAATATGAATAATTAAAACAATGCAATCAGTTCTGTATATCAGCTGTAAAATACTTGTGCGGTCGATATTTACAGATTTTCTGTTTGACTGCGAACATTAAAGTGAAATATGAGAAACACTTTTAAAATATGATACACTTCACCTTTAAGAGCCTAGCGTGTGTGTTACAGGTGATGTCATCGACCCTGTCCACAGAGGTCACCGGAGAAACGATGACGTCTCACACACACACACACACACACACAGGCCAGAGGGAACATGTGTGTTCTGTTTATGGACGCTGATGAACCAGTGATGTCATGCACAGGCCATGTGCTGCAGTCATAACTCAGAGACTCTCTCTCACACACACACACACACACACACACACACACACACACACACACACACACACACACACACACACACACACACACACACACACACACACACACACACACACACACACACACACACGTTTGTTTCACTATATTACTGAGGACAATGCATAGAGGTATGATTTTATATCAGGTTAATGATATTTTCTATCGCCTGACTAACACAAGCACAACCATTACAGAAACGTATAAAACACTAGATCGAATAAAAACATGTTTTGGCAGATTTATAGGCCTTTTTAACTAGTGAGGACCACACACACACACACACACACACACACACACACCACACACACACACACACACACGCACACACGCACACACAGTAAAGCTGAGCCCAGTCCATCTCCTGCGGGCACACCGGACTGACACTGACACACACACACACACACACACGTTTGTTTTTGTGACTTATGAGGACATTCCATAGGCGTAATGGTTTTTATACTGGACAAACTACATATTCTGTCCCCCTACACTGCCCCTGTCCCTAAACCTACCCCTTACAGGAGACATGCTGGATTTTAACATTTTAAAAAAAACATTGTTTTTTATGTTTTTTAAGCTGTTTGAAATATGAGGACGCATGCAATGTCCTCATATTTCACGTGTAAGTTGTAATACCAGTGTAATACCCATGTCATTATACACATTTGTGTCCTCATATATCACAAAAACAAGCACACACACACACACACACACACACACACACACACACACACACACACACCCCTCACACTCACACACCCCATACACACACGCACACCTCACACACACACCACCACACACTCGCAGCTCACACACACCCACACACACACACACACACACACACACACACACACACACACACACACACCACACACACACACACACACACACACACACACACACACACACACACACACACACACACACATCACACAACACACACACACAACCCCACCACACAGCACCACACTCGCACCTCACACACACAATCACACGCACACACACACTAAATTAAACAATGTGAATCGTTTCGGAAGGAACGATAATTTTAAGCGATTTATAGTTTAATTAAAATGAAAATAATAATAGTTAATAACACTAAACTATATAATTAGTATTAGGGTCCAAGCCCTGAAATAGCGTAATATGCCCTTATTATATCCTTTAGTTTTCTTATTATTTTTCCCGAATGGGAATCAATGGCAGCCCTGTGAACCGTAAGTAGGAAAATCATGAGATTTGGCACACTTGTAGTGATGGTCATGAATATTAATTGGACCAATTTTTAAATCTCTAGGACCGAAACTTAGTACACCTGATTCCTCTCATTATGGTGATCACAATCAACATCTTACATTAAGACTCCGCCCATTACAGAAGTGGCCATTTTGAAAAGTACAGTATTCAGTTTACAGTTTTTTTGCTACTCCAATTTTGTCCAAACATTGGCTCAGATGATCTTTGGACTGAGCTGAACAGAATTTAATGCCATACTGGTTAAAAAAAAAAGTTATGATGTTGCAAACTTAACAAGGTCGACCCAAAATTAGTTCAGAGCCTGTTTTTTCGGCCAAAGTTTGATCAATCGAAACGAAAATTGGTACGCTTTATCGGAAGCATGATCTGAGGGTCCATGCCAAAGTTGGGAACAGCGCCACCTACGGGTCATGAGATATGGAAAAATTGCTATTTTGGCCAATAGCTTTTGAACAGTTTAATCATAAATGTAGTATCTTTGGATTCCTTGTGTCATGTTGAATCCGTGGATACCGATTTTACAACGATTGGATGTACCACGTGTCCGCCATTTTTAATTTTGTCATAATTTGCAATATCTTTTGAATTATCTTCACAAAATATAGTATGGATCATCAACACTGTGTCTTTAAGGTACACGAGAAGTTTGAACAGAGCGCCACCTAGTGTTCCAGATTTAATTTTTTTTGCAAAAATGCTTATAACTTTGAAAACATTGTTCAAATTTTGATTTCTTTATGTCCTTATATTCCTTGGCTTTATGTCGATCCCGACGATATCTCATTTGTCATGTTCCAAAAATGGGACTGTCCGCCATATTGGAGCAAATAAAAAAAGGAGGAGTTTCGCTACTCCTCGTACAAATTTTGCTTAATTTAACCCAAGACGTGATCAGATGATCTTTGGACATAGAAATAACTGAACAAATTTTTGATATTCGCTACCGTTCCCGAGATATCCGTCTTCAAATTCGACCTTGCCTGTATTTGTAGCCTTATGCTAGTTAGCTTAGCATGCTAATCTCGTCAACATGCTTTTGTGTGCTTATTCTTACACTGAAGCCTCTGTAGCTTTGTAATTCAGCGTGTGTGAGTGGCGGAAGCTGCTAAACCACGTGCCACGAGCCCTGAGCCATTACAGTCATGGGTTTGAATCCTGTGTGGCACATGGTGTCTATGTGTGAAGGAACTCCACAAATACAACATGATACAAATTTATATAAAAATTCTTCATTTTATACAAATTAATACTTTTGCATCTTGGCAAAAACACATCTTCTCAGTGGCGCAATGAGATGAGTGACAGGCATCTTACCCAGACATAATAGGTTCGAGCCCCATGTGGGACATCGTTAAAGGGAAGGTGAAATGCTATTTCATGCATACTGAGTTTTTTACACTGTTAAAGAGTTGGACTCCCATGCTAAACATGGACAAAGTTTCAAAAAATTTAGTTGTACGTTTGATTGAGTATTTCTATGCCAAAAATACTCCTTCCGGTTTGTCACAAGTTTCGGAAAGTTTTTTTCGAGTATGGGTGTGTGTGACGTCAGGTGGGGCGGAATTTCCTTATACGGGTCCTAAGAGCACTTCTCCCGGAAGGGCGCGCGCGCACCGTAGACCAGAGCGAGAGAGCGAGAGCAGTACGCCCATCAAAGCGCTGTGCTCGGCTTTAGGGAAGTTCAGTTCTACGCCGGATTTACAGATCGTCTAATGCCATTGCTTAAGGATGGAGCAGTCCCAACGATAAAGGTTCACGGTCGTGCGTTGGAACCGCAGGCGGTGAGTAAAACTGCTTCAAACGTCTGTGTTGTTTAGTGATGTTACGTTCGTGAACGAATCGTTCTTTTAGAACGAATCTTTTAGGTGAACGAATCATTCTCGTTCACGTTATCCATTGACTCATATTTCTCGTTCACTGAAATTCCTCCCTCCACCACTGCGCGCCGTTATTGCGCGCATGCGCAGCTCAATGAACCGTGTAGCTCTGTGGACCGTTTCATCTGTCAAAGACAAAGAGTGACTAAACCTCGAGCCAATAGCCTTCGAGTATGATACGAGGACGGAGCATGTGATTTGTTGAATCTAGTGAACGAATACGCCCTTTATTGAGTTGCTTTGAGTTTGAACGAGTCAAATGAACTGTTACATACATCTCGTTCGTGAATGAAAGAACCAGTCTGTTTTGAGTCTGAACGAGAGAGAGATCTCCCGTTCGTGAACGAATTGAACGAACTGGTTGCTATACCCTGTTCGTGTACCAGGTCGGTCATTCTGTCAATCTAGTTCATCAATCAGCAGAAAGTGAATGCAAAGCGCGGGTATCCGTATACTGTGCACGCGCAATTCATATCTTACATACAGAACATAACTCCTCGTTTAACTCCTTCTGACCAAACAAATAAAATGTTAACTAGTAGCCTGCCTAGTATGCAAACAAATTAAAAAACACTTGTGATTTGGTCATCCGAAAAGAGTGTAATTTAAAAGATAAAAAGAGTGTAAAGACTTTGATCGCTTATTTAAACTTATTTTATCCATTTAATGAGTAGGACACCATTTTTAATAAAGTCAAATCAGTTTTTATTTTGTAACAAGTAAATACATTAGTTAAACAACACATTTTGCCGCACCTGCTGCTGACGTATTTGTGTAATATGAAAAAAAAACAACTGAACGAATCAGTGAACGAATCTGAACGAATCATTTTGGTGAACGAACTAAAAATGAACGAGTCTCTGAAAAGAATCAAAATTTCCACCACTAGTGTTGTTAGCTATCGGCGCGTAAGCTCCGCCCACACGGCACGCCTCCAGCCGCTCGTTTTTTTCCGGAAAGACTCGGTACAGCCTATCTTTCTTTTATAAATATAATAAAACTAAAGACTTTTTGGAGATATGAATGATGCAATACTACTCTATTGGTACTCAAGATTAACATGAGATTGACTGAAACTGAGTGTTTCACCCCCCCTTTAAATTTCTTTGTATATAGTTGTAATTTCAATTCCTTTATTATCTGGGTAAGAGCTGTATCTTTCTTACTCTGGGATTAGAAATAAGAGTGTTTTTTTTCTATATTGTGTGTAAGTTCACGGTTCTCACTGGATCTCAGTCACTGAACTTTTTTTTGTACACACACAACTGACGTACATCAAGACCAACCTGAACCTTAAACTACAAAACTTGCTGCATTTATTACAATTATAGAGCAAAAATGTGTATGAACCATCATTATATAACAACACACACCCACACAAACATCATTGTAACACACAAAAGTGTCAGATTGTGGTTGAAATCCATCAAGCACGTGAGAAACACGGCGCAGGACACGTGTGTGTGTGTGTGTGTGTGTGTGTGTGTGTGGTCAGAACCGCAGGCTCAGCAATATATGAAACAGACAAACCTGGAAAATACATGTTTCTGTGAGTTACTGCATCAGTTTTCTTTGGATTCAGTGTTTCTGTTTATCAAAATGAAGAGTTCACTAAAAAATTAGCAGATCCCGAAGCGGCTCGTGTCTACATGCCTAACGCCTTGAGCTCCTGCCATGTGATTTGCTGATTAGATATGTGTTAATGAGCAGTTGAACAGGTGTAACTAATAAAGTGACCAGTGAGTGAAAAAATATATAAATATATATTAGTGCTGTCAGTTAAACGTGTTATTAACGGCGTTAACGCAAACCCATTTTAACGGCGTCAATTTATTTTTATCGCAAGATTAACATTCTTTTTGGCCTAGAAAACTTTGTAGTTTTTTGTAGATCTAGCTAGACCGGAAACAAAACAACAGGCACGCCGCACACACTAGTTTAGGAGTGCGCGCCGGTCAAAGAGTAGTAGGCTAGCGTTACGTATTGAGTGGATGGCGAGCGCGAGATGCTGAAATAGATCCCAGTAAGATTCTCAATGGAAAGTTTACTTTTAAAAAGTTGGCAAATGGTTCCATTGACAAGACCAAAGTGATCTGTGCGTTTTGTAGTTAATCGCAGCACGTAGTGTGATAGCGTAGAGCGTTTGTGTTGTACGTCACACGTAGGCTCACTATTGGCCGACGCTGGTCATGTGTGTGACGTATGACACAGAAGCGCTGCGCTGTTACACTACGTGAACTCACTTGAGTCCCACAGAGAAGGAAATCAATACTTGAATAAAGTCGTTATTTTTGTTTGTTTTTTTTGCGCACAAAAAGTATTCTCGTCGCTTGATAAACGTAAGATTGAGTCACTGTAGTCACTTGGACTATTTTAACGATTTCTTTAATCTTAATCTCTTAATTTGTGTTCCGAAGATGAACGAAAGTCTTACGGGGTTGAACAACATGAGGAAGAGTAATTACTGACAGAATTTACATTTTGGGTGAACTATCCCTTTAAATTATATGAGTACTCAATTAATAATCAAAATAATTTAAATATTACTTGAACAACAAAAGGCTATTGTTTACTTGATAAATTATCTGAGTACTCGCTTAATCATCAAAATGATCGACCGATTACTTGAACAACAAAAGCCGTTTGTTCACTTGAGAAATTATCTGAGTACTCGATTAATCATCAAAATAATCAACCGATTACTTGAACAACAAAAGTCGTTTGTTCACTTGATAAATTATCTGAGTACTCGCTTAATCAATCAAAATGATCGACCGATTACTTGAACAACAAAAGTCGTTTGTTCACTTGATAAATTATCTGAGTACTCGCTTAATCATCAAAATAATCAACCGATTACTTGAACAACAAAAGCCGTTTGTTCACTTGATAAATTATCTGAGTACTCGATTAATCATCAAAATGATCTCCCGATTACTTGAACAACAAAAGTCGTTTGTTCACTTGATAAATTATCTGAGTACTCGATTAATCATCAAAATGATCTCCCGATTACTTGAACAACAAAAGTCGTTTGTTCACTTGATAAATTATCTGAGTACTCGATTAATCATCAAAATGATCTCCCGATTACTTGAACAACAAAAGCTGTTTGTTCACTTGATAAATTATCTGAGTACTTGATCAATCTCAAAATAATCGACCGATTACTTGAACAACAAAGGGCTATTGTTCACTTGTTAAATGAGTACTTGTGTATGATTTTCTCTCTCTCTCTCTCTCTCTCTCTCTCTCTCTCTCTCTCTCTCTCTCACACACACACACACACACACACACACACACACACACACACACACACACACACACACACACGCACGCACACACACACACTCACACGCACACACACACTCACTAACACACACACACCATTTGGTTATCTGAGTGCAGTTGGGATTTAAATCAGGGAAAACACGTGCTGGTGGGTTTGGATCTAACGGAGTGTGTGTCCATCAGCGGAGGAGAAATAACATGTATTCACAGTATGAGGGAGAAACACACACGTGTCGTGTCAATCAAACAGCTCTTTTCCTGCACTGAAGCCTAATCCAGCCCGTGTGTGGTGTGTGTGTGTGTGTGTGTGTGTGTGTGTGTGTGTGGTGTGTGTGTGTGGTGTGTGTGTGTGTGTGTGTGTGTGTGTGTGTGGCCACGTGAGTGTATGAGGTGAGATTTACCTCATTTCATACATCAACTCACCCTAAACCACAGCAGTGTGTGAATCACACAACAACTTTGGCTGCTAATTAACTACACAACGTTTACTATTTACTGTTGTCTTGCACACCGACCTCTTTCAGATCAACCCGAGACAAACACACACACAGAAGAGAGAAAGAGAAAACCTTAAAAGTGCTCTCGTTTTCCACACGTCATGCCAGTAGATTCACACACACACATGCATTTTTAGTACGAAACGCTGAAACGCAAGGTTACACAACAGAGGACGCTTGCGTACACTTATTTGTATAGTGCTTTTCACAATACACATCATTTCAAAGCAGCTTTACAGAAAATGCATGAGAAAATGCAAATAATATATAGGTAAGTGTTGCAGTGCATGCTGGGAGCTGACAGACCCGTCACACATCTGCAATGGCTACGGTTAAGCTTATCTAAACACAAAACTGACATGATTAGGTGATTATAATCAAGAATATAGTAACCATAAGAGCAGTAAAATGTGTACAAAATTATTAAAATTAAGTGAAGAGTGATACAATTGCAGTAAAACAACCACATTTCTCAGCGAATAATCAAACTTTTACATGAGTTATTCCTTTATTATTGCCAAACTATTGATGTTGAGTAAATGTATTGAATTGTTTAGACTCTGAAATAATATTGGCTTACCATATGTTTTTATGTAGATTTAAATTAATGTTTTAATATCTGTGAGCAGAAAACTCTACTGGATAACATGTAGTTGACTTTCACACGGAAAGAGTTTCTCACACTCAGAACTGAGAAATTCTTCATGTGTTGGTGTGAGACGGAAGGACTTGGCCTTGGTGAGATCACACACACACACACACATGCACACGCACACACACACACACATACACGCACACAGCTGAGTGCACACACACACACACACACACACACACACACACACACACAGCTGAGCGCACACACATACACACACAGCTGAGTGCACAAACACACACAACGCGCGCACACACGCGCGCACACATAAATGCACACACAAGAGCGCACACACAGCTGAGCGCACACACACCACACACACCACACACACACACACACACGCACACGCACACAGCTGAGTGCACACACACACACAGCTGAGCGCACACACATACACACACAGCTGAGTGCACACACACACACCGCGCGCACACACAAACGCACACATAAATGCACACACAAACGCGCACACACAGCTGAGCGCACACACACCACACACGCACACACAGCTGAGCACACACACACACACACACACACACACACACACACACACACACACACACACACACACACACACACACACACACACACACACACACACACACACACACACACAGCAAAACTACTGTACTGTCTACTTCAAATCTAGAGCAACATTTCAGGGTCTATTTACAGACACCGAAGCTTCAATGCAAACAAGCGGTTCTTGCGTGAGACCTTTGAGGTGCACATTCAGGGTTAACAAAACTAACCCAATGACCCCAACCCAAATATCAAAATATGCCACTTCCATACCTAGATTACATATTTTACAGTCACTTTGAAACTTTAAAATCACTATAAAAGTAATCATAAATATCATAATGTATTCAAAATCATCTTTTGCACAGTTTTAACATTGGTAGATCATAAAATGAGTAAAAGATTACAATACAAGCATGTATGCAATATGTCAAACCTTTAAACAATTTAAAAATAGCCCAATTCCACAGGACAACTTGGCAACCCTGGCTCATTAGCATTTTTAATTATTCTCGTTTCACCATTCTCACTAACAATCACTTCATTCAGCTGAGAGACAATGTAATGCAGTGAAGTGTGTCCAAATAAACTGGTTTTCAAATGAGTGTGTTCATGAGTTACAGTGCAAAAACTGAACACTGTTGTTTCACTAAGTCATCAGATTTATTCATTTGCTGGAAGATAAAACAGCCGAAAAACGTCCAAAAGGAACCAAATATATATCGAGAGACCAGAAGATCACAGAGACCAGAGTGTGCACCCTAGAAACCACCAAGCAACACCCTAGAAACCAACTAGCAAGATCTTAGAAACTACCAAGCAACACCCTAGAAACTAAAGAGATCTTAGAAACTACCTAGCAACACCCTAGAAACCAACTAACAAGATCTTAGAAACCACCAAGCAACACCCTAGAAACCAACAGGGATGCACCGATACCACTTTTTCCAGACCGAGTCCGATACCGATACTTTCATTTTTGGTACTCGCCGATACCGATACCGTAACCGATACCTGTATTTTTAATTTTCAATTAATTTTCAATTCATGCATTTGTAATTTTTAAAATGTATTGGTAGAGAAAGCAAAATAATATCAATCATATTAGTTGTTTATTAAATTGTTTATTAAATTTAAACTTAATTAGTTCAACAAATATATATTTCATGCACTGCATATTTATTACTGCATAAATTAAATATATATGTATCTTTTTGTAAAGTTGAAAGAGGTAGCCTATTTAGCCAAGAGTTTGAGTAACAGTAAAACACAGCAGCAGATTTATTAAAGTGCCGCCCCTTTAAGGCCGAACGCACGGACGCCATTTGAATTATACTGTCTACGTTTGCTTGATATATATATAACAGACTTTTACTAGGATACTCGCCAATGTGTTTTTACATAGTTTTGTGTGAATTCGTCCGTACAAGCGCAATGCGTGAAAGACTTCCATTCAGTATTCGCGCGCAGTCTGGTGGTTTTCTTGGGCACGCGCTGTGGATGTTTGAAGTTCATAGAAATTCTTGACCTGCAAATGTCCTGTAATAATGTAGGCAACCACTCGTTAAACATAAGTAAGGTAACAGTTCATGTTTTACTTACATATACGATTTAGTTTTAATCCAAATAACACGTGCTGAGTGAACGATCCGCAATCAACTGCATTCAACAGAAGTGCGCTCTCTCTCTCTCTCTCTCTCTCTCTCTCTCTCTCTCCTCTCTCTCTCTCTCTCTCTCTCTCGCTCTCGTCAGTTAACGTTATTAATAAGCTACATGCCTCGTTTTACTTGATTTGCCATTGACATCCGACTGAACTACAAACTTTCCACTGACGTCTGTGAAAAAGGGGTGCGCTCGACCAGCTCGCGCGTCTGTGTCATAGCGCTCAATCCTCTGCGCATTTTTCTCTTATCAGCTTGCGCACCATATAGTTATATAGACGACGCGTTAATATATTCTGTTTAATATTCCACTGATAAGATACATTTATTTCATATACAGCCTTCTTTTTTTTATCCCCATTATAATTTCTGACACTGTACACATGCTGCCTGGTATCGGTTGTTGGTATCGGGGCATTTTTACGAGTACGAGTACAAGTACATGAGCTCAGTATCGGGCCCGATACCGATACTGGTATCGGTATCGGTGCATCCCTAGAAACCAACTAACAAGATCTTAGAAAACACCTAGCAACACCCTAGAAACCAACTAACAAGATCTTAAAAACTACATAGCAACACCATAGAAACCATCAGGACACCCTAAAACACTAGCAACATCCTAGAAACCATATAGCAACTACCCAGAACATGCCAGTAACCACCTAGCAAGAACCAAGAAACCAACTAGCAAGATCTTAGAAACTACCAAGCAACACCCTAGAAACTAAAGAGATCTTAGAAACTACCTAGCAACACCCTAGAAACCAACTAGCAAGATCTTAGAAACTACCAAGCAACACCCTAGAAACTAAAGAGATCTTAGAAACTACCTAGCAACACCATAGAAACCAACTAACAAGATCTTAAAAACTACATAGCATCACCCTAGAAACCAACTAACAAGATCTTAGAAACTACCTAGCAACACCCTAGAAACCAACTAACAAGATCTTAGAAACTATCAAGCAACACCATAGACCAAAACACAGTAGAAACCACTTAGTAACACCTTAGAATTAGAAACCACCCAAGAGAGAAAACACCTAGCATCTAGGGTTGCGGCGGTGAGGAAAATTCCCCACCGGTTAATCGACGTGTGACAACACCGGTAATCCCGGTGTCACCGTGGGGGGCGGGGCGGGGGGGTTAAATAGCTTTTAAATGCGTGCGCTTTTAGGCTACTTTCACTTTCGAAAAAAGCGTCAATTGGCAATTCAGCGTCAATTGCTTGAATGGACCAAAAAAAAAAAAAACTCGCTGATAATAAAACTTTATTTATAGACAGAACTTTTATTAGCATAACGAATGAATAAAAATAACCCCATGCGCTGAAAAAAGTGAAAATCGGCAAACTGTGGGCCCAAACAAATAAGAACCATAAAACGTTTTTTAACTAATAAGAAAAAATAGGCCTAAATAAATTACACAAAGTTTAAATAAGATAAAACCAAATAAATAAGAGACGAATATAAAATAAAAACTTAAAAAAGGACCTTAGCCTATATAAATGACAGCACTCTAAAAAACACTATAAATTGGCATTTATTAACATTGCTTGCAGTCTAGTAGAGTCAAAGAACATGACAGGTGAGACAAAGACAGACTTGCAGTCAAGAACATGTAGACTGAGTAAAAACTATTGCGAAATGACGGCGTTTCCATTAGGCTAACCGATGTTATGCGACTAAAACGTCCTTTTTTTCCTCTCGCGAAAAGTCATTCTAAAAATCATGGCAACGGAGGTTTATAGCCTATATCACAGCCACCCTACTAGACAAGACATTACTAGTAGGCTATTATTAATAATGGAAGGAGACGTGGTGTGTTATCCAATAATTAATGGCAGGGCTGCGAACGGCATATAGCCAGGAGTTTCTGGGTGTTTCTCTCTCATTTCTGCTCCGATGTCTTGATTTTGGCATTTCTTTGAGGTTTAGGTAGGCTATTCCTGTAATTATTGTTTCTTTTTTATGAATTTAATAAAACTATGTCTCGTATTCTGTCCAAACGGTCATATAGGCCTACTTTTGTGTCCATTCGTTTTTCCTTTTTTAACCCGTAATTTTGCAAAACAAAAAATGAACGGTTGTTGTATTTGCAAAGTTGAACACCAAAATTTAAATTAGAACTGTACACACCAAATGCTGCGCAAAATATATATATAGCCTAGCCTATATTAACGGATTTTCGGATTTTTGTTTACGACTTTTACCCCTTTATTAAACATTTAAAATATTCACAAATTAATATGATTTTTTTTAGATTTGACTGGTTTTCTAAGGCCAAATTAGAACC
>CM070837.1:35498611-35526111 GCA_036326025.1 Chrosomus eos
CGTATTCTGTCCAATCACAACGCGTCATCTACGTCAGGTGACTGTAAATGCGCAAAAACTGTTTCCATTGCAGTTTTGCAAAATATTTATTTTTTCCTGAATTGCCTGAAAATCCACTTCCTGCGAGCGTAAAAACTTTTTTGCAATAAATGGGAGTTTTTGCGAAATTGACGAGTTTCCATTGGGCGTATTCGCAATTTCAATTTGCGCATTTTGAAGGGTAATGGAAACACCACGGCTAATGACAAAGTCCAGATGTTCTGGGTTGAGCAAGACTGTTGTGAATCAGACATGACTATTATGCATCACACACTGGATCAAATCCTCCTACCACTGTTATTGTAGTATCAATACCATTCCATTAAACACAGGTTTTTATTCGCTTTAAAGCCGTTGGATGGAAACACGCTTTAACTTATTCACATGAGGTTTTTTACCGAACTTCAGATAATTCCATTGACAAGTGATAAACTTGGCTAGTGAGTGTGAGAGTCATCACCAAAACAAACTGCAAATCCTCATTACAAACAATTGCATCATCGCACGGTGTGATTTCAGCGGATTATCGACGACTGCCAGGGTTACAAACCGTACGTATGACACACATAACCAACTAAATTTAATGTAACTCGACTCATTACGATTAAACAGCAATCGTGGCATTTCGGAACCAATGTTGATTATAAATATTATCATTATAGTGGATTAAATGAATGTATTTAAACGTATGATTTGGGATAAAATTGCAGTAATTCTGCAAAATGACGGTTTTCTCAAATAAATGACTGACCCAAACAGCAATTCCTTCTTGGTTGATTTTCGCTTTTAACCACTGGGGTTTAAATTAGGGATGTGTGATATATCGCCACCATATCGGTATCAGCCGATATATGTTAATTTTACAGTTATCATTATCGGCCCAATAAGAAAAAATTGTCTGATATATTAAAGCCGATAAATAATGTAATATTTCCTTCATCTGAGACTCTTCAGATGCGAACTGTTCAACATGATGGCTTTAAATTGCTTGAAATAGGATTGGAATCACTTCAAAAAAGGAAAATACAGTTATATGCCGTCATATCGGCTACGTACAATTATAATGGGATGTAGATTGTAATGGTGAGAATTTTGTTTTTGTAATCAGGCTCTTAAAAATTATATAAAAATTTGGATTTAGATTTATCGGCCAATATATCGGTTATCGGCTTTCAAATATAAAGAATTATGGGTCAGTATTTTCACGTCAGTGCATCTCTAGTTGAAATGCTTTAAAAAGCGTTGGCTTTCTGCACTAACTTAAGCTCTGGTCTGGTGTAGATCGATCTTTGCTGATTAAATAATCTTAAAAACGTTGAGGACTATAAACTAGCAATGGCGTAGCATAGCGAATAGCACTAGCTATATTATCAGCGTTTTTTCCGTCTGATCATGTTCCCCTTAGGAGAAAATTGTCATAAACTTAGTGATATCAAGCTTCACTCATTTAGAGGGACGATACGATTTGGAAATCATTTTAAATTTGTCTTTCTATGATTTGCTATGGCTTGACCCTCTGAAATCTCACAGCTGGACCACCGATCAGACCTGAAAGATTTAGAAAAATTTAATATTTTTATTTTTTTAATGCTATTTATTTGACCTTCAGAGAAGACCTTTTTATTTTAAAAGTTTTTACTTTTTAAACTATCATTTAAAAGTTTGTAAACACTATATTTACAATAGTTCTGGCCCAGGAAATCTCTGGTAAGACATTACAACACGTTTCCTTTTATTAAAGGGTACCTATCATGGAATTTTGAAAATTACCTTTCATGTAGTGTGTAACATAGATCTAAGTGAACAAAAAATCCTGCAAAGTTTTAAATATGAAAGTTCACCGTATACAAAGTTATTGTCTCTCAAAAGTAAGAGTCGACTCTGAGTCGCTGATATGAATCGATAGACGAACGATGCATTTTCTCTAACTTTCGTACGTCACTTGTACAAGTTATTTGAATAAGACACGCCCACTCAGTGCGCGCGCCAGAGAACAGTGAAAACAACATGTCGACGAGACTCTGTTCTGAAGTGCGAATCAAAAGCAAACTTTTTTTTCACTGCCCAGGACAAGCATGTGAAGATCAGTGGCTAGAGTTTATATTTACAACTATACCACACAAGTATAGCCACCTTGAGCTGTGTTCGCGTTATTTGAATGACGATCCTTCTACAAACACAAATGCTTTCATGGATTCGCGAGTCGCTGATACTGAAGGAACGTTCAGTACCAAGTTTATTTGGATCAGTTTCCTCCGTCCAACCTGTAAGTACTATTAATAATTGTTGCTTTTATGGGTTTTGTAGCATGCTCAATAAGTGTGTGTGTGTGTGTGTGTGTGTGTGTGTGTGTGTGTGTGTGTGTGTGTGTGGTGTGTGTGTGTGTGTGTGTGTGTCAGTTACGCTCAACGCAGCTTAGGTCTCCAAGCTGTGTGTGTGTGTGTGTGTGGTGTGTGTGTGTGTGTGTGTGTGTGTGTGTGTGGTGTCAGTTACGCTCAACGCAGCTTAGGTCTCCAAGCTGGGGTGTGTGTGTGGTGTGTGTGTGTGTGTGTATGTGTGTGTGTGTGTGTGTGTGTCGTTAGTAGCGTTTAGGTGTAGTGTGTGTGTGTTGTGTGTGTGTGTGTGTGTGTGTGTGTGTTGTGTGTGTGTGTGTGTGTGTGTGTGTGTGTGTGTGTGTGTTGGTGTGGTGTGTGTGTGTGTGTGTGTGGTGTGTGTGTGTGTGTGTGTGTGGGGTGTGTGTGTGTGTGTGTGTGTGTAGGCTT
This sequence comes from Chrosomus eos, assembly GCA_036326025.1. Taxonomy (NCBI): domain Eukaryota; kingdom Metazoa; phylum Chordata; class Actinopteri; order Cypriniformes; family Leuciscidae; genus Chrosomus; species Chrosomus eos. The sequence continues at coordinate 35,501,413 of CM070837.1, forward strand.
GTGTTGCTGTGTGTGTGTGTGTGTGTGTGTGTGTGGTGTGTGTGTGTGTGTGTGTGTGTGTGTGTGTGTGTGTGTGTGTGGTGTGTGTGTGTGTGTGTGGTGTGCCAGTTACGCTCAGCGCTTAGGTCTGTGTGTGTGTTTTTTGAAATATGTGAAATTATGTGAAGCGTATTGTAGTACTGCAGTGCTTTATCAATATGTTTAAACTTTGGGTTAACGCAAAAATAACTGACTGGGTCATCTGACCAATCACCGCCGATTAGCGTCACGCAAAGGAGGGGTTTGGACAAATGAGTCGTCAAACGAATCATTAGGGAGTCGGTGAGCAAATCAGGTAAAAATAAATGCATATTATAAGACAACAAAAGTGTTTTTTGTCATTGCATGCATGTAAAACTGTTGTTGGGACTCCCAGAACAAATATTAGGAACATTTTAAATGCCATAATAGGTGACCCTTTAAAACACGACATTGCAAATGACAATGTATGTGTTTTTCACTCTGAATAGCCTATAAGAACAACAGTGCGACAAATTATGGTACATTCATTCATAATTACGTTACATGAAATATAAGTTATCACTAGAGCTATACCTGAACTTTATTTGCCACAACCAACAAAGAAAAGTTTTCATATTGTTGGCAAATGTTTCAACTATGCAACGAGGTATACATTTTCAAAACAAATCGCGTGTAATTGCAGGGGTGTTGAAAATTATCTTAATACGCAAAACTGCTAGCCAATCATAGCAGTGGGTGTTTACTTCCAAGTTTTCAATGAGACGCCAGTGTTTCAAAGAGAGGATCAAAAACAGGAGAAAAATAGCTTACTTCTGAATCAGGATGTTTTTTGATGTAAAAAACCTTGCTAACATTAAATATTGAAAAAAAAAAAAATTGAATGCAGCTCATGACGCCTTTAATAGTTTTACCTATATTAATAATAAACAAAACACGTACAGCATTCTGCATGAGGTTTAGAAATAAAATGCTCATAATCCACTCCAGCTTATCAATCATCACTTATTAACTCAACGCGCCGTCAGAAACACATTTGATCTGACAGATTCCACTCATGAGCTTTTCCACATCAAAACTGCATTAAACTTTCATGAAGAAACTGACAGATCAGAAACTTCACAGCCGACTTCTAGTGAAAACGGTCTGATTGGTCAGAATCCAGTGTTGATCTGAACGCAAGACCTTAAACTTCATTCAGATGCACATTCTGTTCTAGGGAATTTAGATCTGAACGTTTATCTAACCAACAGCAAGGTCGAGTAGATTAGATAGTTAATCTCAAGACATCAAAACAGATGAATATTAATAATATTCATGGTCCAGTCGGGCTGGTGATTGGTCACTATCCTGCTCTGATTGTCAGATGCCAGTCTGTGTGATTGGTCTACTCTGCTCTGATTGGTCAGATGACCCAGTCTGGTGTGATTGGTCTACTCTGCTCTGATTGGTCAGATGACCCAGTCTGGTGTGATTGGTCTACTCTGCTCTGATTGGTCAGATGACCCAGTCTGGTGTGATTGGTCTACTCTGCTCTGATTGGTCAGATGACCCAGTCTGGTGTGATTGGTCTACTCTGCTCTGATTGGTCAGAGACCCAGTCTGGTGTGATTGGTCTACTCTGCTCTGATTGGTCAGATGACCCAGTCTGGTGTGATTGGTCTACTCTGCTCTGATTGGTCAGATGACCCAGTCTGGTGTGATTGGTCTACTCTGCTCTGATTGGTCAGACGACCCAGTCTGGTGTGATTGGTCTACTCTGCTCTGATTGGTCAGATGACCCAGTCTGGTGTGATTGGTCTACTCTGCTCTGATTGGTCAGATGACCCAGTCTGGTGTGATTGGTCTACTCTGCTCTGATTGGTCAGACGACCCAGTCTGGTGTGATTGGTCTACTCTGCTCTGATTGGTCAGATGACCCAGTCTGGTGTGATTGGTCTACTCTGCTCTGATTGGTCAGATGACACAGTCTGTTGTGTTTGGTCTACTCTGCTCTGATTGGTCAGATGACCCAGTCTGTTGTGTTTGGTCTACTCTGCTCTGATTGGTCAGATGACCCAGTCTGTTGTGATTGGTCTACTCTGCTCTGATTGGTCAGATGACCCAGTCTGTTGTGATTGGTCTACTCTGCTCTGATTGGTCAGATGACCCAGTCTGTTGTGATTGATCTACTCTGCTCTGATTGGTCAGATGACCCAGTCTGTTGTGATTGATCTACTCTGCTCTGATTGGTCAGATGACCCAGTCTGTTGTGATTGGTCTACTCTGCTCTGATTGGTCAGATGACCCAGTCTGTTGTGATTGGTCTACTCTGCTCTGATTGGTCAGATGACCCAGTCTGTTGTGATTGGTCTACTCTGCTCTGATTGGTCAGATGACCCAGTCTGGTGTGATTGGTCTACTCTGCTCTGATTGGTCAGACGACCCAGTCTGGTGTGATTGGTCTACTCTGCTCTGATTGGTCAGACGACCCAGTCTGGTGTGATTGGTCTACTCTGCTCTGATTGGTCAGATGACCCAGTCTGGTGTGATTGGTCTACTCTGCTCTGATTGGTCAGACGACCCAGTCTGGTGTGATTGGTCTACTCTGCTCTGATTGGTCAGACGACCCAGTCTGTTGTGATTGATCTACTCTGCTCTGATTGGTCAGATGACACAGTCTGTTGTGTTTGGTCTACTCTGCTCTGATTGGTCAGATGACCCAGTCTGTTGTGATTGGTCTACTCTGCTCTGATTGGTCAGATGACCCAGTCTGTTGTGATTGGTCTACTCTGCTCTGATTGGTCAGATGACCCAGTCTGTTGTGATTGGTCTACTCTGCTCTGATTGGTCAGATGACCCAGTCTGTTGTGATTGATCTACTCTGCTCTGATTGGTCAGATGACCCAGTCTGTTGTGATTGATCTACTCTGCTCTGATTGGTCAGATGACCCAGTCTGTTGTGATTGGTCTACTCTGCTCTGATTGGTCAGATGACCCAGTCTGTTGTGATTGGTCTACTCTGCTCTGATTGGTCAGATGACCCAGTCTCTTGTGATTGATCTACTCTGCTCTGATTGGTCAGATGACCCAGTCTGTTGTGATTGATCTACTCTGCTCTGATTGGTCAGATGACCCAGTCTGTTGTGATTGGTCTACTCTGCTCTGATTGGTCAGATGACCCAGTCTGGTGTGATTGGTCTACTCTGCTCTGATTGGTCAGATGACCCAGTCTGTTGTGATTGATCTACTCTGCTCTGATTGGTCAGATGACACAGTCTGTTGTGATTGGTCTACTCTGCTCAGATTGGTCAAATGACCCAGTCTGTTGTGATTGGTCTACTGTGCTCTGATTGGTCAGATGACCCAGTCTGTTGTGATTGGACTCTTCCAGTCTCTGATAAACTACAGTGTTTGAGGGCGGAGCTAAGAGACGCTGTTCAGCCAATCAAGACCACAGGCGGACATTATGCAAATTAGTTACGTAAATTAAGCAGAAAGCAAGTCTGAAATTACTGACGACTTCTTTCTTTTAGTAGACAAAAATAATTTATACACTTTGAAACTTAATTCACAAACAGCTATATTACACCTACATGAATGGGAATATACCAAAAAGTATATTAGAGGCACTTTAAATGTAATTCTAAACATATATTTAATTTCGATTGCATTGCAACATTTAAGACTTGGACAAAAGTACTTCCTCATAAAAGCAAATCTACTAATGTGTGGCTGAGTTAATAAACTCAACACATTAATTCTATTGTATAGCCTATGCATTTCCTTTACAGGCACATCTAAAATAAGGTTAAAATAAATATATTCATATTTAGAAGATATATTATTATTTCAGTAGTGTGGGGTCAACGGTGGGGTCAAAGCTAAGTGTTATTTGTCGATGCATCTGTCACCAGACATCAGTCACGCAACAGTGAACAACAAGAGTGTGTGTGTGTGTGTGTGTGTGTGTGTGTGTGTGTGTGTATTTAGACCAATCAATACACATGAAAGCGCTCACACACACCACACACACACACACACACACACACACACACACACACACACACACACACACACACACACACACACACACACACACACACACACACACACACACACACACACACACACACACACACAGTAGCAGATGGTGAAATATATGTAGTGTCTTTGAGTTAACAGCTGTGACTGCAATATGAGCGACTAGCTCAAGAGAAACTTGACTTTGGTAACATTTCGCATATTTACTGACAAGAATAAGAGGTATGATATACAAAAAAGTACATTATTCACATCTGAGAGCAACAATGAAACAGGCAAATACAGTAATAATTGAAGAAATTGGAGTTTACCATGGTGAAAGTGGCTTTAGGGACCATGGTAAAACACCCATTGCTTAAATGCATTTTCACACAAGATATTGATTAACAAAGCAAGGTTAATATCTAACCACAAACTAAACCACGAGGCCAAAGAGCAATAGTGTGTTACGAGCAGCTTTAGTGCTCCACTGGCAACACTTTTATATCTGAAACCCTTTCTTTTATCAGCAAAGCCTTTCAGAATCAGAGCGACGGTTTTATAAACGCCAGACTGGGCATTTTGCTTAGCTACGGCATGCGAGCGCTAAAAAATGTTCTTAAAGCACCGGCTCCAAGATTTAAGATAACGCTAAATTATCGTTGTACTCATGAAAACCTCTCTTAATTCAAGCTCAAACGACAGGAGCTAAACACCTTGATCCAAGTTTCTTTCACAGAGACACAATGCGTGCTTTGGGAAACGTTGAGTGTTGAAGGCCACTGTGTTTATTCACATTTCAGCAAACGCCTCAGGCCATAATCTTTCATGAGAGCTGACAGTAAAAATAGGTCATACCGCTTGACATCCGTACGCCTATTATGCAAATTACCGTTTTCTATGAATTGAGCATTTAAAGTTTGACCTAAATTCCTTAGTGATGCAACAATCCCTGAATTTTTCCAAACTTTACTCCTAAACAAATCATAGTTCACCTCGGGTAAACAACCAATAACCAAACATAAGGAATAAATGCAATGATTAGCCCATGCAAACGCTTTTTAAAGGGGTCCTGACATGAGAAATCAAACTTGCCTTGATCTTTTGGCATTTAAAAGGTCTTTGCAAGTTTCAGAGCTTAAAAACGTCCTCATTATAAATTTACTCAAGCTCCAAAAACAGCTCGTTTTGATATTCTGTGATCTTTGACATCATTCATTTGCATATGCCCGCCTCCAGAGCAAGACCAATAGTTACACATCCTCACACTATAGGCTCCGCCCACTGGCGTTCAGTCTCTCAAATGAAAGAGTGAAAGAGCGTTTGTCCAGTTTAAATGGCTGGTTTGAGTTCCTGTAGAGATCCCAGCGTCAGAAACCAGTGGATGGTTTATTTTAATGGCGTCGCAGGATTATATGTTTGTTCGGAGCGTTTGACAGACTCAGTGTAATGCAATGATCTTTTAAACTTACTTTTAGAGGTTTGTAATGGGGATTCTTGACTTTGCAAACATAATTAATGAACATTTAGGCTATTGGAGCAACTCTTAAAGCTCAATCTCATCCCAGCAAACACAAAACACCTTCATTAAGCAAAACCATTAGGGTGATGTCTCAAACACAGACATTAGTCTTTCAGCAAGAAGGACGTCTAAATCCCTATCGCAGTTCACCAAGATCATGGGTTCAAATTACTGTCAATAATACGTAAATATACAACGTTTGTGTGTTAAAAGCCGTTTTGGAAAAAAAGAGTCATAAATGTAAAACTTACACGTATCAATACATGCATCTACTAGGGCTGGGTATTGTTAGGAATTTCACAATTCGATTCGATTTCGATTCTTGAGGCTTTGATTCGATTCGATTTCGATTCGATATTGACTTATTAGCTTCGATATCGATTCAATAATAAGTAAATACACAAGTAATTAAGTACCTGGGTATATTTTTAAATAATGTGTGCAGTATTACCAATGTTTAAGAACAAATTGACCCAAGCATGTTTCCTGCCATGGTTTATTTAGCAGAACAAACTGTACAATATTGTACATGTGTTGAATACAAACCACAACTGTAACAAACAGGTGCTTTATTAACATCTCTAATCTAAAGTGCATGTAACTGTTAGTAGAAAGTATATTTTTCTTCCTAAACATTCAAGTTATAAAATAAATGTAAACAGAAGCACAAAATGTGCATACTCATAAAACAAAGTGCAACCATAGATATTATAACATTACAAAGTGCTAACTTACTTTGTCAACACAATAAATAACACTGAACAGCTGATCAGAGAACCTTAGGCTTATTTACTGTGCCTATGTAGGATACATCACCGACATTTCCATCATATAACTCATAACATTTTAGTACAATATATATAACATGTTAACTCTGAAGCATTTGTTATCAAACTAGTGCACATGCAGTTTTTGGGGACGCTGCGACCTTCGTCTGTTATATAGGACAACTTAGTTTGAATAAACGAGCAGACACTGATTAGCTACTTGCTCTACGTTTATTTAAAATGAACAACAAGACGACTAGAAGTGAATGTGCTTTCCATTAAATGAATCACACACAGTAAACAAATCCTTAACAAAAAAATCTTTGCAATGAATTGCAATTTAGACTCGCAAACTGCGTGCCGGTGCGGTGACATACATACTCGGACAGATTCGGCTTGTCAGAAGTCGTTCATCCTCGGATGCGGTGCCGCGCGCGCTGTTACAAAAAAAGCCTTGCACACAGCCAAGCGAAATGAGGTCTTGCACACCAAACGCGTCATTTTTGCCGCGCGCACCTTTGCTCACGTGCGGATTATAGACAGTAAAAGAAACGGACGCGTCGAGTATAAACAAAGAGTATAGAAGCACAAGAGGCGAAACTCTGATGCTTTTCTGGTAACAGCCACTAGATGGCGCTTCGGGAGCGCGGCCGCCATTTTGGGATGAAGATTCCAACGGGAGTTACTGGACAATAGCACATATAACAGTTTTTTGAGGTAGTTTTTTCTTGCATTATTGAATATTTCCATTTTATGCAACTTTACACATTTACTACTATTATTAGTTACCAACTCCACTTGGCCTGAAATATATTTTGTACGTTTTAATCCCCTGGATCATGCTACAAACATGATGATCTTAGAACATTATGCATTGCTGTGTCCGTTATCCTAATTGCCACAATTCTGTACAGTGGCTGTGTTTTTGTTTACATAGTCTTGCTTTAACGGTCATTAATATACGATATAAGAAGTTTACTGTAAAGCTGTTTCTATTGCTGTTGTAACTTGTATAGGCCTATATTGTACAAATAGAGAGTTTGTAGGCCTACTACTGTATACGTGTTGTTGTAGCCATTAAATAAGCGCATTTAGTTTCATATTTGTTCAAATATTATAATGTTTTTTTCCCCATATTGATTATGAAAAGTGAACAGCATGAGTATGATATCGGGAGACATTAAGTGCCTCATACATGATTTTGACTCATTAGCCTACGCTGTGTTTTGTAGAAAACCTTTCTTTAAAATTAATTTCGTTTTGTATAAATTGTATCTTATTGGATTATGGATTTAATAAATGGCAAATATAGCAGACATAATCATGACATCCGGCGCCGGCGCTCGTCGTGAACTTGAGCGAATCTCATCATAAATTAACCGAAATATGCCTCAGACATGAGAAATATAGAAAGCTTGCAACTAAATATTTAAACGAAACTATTCCAAACGAAAAGAAATAGGCTACTCTCTGATTATGTTGCACACTCACATATGTTGAAATAACGAGATATTATGTTGAAATAACATTATAAATAATACATCTTTAAATATAGGCCTATTTGATTGAATGCTGAATGTTGTGCTTATTCAATTTAGTAAAATTAAAACTTTAGTTGTGATAATTAAAATTATTGAATATTAAATATCGAAGTTTTGCTCATTTAATAATAGTAGCCTATACAATATACGGTAGGCTATAAGTGCGCAGCTCCCCCTGTCAATGATCTAGCACCCCCTCGGCACCTGCGTTAAAAAATCTGGCGCTGCCTCCTCTTTTTACATAATTATTCCAACCTAAAAATGACCTCTGCACTGGGCTAAATATATGTATAATATATGACTGCCGAGTGGCTTTCACCCCAAAATGGCGGAAGCACAGCGCTGCTGCTGGGCGCTGGTGTTGCAATGGAACGTTCTATTGGCTTTCACTTCTTGTAAATATACGTTCTTTGGTATAAACCATAGAAATCATATAAAGACTAGAAGCCCTATTGGCCGCTGGAAACCGAGAAATCCGGCCGCCATCTTGAACCGGTCGTATTCCTAGTTTCGTTGCGTGGCAGCAGATAAGATGCCAGAGCATTGTGGAGCATTTTCCTGTTCTAATCGCCGGACCATCGAAAATAGGGCTTTTCACAAGTAAGTCTTAACATTGCCGTACTATTGGTTGTGTTTTGTGAATAGAATATTACCAGATAATCGAGAATGAGCAAGGATATTTGCTATTACTGTACTGAAATCGTTGTGAAATGCTGTTTACTGCATCAGCCGGTGTTCACCCGGCATGGAGAGAGGTGGGGTAACTGTTAAAGTAATAATTAAGAGCTTCTAGGTTGTCAGATAAGCATTCAACTGCCCTGTTGTATAGGTTATTTATTTGTGTTTGCGCACATGATATCAGGAAGCAATGTTACACGCATGACAGCGATGCTTATTTGAGTTACCCCTCCAACTTCTAGTTTTATTGATAACCTATATCTTATCATATGCGATTTGGCTATTGATATTACAGAAGTCCTGTGGTAAAATTGCATTAACTTACTCCATCTACCCTTGTAAAGTTAATCCGAATAGGGCTTTAGTCTCGACATTTTCCCCTCCCACATCCACATAAAAAATGTAACGTTATGGGCTTAATGTTGTCCGAATTTAATTTTTAAAAATTACTGATTCAAACACGTTGAAAAGCTTTCTCACTTTTTATTACAGGTGGCTGCGTCCGGTGGATTCGGTAGCTGCGTTATGTGTGTGTGTGTGTGTGTGTGTGTGTGTGTGGAGAGAGAGAGAGAGAGAGAGAGAGAGAGAGAGAGAGAGAGAGAGAGAGAGAGAGAGAGAGAGAGAGAGAGAGAGAGAGAGAGAGAGAGAGAGAGAGAGAGAGAGAGAGAGAGAGAGAGAGAGAGAGAGAGCGAGAGAGAGAGAGAGAGAGAGAGAGAGAGAGAGAGTGTTTGTTTGTGTGTCTGTTCGTGTGTGTGTGTGCGTGTCACAAATCATAAATTGTTTCTTCAACTTATTAAAATATCTTACTTTACTGCAACTATCTGTTTCTGCTTCTTTATTATATTTATAGTCTGTGATTTATAAAATACATTATATCCTTCATCACACATATTGTGTCTGGTCACTTTATAGATATAGGTATTTTATATATTGGACATATTTATATTTATACTGTTTCTCTTTTACTGTATTCTGTTTTTATTCAGAGCCTTGCAACGAAATCTCGCTCAACTGTATATTGTGAATGTACTGTTGAATGACAATAAAGTCTGTCTAAGTCTATAGGAGAATATTATATTACTGTTAAGCCTAATATGGATATTAAAATACGCCGAACCATGTGTCCTGTATCATAGCTACATGAATGACCTTTGCAGCAAAAAAAACCGCGTGAAAATCAGTTCAGTATTCAGTGAGATATGATTAATTTAATGCGCTGACAGCTCATTGCACCTGCCAAACAGATTACACTGAGCGGAGCGGATGACCGGTTTAAGATGGCGGCTCCAATTCTCGTCCGTGCCAATAGGCAGTAGCGGTCGATAGGGCGTCTACCTATATGATGTCTATGGTATAAACAAGTCTTTACTCCGTGTCAGCGCGCGCTCTGATGAGTGTTGCCCACAGCGCCGCCACTGGGCGGTGGGCTGAATCGATTCATAGGATTTGATGAATCGATATTGAATTGAGAAACAAATAATTGCAATGCATTGATGAATCGATATTTTTACCCAGCCCTAGCATCTACATTTGATTCATACTCAACCAAATTCATTTTGATGCTAATGAATCCTATAAAATGTATTTGTACAGTAGAAATTAGTGGAAAATGACCTACTACAGCGTACTTTCATCCTTGTGGTGAATTGCCAAGCAAATAATCTCACATTCTTATTTTATAACGAAAAATTCACATTAAAGTCGCTTCAATAGAGGGAATGCATTGATGTCACTTTCCCACGGGAACACGCCCCCTCAGCCGGACTGAGTGGCAAAAGAGCTGCTGCGTGACTGGAGTTAATCGGGGAAACGAGAGTAAAACAAACGATGGTTGGACTCGATATAAGTGTTGTTCCTTACAATTTAGGCCTACCAAAGATCCAGTGATCCATGGATATTGACACGCAGCCATTGTGTTTCCTGACATTTATATGCACCTGATTTTGACGCCGGGGAAATACGTGAAGTATATTTGCCTGTGAATGCTTCATATAAATACAATATAGGTAGGTCTAAATCCAGGTGATCACTCATATCAATGTTATATAGGCTACAATCATATCGTCCAGCCCTAAAACTTGTAGTCTATACTTTTTGTCAGTTTATTTGAAAAAGATCCAATTGACCCTTCGCGTGGAGCTTGATTGACAGGTGTTCTGACCAATCATACTTCGCCATCCGCCATTTTGTCCGACAAAGCAGTCAGGAGAGATATTAGATTAATATGTCTGGCGCCTTTCCGCGGTTAAAACAACATTCCTTCTTATGTTAATTCATGTTTATTTGATGCTATAAATGAACTAGAAGGAAGAGATGATCGGATCACGAGCAGCTTTAACTGATGCTCTACAGCGATCTGTCACGACACATTAAAGAGCCACAAAACGGTATTTATTGTTACAATTTCTTTCAAAAAATGACCATATTTGAAAGGTGAGACTTTGTTTAATATGTTTAATATCAAAAGTAACCGAAAAGTAACCTGGTCTGTCCTGTCTGTCCGCGTGTTGTCAGTCTCCTCTCTGCTCCGCGATGTATTTTTCACTGCGTGAGAACATGAGAGCGGCGTAGCTTGTCGGACATAGCGACAGTAACTAAGGGGGGCGGGTCTTTGCGAAGGGTCAATTATGCGTAATATTTGCCTCTTACTCGTATTTCGCATTATATAAACGTTATATATAACATAAGCATTATATATGAGAGGCACTTTATAAGCATTATATATAACCTGCTTTCTGTCGGCTTATTGAAGTGTGCATGTGTGAAATGTGACAGAAACACATCCTTCCTTAGTGCAGATTTAAACACATCCGGACAGACAGAGCGTTTTTCAGGAAAGGAAGAAGAAAATATATGACAAACGCAGACTCTTTCATGACACAGAACATTATAAAAATGTCCTCTCATCTCGTGCAGCAGAAGTAGAAGTGGTTCAGTCAAACGCTGCATCTGTAACTGCATGAGAGGATAATATACAAGCTCTAAGTTTCCCGCCGACATGTTGCAAGCTTTATTTAACAACAACCGACATAACAAATGAAATACTCAAAGTCAGATACGCAGATGATTGTTTTGTCATGGCCTGATTTATTAATAAAGTCATGTAAACAGTAGTTGTACAGTCAATCGCAAAGCTCTTTCCCATTTTAGATGTGTTTTTTGTGGTTTTAAAGGCATTCACGCTGAAAACCAATGCTGCCGCTCAGTCTTTTCGCCACTCAGTGGGCGTGACCGCAATCACTCCAGCTGGCGGTGACGTCACGCGCATACCCTCGCCTCTATATATCTCAAAAACGCCATTCCCGACTGACATATAGATAAATCCAAACTAGTTATATTTTCTTCATTTATTAACACAACTGGGACTACAATCCATCAGCACTGGTTTCATACACTCAGATTTCATCTTATAAAGTATAACAATATTTGACACCAATAGCAATCTACACAAACTGAGCTGAGACGTACACAGAGACACAACGTGACCGATCATCATCCCGAAGGAAAACACACTGAGACCTGGGCCAAGATTACAGTCGCACAACTGATCTGATGCAGGAAAACTAACAGCAACTACAACACAGATAAAACAACAGAACTAAACCAATTACATTCTCACTCAGCGATCCAAACGGCCTCAAAGAATCATGCTGAGGTCCATTACAGTTAAAACTACACCATATTAATGAGATGGAAAGCAAAAAATATGGCATTATAAGTCATTGAAATTAAGTCAAAATATGGCATACCTAGTAATAATTGTGAGATGAAGTTAAAATTATTACTTAAAAAGACAATTGACATAAAAAGTAATAATTTTGACTTTTAAACCAATTACATTCTCACTTAGTTTATGAAAAATAGCCCAAAACAAAATTCCTGGATTCACTTCAAAGAAGATTAAATGATCCATTTCAAATGCATTAGCAACTACCTAGCAACCCCTAACAACACACTGAAAACTACCTAGCAACCCCTAACAACACACTGAAAATTACCTAGCAACCCCTAACAACACACTGAAAACTACCTAGCAACCCCTAACAACACACTGAAAACTACCTAGCAACCAAGAAACCCCCTAGCAACCCCTAACAACACACTGAAAACTACCTAGCAACCCCTAACAACACACTGAAAACTACCTAGCAACCCCCTAGCAACCCCTAACAACATACTGAAAACTACCTAGCAACCCCTAACAACACACTGAAAACTACCTAGCAACCCCTAACACACTGAAAACTACCTAGCAACCCCTAACAACACACTGAAAACTACCTAGCAACCCCTAACAACACACTGAAAACTACCTAGCAACCCCTAACAACACACTGAAAACTACCTAGCAACCCCTAACAACACACTGTAAATTACCTAGCAACCCCTAACAACACACTGAAAATTACCTAGCAACCCCTATCAACACACTGAAAACTACCTAGCAACCCCCTAGCAACCCCTAACAACATACTGAAAACTACCTAGCAACCCCTAACAACACACTGAAAACTACCTAGCAACCCCTAACAACACACTGAAAATTACCTAGCAACCCCTAACAACACACTGAAAATTACCTAGCAACCCATTGCATCCAATTCATAAAACCGTTTTCATATTACAAACAGCAAACACAATCTTCAAACTTCCAATCTCTCTATTTAACAGCATCTGGTTTATTTTTTGCAACAACAAAAATAATCGTGTAGCTTTAAACTAAAGGAAACAAAATGCATTTTAACAAATGAATGATAGAACTATAAAACGCATTACTTTATAAGCTAAAACTTGTTGGATACACATGCATGCAGGAGAAAGATGAAAATCAGTGTTTAGTGATGCTGAGGAATTAAATCTTTCAAAGGCAATCAATTGTTTGCTTGATGATGATGATATATATTGATATGGACACTATATATAGCCTATATCGATTCAGTATATTTGCGCCAGTCAATCTCAGCATAAGTTGTTCATGCTTTTATGCCAGTGAGTTGCACAACATCATGCATGAACAGTTTTCACAAAACTTCACAGCCAGTTCATGCATGCAACTCAATAACTGCTTACTAAAGGAGAAAGCTCAGGAATAACCCTTGACCTCAAGCCTATAAGGATAACTTTACACATTAGACGGTTTATTGAAAATACAGAACAAAAAAAAAACATGAAAACAAAACCACGAATCAAATCCCTCTTGAATGATTCTCGTGCGCGCGCCTGAATAAAGTGCACGAAAGCCCGTGTGTTCTGTGACCCGTACCTCGTTCCTCCTGCTCTCGGCCCCGGGTCTCGTGATGAGCGCCGTGTCTCCGCACACCACCGCAGCGTCCTCCACGAACACGCAGTCCGGCAACGCCTCGTCCGCGGGCAGCTCCAGCACCTCCAGCCCGAGCCGCTGCTTCAGCACCGACACGTACAGCTCGTGCTCCTGCTGGGCTCGCGACAGGTCCAGCTCCTCCGCGCTCCCGGTCCGCAGCGCTTCTGTGGCCAGAGACCGAGGCACCGCGCGGACCACGGCGTGCGTGAAGCGCCCGAATCCGGACATCATTACCGCCTCCCGGGGCTCAACTTTCCGGATGCGGGATGTGTGTTTTGGACCGTTTTTTTAGTTGTTGTTTGTTGTTGTTGCCTGTTGTGGTTTTGCAAACACACATACACTGATACACACACACACACACACACAGCTCGAGCTCTGAAAGGGAAGGGCGAGAACAAACAGCGCGCTGATGACGTCACTGACGCTCCCGATGGGCCGCGAACCAATAAAAACTATAGACAGAAAGACTTGTTGACTGAAGTATTGTTGTGTTATGTTATGACAGTGATAATTGTTGTTAACGTTTTCGTTTCTTTTCTTCAAGCATTTAATTAAAACCTTTTTTTAAATGAAAACATCTATAGATTGCATAATATAGGCGGAGGGTGAACCACTCTGGGTTAGGCTAGATGCCATTCCTCCTTAATTTTAGAGGAGGAGATCACGTCTGAATTAAACATTTCTGATGATTTACCGTCATCCAAGATGTTCATGCGTTTCGTTCTTCAGTCGAAAAAAGAAATTAAGGTTTTTGAGGAAAACATTCTAGGATTTTTCTCCATATAGTGACATCAATGGGTCCAATTCTGACTTTATTCTCACAATTCTGACTTTAGTTCCCATAATTCCGACTTTATTTCTTGCAATTCTGACTCTATTTCTCACAATTCTGACTTTATTTCTCGCAATTCTGACTTTATATCACGCAATTCTGACTTTATAAGACACAATTCTGACTTATTTTCTCACAATTCTGACTTTATATCTCGCAATTCTGACTTTATATCTCGCAATTCTGACTTTATATCACGCAATTCTGACTTTATTTCTCACAATTCTGACTTTATATCTCGCAATTCTGACTTTATATCTCGCAATTCTGACTTTATATCACGCAATTCTGACTTATTTCTCACAATTCTGACTTTATTTCTCACAATTCTGAATTTATTTCTTGCAATTCTGACTTTATTTCTCAAAAATTCTGACTCTATATCACCAATTCCGACTTTATTTCTTGCAATTCTGACTTTTTCTACATTCTACTTTATTCACAATTCCGACTTATTTTCTGCAATTCTGCTTTATTTCTACAAATTCTGACTTATTATCACAATTCTGACTTTATATCACGCAATTCTGACTTTATATCACGCAAATCTGACTTTATTTCTCACAATTTCTGACTTTATTTCTCATAATGCTGACTTTATTTCTCATAATTCTGACTTTATTTCTGCAATTCTGACTTTATTTTCTCACATATTCTGACTTTATTTCTCTAATTCTGACTTTATTTCAGCAATTCTACTTTATTTCTTAGAATTCTGACTTTATTTCTCATAATTCTGACTTTATTTCTCTGCATTCTGACTTTATTTCTCCAATTCTGACTTTATTTCTCTAATTCTGACTTTATTTCTCGCAATTCTGACTTTATTTCTGCAATTCTGACTTTATTTCCGCATTCTGACTTTATTTCCGCAATTCTGACTTTATTTCTCGCAATTCTGACTTTATTTCTCCAATTCTGACTTTATTTCTCCAATTCTGATTATTTCTCAAATTCTGACTTTATTTTTCATCTGACTAATTTCTACTTTTCTCGCAATTCTGACTTTATTTCTCGCAATTCTGACTTTATTTCTCCAATTCTGACTTATTTCTCAATTCTACTTTATTTCTTACAATTCTGACTTTATTTCTAATTTCTCAATTCTGACTTTATTTCTCGCAATTCTGACTTTAATTTCTCGCAATTCTGACTTTATTTCTTGCATTCTGACTTTATTTCTTACAATTCTGACTTTATTTCTCCAATCTGACTTTATTTCTCGCAATTCTGACTTTATTTACGCAATTCTGACTTTATTTCTTACAATTCTGACTTTATTTCTCAAATTCTGACTTTATTTCCCAATTTCTGACTTTATTTCTCACAATTCGACTTTATTTCTCAAATCTGACTTTTTCTTGCAATTCTGACTTTATTCTCACAATTCTGACTTTATTTCTCATAATTCGACTTTCTTTCTAGCAATTCTGACTTTATTTCTCGCAATTCTGACTTATTTCACCATTCTGACTTTATTTCTCACAATTCTGACTTTATTTCTCCAATTCTGACTTTATTTCTCCAATTCTGACTTTATTTCTCGCAATTCGACTTTATTTCTCACAATTCGACCTTTATCTTTCAATTCTGACTTTATTTCTAACTTTCTCTTGATTTATTTCTAATTTCTGACTTTATATTTGCAATTCTGACTTTATTTCTCCAATTCTGACTTATTTCTTGCAATTTGACTTTATTTCTCGCAATTCTGATTTATTTTCTCGCAATTCTGATTTATTTCTCGCAATTCTGACTTTATTTCTGCAATTCTAACTTTATTCCTTTAATTCTGACTTCATTTCTGCATTTCTGACTTTATTTCTCGCATTCTTACTTTATTTCCTCGCAATTCTGACTTTATTTCTTGCAATTTGACTTTATTTCTGCAATTCTGACTTCATTTCCTCGCAATTCTGATTTATTTCTGCCAATTTGACTTTATTTCCTCGTAATTCGACTTTATTTCCAGCAATTCTAACTTTATTTCCTTTAATTCTGACTTTATTTCCACCGATTTTGACTTTATTTCCACGCATTCTGACTTTATTTCTCGCAATTCTGACTTTATTTCCTCGTAATTCTGACTTTATTTCTCGCAATTCTGACTTTATTTCTCCAATTCTGACTTTATTCTCGCAATTCTGACTTTATTTCCTCGAAATTCTGACTTTATTTCTTGCAATTCTGACTTTATTTCTACACATTCTGACTTTATTTTCTCACAATTCTGATTTATTCTTGAATTCTGATTTATTTCTTGCAATTCTGACTTTTCTCACAATCTATTTATCTGCGACTTTATTTTCTCGCAATTCTGACTTTATTCCTCCAATTTGAGCTTTATTTCTCGCAATTCTGACTTTATTTCCACGCAATTCTGACTTTATTCCAGCAATTCTGACTTTATTTCCTGCATTCTGACTTTATTTCTCCAAATTCTGACTTTATTTCTCGCAATTCTGACTTTATCTTGCAATTCTGACTTTATTTCTCCAATTCTGACTTTATTTCTCGCAATTCTGAACTTTTATTTCTCAATTCTGACTTTATTTCCAGCAATTCTACTTTATTTCCAAATTCTGACTTTATTTCCATGCAATTTCTGACTTTATTTCACGCAATTCTGACTTTATTTCTCCAATTCTGACTTTATTTCTACAATTCTGACTTTATTTCTGCAATTTCTGACTTTATTTCCGCAATTCTGACTTTATTTCCAGCAATTCTGACTTTATTTCCTCAATTCGACTTTATTTCTCGCAATTCTGACTTTATTTCTACGCTTCTGACTTATTTCTCGCAATTCTGACTTTATTTATGCAATTCTGACTTTATTTCTGCAATCTGCTTTCTCCAATTCTGACTTTATTTCTCGCAATTCTGACTTTATTTCTCGCAATTCTGATCTTTATTTCTCTGCAATTCTGACTTTATTTCTCACAATTCTGACTTTATTAATTTCTATTTTTCCTCGCAATCTGACTTTATTTCTCGCAATTCTGACTTTATTTCTCGCATTTCTTACGCAATTCTGACTTTTATTTCTACAATTCTGACTTTATTTCTCGCAATTCTGATTTTTATTTCCTCAGCAATTCTGACTTTATTTCCAGCAATTCTGACTTTATTTCCATGCAATTCTGACTTTATTTCCATGCAATTCTGACTTTATTTCCACAGTTTATTTCTTCGACTTTATTTCCACAATTCTGACTTTATTTCTCACATTTCTGACTTATTTCCATGCAATTCTGACTTTATTTCCATCAATTCTGACTTTATTTCTCGCAATTCGACTTATTTCTGTTTTATTTCGCAATTCTGCTTTATTTCTCGCAATTCTGACTTTATTTCTCACAATTCTGACTTTATTTCTCACATTCTACTTTTTTTACAATTCTGACTTTTTTTTCCATTCTGCTTTGACTTTATTTCACAATCTGACTTTATTTTGCAATTCTGACTTTATTTTCAATGACTTTATTTTTGCAATTCTGACTTTATTTCTCACAATTCTGATTTATTTCAATTCTGTTTATTCTTGCAATTCTGACTTTATTTCTCACAATTCTGACTTTATTTCTCGCAATTCTGACTTTATTTCTCCAATTCTGATTTATTTCCTGCAATTCTGATTTATTTTCGCAATTCTGACTTTATTTCACGCAATTTACTTTATTTCTTGAATTTGACTTATTTCTGCATTTGACTTTATTTCCACGCATTCTGACTTTATTTCTCGCAATTCTGACTTTATTTCTTGCAATTTGACTTTATTTCTGCAATTCTGACTTCATTTCTCGCAATTCTGATTTATTTTCTTGCAATTTGACTTTATTTCCTCGTAATTCAGACTTTATTTCCACGCAATTCTAACTTTATTTCCTTGTAATTCTGACTTTATTTCCACGCGATTTGACTTTATTTCCAGCGAATTCTGACTTTATTTGATTTATTTTCTCCAATTCTGACTTTATTTCGCAATTCTGACTTTATTTCTCACAATTCTGACTTTATTCTCTGCAATTCTGACTTTATTTCTACAATTCTGATTTTATTTCATATAATTCTGAGTTTTATCTTGCAATTCTGACTTTATTTCTCACAATTCTGACTTTATTTCTACAATTCTGCTTTATTTCTGCAATTCTGAGTTTATTTCTCGCAATTCTGAGTTTATTTCTCGCAATTCTGACTTTATTTCCACGCAATTCTAACTTTATTTCCTTGTATTCTGACTTCATTTTCTCACAATTCTGATTTTATTTCTAATAATTCTGAGTTTATATCTTGCAATTCTGACTTTATTTCTCACAATTCTGACTTTATTTCTCACAATTCTGTCTTTATTTCTCACAATTCTGAGTTTATTTCCTCGCAATTCTGATTTATTTCTCGCAATTCTGACTTTATTTCCACGCAATTCTAACTTTATTTCCTTGTAATTCTGACTTCATTTCCATGCGATTTTGACTTTATTTCCATCGCGATTCTGACTTTATTTCTCGCAATTCTGACTTTATTTCTTGCAATTTGACTTTATTTCTCGCAATTCTGACTTCATTTCCTCGCAATTCTGAGTTTATTTCTCTGCAATTTGACTTTATTTCCTCGTAATTCAGACTTTATTTCCACGCAATTCTAACTTTATTTCCTTGTAATTCTGACTTTATTTCCACGCATTTGACTTTATTTCCACGCGATTCTGACTTTATTTCTCGCAATTCTGACTTTATTTCCTCGTAATTCTGACTTTATTTCTCGCAATTCTGACTTTATTTCTCGCAATTCTGACTTTATGTCTCGCAATTCTGACTTTATTTCCTCGTAATTCTGACTTTATTTCTTGCAATTCTGACTTTATTTCTAGCAATTCTGACTTTATTTCTCGCAATTCTGACTTCATTCTTAGCAATTCTGACTTTATTTCTTGCAATTCTGACTTTCTCACAATTCTGACTTTATTTCTCGCAATTCTGACTTTATTTCCTCGCAATTTTGTCTTTATTTCTCGCAATTCTGACTTTATTTCCACGCAATTCTGACTTTATTCCAGGCAATTCTGACTTTATTTCCTCGCAATTCTGACTTTATTTCTCGCAATTCTGACTTTATTTCTCGCAATTCTGACGCAATTCTGACTTTATTTCTCGCAATTCTGACTTTATTTCTCGCAATTCTGACTTTATTTCTCACAATTCTGACTTTATTTCCATGCAATTCTGACTTTATTTCCATGCAATTCTGACTTTATTTCCATGCAATTCTGACTTTATTTCCACGCAATTCTGACTTTATTTCTCACAATTCTGACTTTATTTCTCACAATTCTGACTTTATTTCCATGCAATTCTGACTTTATTTCCATGCAATTCTGACTTTATTTCCATGCAATTCTGACTTTATTTCCATGCAATTCTGACTTTATTTCTCGCAATTCTGACTTTATTTCTACGCTTCTGGCTTCATTTCTCGCAATTCTGACTTTATTTCCATGCAATTCTGACTTTATTTCCATGCAATTCTGACTTTATTTTCCTCACAATTCTGACTTTATTTATTGCAATTCTGACTTTATTTTTCACAATTCTGACTTTATTTCTTGCAATTCTGACTTTCTAACAATTCTGACTTTATTTCTCGCAATTCTGACTTCATTCTTAGCAATTCTGACTTTATTTCTTGCAATTCTGACTTTCTCACAATTCTGACTTTATTTCTCGCAATTCTGACTTTATTTCCTCGCAATTTTGTCTTTATTTCTCGCAATTCTGACTTTATTTCCACGCAATTCTGACTTTATTCCAGGCAATTCTGACTTTATTTCCTCGCAATTCTGACTTTATTTCTCGCAATTCTGACTTTATTTCTCGCAATTCTGACTTTATTTCTCGCAATTCTGACTTTATTTCTCGCAATTCTGACTTTATTTCTCACAATTCTGACTTTATTTCCATGCAATTCTGACTTTATTTCCATGCAATTCTGACTTTATTTCCATGCAATTCTGACTTTATTTCCACGCAATTCTGACTTTATTTCTCACAATTCTGACTTTATTTCTCACAATTCTGACTTTATTTCTCACAATTCTGACTTTATTTCCATGCAATTCTGACTTTATTTCCATGCAATTCTGACTTTATTTCCATGCAATTCTGACTTTATTTCTCGCAATTCTGACTTTATTTCTACGCTTCTGACTTCATTTCTCGCAATTCTGACTTTATTTCCATGCAATTCTGACTTTATTTCCACACAATTCTGACTTTATTTTCCTCACAATTCTGACTTTATTTATTGCAATTCTGACTTTATTTTTCACAATTCTGACTTTATTTCTTGCAATTCTGACTTTCTCACAATTCTGACTTTATTTCTCACAATTCTGACTTTATTTCCTCGCAATTCTGACTTTATTTCCTCACAATTCTGACTTTATTTCTCGCAATTCTGACTTTATTTCTCGCAATTCTGACTTTATTTCTCACAATTCTGACTTTATTTCCATGCAATTCTGACTTAATTTCTTGCAATTCTGAATTTATTTCGTGCAATTATGCAATTCAAAGTCCAAGACTAATCATTTACACACACACACAATGTAATATCAAATTTAGCATTTCAATCAACAGTACATTTTTGGCTAACTGATGAACTGTTGAATAATATCGTATCGTGATATGTTTTGAATCGTGACATAAGGGTATTTTTACACCCCTAATAATTCTATATTATTTTGATTATTAATTCCTTATTCCAAGCAAAATGAAGCCGCGACCGGCACAGATCCAAACCCAAACCATCACCATCTTTCGTAGGTAGTAGTAGGTATTATTTTAAATTATTTCCTAAAAGCGCGTGTGTGTGTGCGCGCGCGTGTGTGTGAGTGTGTGCGTGTGTGTGTGCCCGTGTGTGTGTGTGTGCCCGTGTGTGTGTGTGTGCACGGCTGGAATTCCTCTTTTCTTTGGACATTCCTCAGTCTCTCCATCTTTCCGTCGAGCTCGGCTGGATCGTTCTCCAGACTTCCTTCACTGCATTCCTCAGACCCCGGGAACAAAGTTTGTCTTTTTCTTGTTCCAAATCCACTCAATTATCCAGAGCGGTCTAAACATTCCCGGAGCCCCACATTCCATCCTCTCATTCCCTGCCCTCTTTCCCTGCGTTTTTCCATTCCTCCGGCTTCCCCTTCGGAGAGGAAATATGTGTGTTGTGGAGTTCGCAGCTTGGAGGGCCGTAAAAGATTAATGTACTTTGAGCTTCAAAGACTTTTTGTAACTGGTTTTCGGGGCCTAAACACACTCTATAACGACACACTCTGCGTGAACATCTTATAACATCCGCTTACACACATCTAGCGCTTCTTTAGTGTTCCAGAACCTGCTGAGTATGTGTGTGTGTGTGTGTGTGTGTGTGTGTGCGTGCGTGTGTGTGTGTGCGTGCATCTCAAACGTCTCCATACTGCAGAAAATGAGCTTCTTCATCAGTGTTTCTGTCTTTTTTCCAGCACAAATATCTAAAATATTAAAAAATTAAAAAAAATTTTTTTTACTTCATCGGAATGGTACGAAACTTGGTAAAGGTTTTGGCACTTGCTATGTGAACACACACAAAAAAATAATGGACATGATGGGAAAATATTAAATGGTCCTGAAAGAAATAGTCACACTTGTGTTGTTCATGATTAAAAATGTGCGAATTGTAAATGAGAGTTTCCTCTAGTGGAAGCGTTTGGTACTGCAGCCGAACACACTCTCACTGAACGCTCGTTTACTGACATATCAAACACACATTTGGAGCACGACTTGTTAAGATTTATGGCTTTGATTTTCTTGCAGTTTTAGAGTAAAATATGTTTTTAAAAAATATATATTTCATATAAAAATTTAAAATAGTATTTTTGTGCATTTTTCATAACAATAAACATAAAATTCTGTTCGTATTTTAAGTTCCCTTTTTAAAATCTTTTTTCACTTCCGCAATAATCTGCCAAGTGTCGTCTTTCAAAAGAGATCAAACGTAAGTCTGTGCTCTAAAGCATTCAAGATTTACCAAAGTTTAAGTTTAATATAAAATTAAATTTTCAGGTCTATGCTCAAAACATGAACAAATGTATTATAAATATAGCGTAAATATAATTTAGTACCATAAAATACCCTAAAAATACAAAATATTAAATAAAAAACATTATCAAACTAAAATATAGTACATTCCTTTCATTGAAAAATATATATATATATGTATATATATATATTTTTTTCGGGTCATTATTGACCGCCACGCGAAGACACCAGAAGCACAATGTGTCTTTTTTGAAGCTCACTATAGGCTAAAGATTTACCATCGTGTATAGTTTACACCAGAACAACACTGTTGTCTACATTTATTGTTGTTAATATTGTAAAACCACGGTGAGAAGCTTCATAATCTTCCTGCGTATTTTCAATATCAACTCTGTGGCTTTATAAGGAGTGAGACGTTCTGTGATTTCATGATCTCATTCTGTTTTCTCAGCAACTTTTCTGAACAAAACTCATTCAGAATCCAGACTGTAAACCGCTCCGATCCCACCGGATCGTCTATGGAATGCCATCGGGATAAACACTTTCTCCTTACAGTCGGAGGAAGCACATGTCATGGCTAAAGTATGTATCTGATCCAGTGTAAACACTGAAACCTCATCATGAGGGGAAAATTCCATTCAGGTTATTAGTGGCAAGCATCAGTAATACTAGTGTTTGTTCTTAAGCATAATCATTGAGTAGACTGTTTATGCTAAATGAATGATAAATACTTTAGGACAGGAGAGTTTTTCCTGAACATCCTTTCACCCCACCGTATAGCAACACCCTGACAACCATTCAGAGCCCCTTAGCAACCACATAGAAATGGCTTAGTAACCATCCAGAACACTCTAGTATCACAGCAGTTAGTTTAGTGGGCTTTCAGAACCCGTCAGCAACACTTAGCAATGGCCTAGCAACCAGCCAGACCACCTAGACCACCCTAGCAACAACCTATAACCACCCAGTACACCATAGTATCATAGCAGTTAGTTTTATGGGCTTTTAGAACCCCCTAGCAATGGTCTAGTAGCCACCCACACTACTCTACTCTAGCAACAGCCTATTACCCACCCAGATCACCCTAGCAAAGATCTAGTAAGCACCCAGAACACCCTAGTATAATTGTAGTTATTTTGTTGCCTTTCAGAATCCCTTAGCAACCATCTAACAACAGCCTAGTAACCATCCAGACCACCCTAGCAACGGCCTAGTAACAACCCAAAACACCCTTATATCATAGCAGTTCATTTTCTGGGCTTTTAGAAGCGCTTAGCAACCACCTAGCAACAGCCTAGTAACCACCCTATAAAAAAAGCACCATAATGGCATGACCATGTTTTCAACCACTCTTCAATTTATAAATTAAAGTCAGTCTTACAGATGTTAAAGGGACAGGTGACCAAAAAAATGTGTTTTTGTTTTAGTCATTCTTGGATGAACTGTCCTTTTAAATTAGTGGATTAAAATGTCTAAAATAGCCATAATAAAAGAAGCCCACATAAGCTTATCACAGACTAGCAAAAAAAAAAAAAAAAAAAACGCCTATTAATCAAAGTACTGAAGGACATTTGGATTGTTTTGCCACTGAAGAGACAGCGCTGGTCCTGGGAGAGACCAGTGTGATTTTAGTAGCAGGAAATGACATCGCATAGTCTCAGTGAACTATGAGAGGAAAAGCCACAGAGCAAACAAGGGCCGAAAACCTGGATAACATCTCTCTGATCCGAGAGAGCTTCCACACCGGAGGTAAAATAAACATAACGCGTTACGTAATGCAGAAATATGGAGGGGTTTGAGCCACTGAGTCATGTGTTCGTAATCAATCGCACTTCCAAGAGCCCTGGAAGAAAGTGGAAAATATTATGTTTGCCATTACAACATGACGGCGGACACAAATGAAAAACGCTCTTCCTGAATGTTTAATTCCAGAATAGAAAAATGAGAACACAA
>CM070837.1:35533611-35563611 GCA_036326025.1 Chrosomus eos
AAAACCGTTGCCTTAAAACTAGTACGTAAATAAACGTAATGGTCACTAGATAAAAATTAAGTTATGTGAACTTGAAAATTCCACATTAGTTGATTTTTTCGATTAAGCATGAAGTTTATTCTCTTAATAATTTTAAGGCAATTGGTTTCCTCAATTTTGCCTTAACCCATTGCCTTAAAATTATTAAGTTAAGTTACTTTTTTCGATTAAGCATGACGTTTATTTACTTAAAAAAAAAACTTTTTTGTTGCCTTATAATTATTAAGTTAAGTCAACCGATCACTTTTTACAGTGTACACCATCACATTGAAATGGCACATCCACACATTTGAGTTTTTTTTCCTCAGTGGGTTTTTACATGAGGTTATTGACTTGAAAGTCGTGTTTTTCCCGCTCAGGTTTTCTCCAGCTGCCCAGTGCCATGTTCATGCCCACCGGAGCTCCCCAAATGCGCTCCTGGAGTCAGTCTGGTCTCGGATGGCTGTGGTTGTTGTAAAGTGTGTGCCAGACAACTGAACGAAGACTGCAGCAAGACAGAGCCGTGCGACCACACCAAGGGTCTCGAGTGCAACTTCGGGGCCAGCCACGGGGCCACCAGAGGCATCTGCCGAGGTATGCTTCTCATTATGCCTGGTAAAAGACACTGAATGGAAAGCATGTGTGGATGATAGGAGGGGGGAAGTTTTGCATGCGTTGGATTTAAAATATACCTTTCGTTTTCTCTCACAGCCAAATCTGAGGGAAGACCGTGCGAGTACAACAGCAGGATCTACCAGAACGGGGAGAGTTTCCAGCCTAACTGCAAACACCAGTGCACTTGCATTGACGGGGCGGTGGGATGTATCCCGCTCTGCCCGCAAGAGCTTTCCCTTCCCACGTTGGGATGCGCCAATCCCAGGCTGGTCAAAGTGCCGGGGCAATGCTGTGAGGAGTGGGTCTGCGACGACGGGAAGCATCGGGAATCCTCCGGCAAGTTTGGCAACGAGCCAATAGTTGACGACTCCGAGAGCGACCTCACCAACAAGAACGAGCTCATCTCATTCAACGGGAAGCCTGGACTCAAGTCTTTACCTGGTAAGATCTTTAACACTCATACTCCCCTTGGGTCATTGTGACCCGGAATTTATTTTTTGGAAAAATTTTGTGTTCATTGGAGGGGTTCAAGACCCCATGACACACACACACACACACACACACACACACACACACACACACACACACACACACACACACACACACACACACACACACACACACACACACACACACACACACACACACACACACACACACAAATTAATGGATTCAAGGAGTTTTGTGTTTGAAATTGTAAAAAGTAACAAATCGGGTCAAGTTGACCCTATAGGAATGAATGGAATGTGAGGAATGCTTCAGTACACATAGAAAAACCTAAAAAGGCTCTAATTTCAAACTTAAAATGCTAAAACTTTTCCAAAAAAATATTTTTATAATGTCTACATGTGTATCTGAATGCACACTGAAGTTAACTGACTTTAGGACCCAGCGGAACAGCTCATTTACTCCATATTGAGATATAAGAACATCTAGAGTCATGAAATATCATGCGTTTTTTTATTTTATATAATCGTAAATATCATTATTTTTTTTCCACATGAGGTATATGTAAACTATTAGCAAAATGAAATAAAATAAGCTTTCTGGACAAAAAAAAAAGAAGTATAATTTTAGGGCTTTGGGTCATTTTGACAAAACGCAAGGGAAGGATTTTAATGCATTGGATTGGCGTTAGCGATGTGCGAATCGAGTTTTAAATATCACTTTGTTTATTCGCAGCATTCCGATCTCAGCCGGAATCCTGGAAGTGCATAGTTCAGACCACAGCCTGGTCCCAGTGCTCCAAGACCTGCGGCACGGGAATCTCCACCAGAATAACCAACGACAACGCCGACTGCAAACTGGTGAAGGAAACCAGGATCTGCGAAGTCCGTCCGTGCAGCCAATCACCATTCACCAGCCTCAAGGTAAGCAACGTCCCTTCAGGAACACAAACGCTTCGCATCGCAGGGCTGGGACAATACATCGCGATTCGTGGATCGATCCTGAGATATTCCGAATGCATCGCCATTCTGTCTCGAATCGATTCTGAGCTTAGCCTAGATGGCGCTCTAGGCTAGTATTTAACAGAAGATGGCGCTCTAGGCTAGTTTTTAACAGAAGATGGCGCTCTAGGCTAGTTTTTAACAGAAGATGGCGCTCTAGGCTAGTTTTTAACAGAAGATAACGCTCTAGGCTAATTTTTAACAGAAGATGGCGCTCTAGGCTAGTTTTTAACAGAAGATAACGCTCTAGGCTAGTTTTTAACAGAAGATGGCGCTCTAGGCTAGTTTTTAACAGAAGATAACGCTCTAAGCTAGTTTTTAACAGAAGATGGCGCTCTAGGCTAGTTTTTAACAGAAGATAACGCTCTAAGCTAGTTTTTAACAGAAGATGGCGCTCTAAGCTAGTTTTTAACAGAAGATAACGCTCTAAGCTAGTTTTTAACAGAAGATAACGCTCTAGGCTAGTTTTTAACAGAAGATAACGCTCTAGGCTAGTTTTTAACAGAAGATGGCGCTCTAGGCTAGTTTTTAACAGAAGATGCCGCTCTAAGCTAGTTTTTAACAGAAGATAACGCTCTAGGCTAGTTTTTAACAGAAGATAACGCTCTAGGCTAGTTTTTAACAGAAGATAACGCTCTAGGCTAGTTTTTAACAGAAGATAACGCTCTAGGCTAGTTTTTAACAGAAGATGGCGCTCTAGGCTAGTTTTTAACAGAAGATAACGCTCTAAGCTAGTTTTTAACAGAAGATGGCGCTCTAAGCTAGTTTTTAACAGAAGATAACGCTCTAGGCTAGTTTTTAACAGAAGATAACGCTCTAGGCTAGTTTTTAACAGAAGATGCCGCTCTAAGCTAGTTTTTAACAGAAGATGCCGCTCTAAGCTAGTTTTTAACAGAAGATGCCGCTCTAAGCTAGTTTTTAACAGAAGATGCCGCTCTAAGCTAGTTTTTAACAGAAGATGCCGCTCTAAGCTAGTTTTTAACAGAAGATGGCGCTCTAAGCTAGTTTTTAACAGAAGATAACGCTCTAGGCTAGTTTTTAACCGCATGTTCAAATGCGAATGTACTCGCACCTCAGAATGCTTTTATGACCTTGTAATTCGCCTTAACCGTTTCGAACTTCATGAATGATTGTTTTATAGAAGGTTTAAGTGGTGTGTGTAAGTAAGGCGTTGATAGCAAGCAGAGTACGGATGTTTCCACAGCATCTGCTCTTAAAAACGAAGCTCACAATCGATTCGAGAGAGAATCGCGACGCATTCGGGAAAATTGATCCGGAATCATTTCTCGATTTATTGAATCCCAGCCCTATTGCATCGAATGCATTCCAGTGCATCTGACTTTTTTCTAGATCTGCTGTAAAGCCTTAATCTCTGTTACTGTAATCTCCTATTATCACTGTAAAGCTGCTTTGAAACGCTCTATAGTTAAAAGCGCTGTATAAATGAAGGACTAATCCCTCGTCCTCCAACAGAAAGGAAAGAAATGCAACCGCACCAAGAAGTCGATGCAGCCGGTGAAGTTCTCCTACGCCGGATGCTCCAGTCTGAAGAAGTATCGGCCCAGATACTGTGGCTCATGTGTGGACGGCCGGTGTTGTAGCCCACAGCAAACCCGAACCATCCGAGTCAAGTTTCGCTGCGACGACGGCGAGACCTTCAACAAGAACTTCATGCTGATCGAGTCCTGCAAGTGCACCTATAACTGCGGCCAAAGCAACGACGCCTCCTACCCCTTCTACAGACTCTTCAACGACATCCACAAGTTCAGAGACTGAGCGCGACCCGAAAGGGGGGGTGACGTCGCCGCCGGCCAATCGACCCCTGATGTAACTAGATTCCCACGGAATTACGGATTTACATTACGGGGACTTTGAAGTGCACTGTTTGCTGAGGCCGCGTGCAAAAAATGCTTTTCTTACTTAGTATTTTGGTCTTGTTTCCAGTCCAAATATCGAAAAATCCTGCAGTTTATGCATTTACTAAAGTAGTAAAATTACATTAAGTCTTGTTTAATGGGGAAATAAATGCAAATGAAGTGAGTTTTTGCTTAAAACAAGCAACATTATCTGCCAATTGGGTAAGAAAAATAATGTTTCTGTTTGAATTAAGATTATTTTTCTGACTCCATTGGCTTTTTTAAAGCATCAACTCACTTAATTTTGATTAATTCCCCTGGAAAACAGGACTTAATATCGTATCTCATTTTACTCATCTAGTAAATGCATCTCGATTTAAGAATTTTTAGATATTTGAACTGGAAATAAGAAAAAAATACTGCGTAAAAAGCAGTTTTTGCAGTGCAGCGTTTTTGGAAAAGACTCGCTTCACACTGGAGCGCTACGTTTTATAGCTTCGTTACGGAGCAACCTGTAAAAGATGTAAATATTACAATTCCTGATGTATATCTTGATGTCTAAATACAAAACATGAACCAAAACTGTAGACTTGTGTGTGTATGTGTGTGTGTATTCCCAATTGTAGATATGCACACGCTAAAACTGGTAGACTATGAACCTGATCAAGGTTGGGTTAGTCCGCGGTAACACTCGTTGTTTGGCAGCTAATGGATTCCAACTCCACGACACGATCAAAAAAAGTTGAATGAATGTTTTATTGTTGTTATTAATATTATTTATCACAAATGTAGCTCTTTTATTTGAACATTGTCATACTGGAATAAAGTGTAAAATGATCTAATTTTATATGTTACAAATAAAAGATTTATTTATGAACTGAAGACCTCGAGTCGAGTCCTTGAATGCTACACTGCAAAAACTGCTTTTTTTCTTACTCAGTATTTTTGTCTCGTTTCCAGTTCAAATATCTAAACATTCTTAAACCAAGATGCATTTACTAAAGTAGTGAAATGATATAAGATATTAAGTCTTGTTTTCTGGGGAAATTTATCAAAATGAAGTGCGTTAAAACCAGCAAAATTATCTGCCAATGGGGTGAAAAATAATATTTCATACTGGAACGACTGGAAACGAGACAAAAATACTGAGTAAGAAAAGCTTTTTTGCAGTGAAACGTGTGAATTGAGAGACGATCTTTGATTGAATGAAGGGATGGTTATATAACAACACTTTCTCTCTCTCTTTATCTCGATTGAATGGAATGCTATTGGCGGACTCTATTTGCTTCCTACAATAAAACCTGAGACTCGTTCATTTAGTTCCTTCAAGAAAACAATTAAGAGACCCAGCAATAGCAGAAAACATGGAGCTACGCCCAGAATCCTGAGTGCTTTTCCAAACGGAGCTCCAGTCTGTGTTTACAGGACTAAAACATCACATGGAAGAGCTTGAACTTTTTATATAACTCCTCAACAAGCCATTCATGCACTTGTTGTTTAGACAGCGCACATGTGTTTAATGAATATCGATCTTATCTTCGATCGGAGACTTTTATAACGGCGTAATCATGCGTAATGTAGGCCAGATCTGCAGGGCATCTGTCCATCTTATGGAAAAAAAAAGCTTTTCCCAGTGTGTCTGTAAACCCGTATCATCTGGAGTGATATATTTCCAGGTTTGATCCAGGTGAAGGGAATCCAGCTGAGGAATGCAGACACGCTGATGCTCGGCAGATGTTGGAAAATATTTGGAAGCAACTTGTTCGGTTTGGGCCTTTCTGCTAAAAATATGCCCTTTCTGTAAGAACAAAATCCTGTCCTAGAGCAAGCTGGGTTTTATGACATCCCAACGGACTTCGGGAACACAAGCGGATGGTTATATCACACCATGAAGGCCTTTAAGCAGTTTTTATCTGAGTAGGACAGAGCTCCAGACGTTTCCTTGAGATATGACGATGCAGACAACTAAAAAAAGGACTAAAATGACAAAAATAAGACTGATAACAAGTCAAATGGAATTTAATGGTTTTCCACTTGGCATCATGAATGCAGTCATTTGTTATGCAATCTTTTTTTTTTTATGAAACAGCTTCGATAAACTTATGCACTTTATGACAAATACAGGTTTTATGGTCCATGGAGAAGAGAAGGTTAACATGCATAATCTCTTCAAAGGTGTCCTTCATTGGGCTTTTACCTGTCCGTCATTTCACTGAGGACACCTAGTGGCCAAATACAGAGCTGTCGAGTGTTTTAAAGGGACAGTCCAGACAAAAATGAAAATTTAGTCATTATTTACTAATCATGTGGTTATAAGCATTTCTGTATGCAAGACATTTTGAAGGTCCAACAACTTTGGAGCTTGTTGACTTTTTTTTTTTGTTTTCTAAATATTTCTTTAAGGTTTTGATCAACAAACACTTACAAATAAAGGTTCCTAAAGTGGGGTTTCGCAGCAAAGCCATATAACCACCAGTTTGAGTTTCCCAAATTACATTTTGGTGACAAATTCTTACAAATATTTCAATCTTAAGAACCATTTTCCACTAAAAAGAACCTTTTGTGCCATGGAAAAGTTACATGGATGTTAAAGGTTCTTCGTGGAACCAATAATAACCTTTATTTGTATTGTTTTAAAGGAGTAGTCCAGTCAAAAAAATTAAATTGTGTCATTATTTACTAATCATGTGGTTCCTGTACCTGTGTGCGTTTCTTCTGCGAACACTAAAGACATTTGAGGTCCAACAACATTGGAGCCCATTGACTTTCATTGCACAGTTTCAAAGGTTTTGATCAACAAACACTTAAAAATAAAGGTTTCAAAAGTGGCTTTTCACAGTAAAGCCATAGAACCACAAATTGAGTTTCCCAGAGAACCTTTTGGTTAAAAAAAGTTCTTAAAATATCTTTTAAAAGAACAAGTGCAAAGAAAATTTCAATCTTAAGAACCATTTTCCACTACAAAAGAACATTTTGTGCAATGGAAAAGGTCAATGGATGTTAAAGGTTCTCCGTGGAAACTTCGATTCCCATAAAAAAAGAGTGCAAGGATGAGTAAACAATAACAAAAAGTTAATCGTTGGGGTAAAAAAATGGTGCATCTGATCACTAAAAGTAACAGAACATCTCACACATTTGGAAAAGTGCATATCCATGTGTGTTGAGAACATGCTGGAGAGTTTGTGTACGATGATGAATAGCTCGAGTGAGACTAAACGGGTGTGTGAGACACACTGCCAGAGAGAGAGCGTTTGGGGAATAGTCAGTATTCGAGTGCTTAACTAGCCTGACACACACCTCATCTCACACAGGCGCTGCATGTAAGCAATGACGACATGCGCAGACAGCGTTACATAAGCGTTAATGATGAACTTAACCAAAATCAGCCTGTGCTCCAGAGAAGGCGTCAGCGGAGAGGCTAAACGTCTGTTTATCTGCTCAAACAAAGCGCTCTTTGATGGGGAAATGAAGCGTTAGTGTCGCTGTCTGTGGAAAAGGGTTCGAGAGCCAGCAAAAATGCTTTCTTACTCAGTATTTTTGTCTTTTTTCCAGTCCAAAAATGTAAAAATTCTTAAATCAAGATGCATTTACTAGATTATCAAATGCATTATCAAAATTAAGTGAGTTGATCCTTAAAAAAGCGAAATAATCTGCCAATGGTGTAAGAAAAATAGCATAATTCAAACAAATATTATTTTTAGCACCCCATTGGCAGATAATTTAGCATTTTTTAAGCAAAAACTCACTTTATTTTTATTAATTTCCCCAGAAAACAAGACTTAATATCTTATATAATTTTTCTACTTTAGTAAATGCATTTTGATTTGAGAAATATTTGATATTTGGACTGGAAACAAGACAAAAATACTAAGAAAAGCAGTGTGGAGAGGATAAACGTCTGTTTATCTGCTCAAACAAAGCGCTCTTTGACGGGGAAATGAAGCGTTAGTGTCGCTGTCTGTGGAAAAGGGTTCGAGAGCCAGCTTGAGATGCTCTCGGGTGTTTTCTTGTGCAGAAACACATGGATTTAACTCCACAGTGACGTGAGATTACTCGTAACAACTCAAGCCTGCCAAGTTTGATGCACACATGAGCTGGCTGAAATCATCAGCTCTGATTTTTTATTTATTTTATTTATTTATTTAATTAGTTTATTTGTCATTAATCTTACGAAAAGATGTTAGCAAATGCTATTTTCCACCTGTAGTCCCGGGCTGGTGCACACAATATTAAAACATTACATTACAAATAACTGTCAGTAGCACTAACAATGATCATTTAAAACTAATCAAAAAACGAATCAAAAAACCATCACAGCCTACAATATATACATTACAACATAGTCAAATACATTTACTTCAATATTACATTTGATCGGATAGGTTGGCCTCATGTGATGCACCAAAATATTTTAGTATAGTGCTAAAATGAGGATATACACTGTTGTTCAAGTAGTATTTTTAAGACATTTAAAAGTTAAATGTTAAACAGCACAACTGTTTTTAACACTGATAATAATCATACATGTTTCTTGAGCATCAAATCATCATATTATAGTGATTTCTGAAGGATCATGTGACACTGAAGACTGGAGTAATGATGATAAATTCAGCTTTGATCACAGGAATAAATTACACTTTACTATATATTCACATAGAAAAATGCTATTTTAAATTGTAATAATATTTCACTGTTTTTACTGTATTTTTGATCACAAAAAAAGCAGTTTTGGTGAGTATAAGATTTTCAAAAACATTATAAAATATTACCGACCCCAACATTTTGAATGCCAGTGTAGTTTTCAACACCATTATCCATTAAGGATATTCACAGTTCAAATCAAATAGAAGCAAGTAAACGAGATAAACGGTCAAACCAGAGGATGGTTGCGTAACTCGATCAGAATAAACTAATGTGTCAGATCGTTTTGCATGATGATCATAAGTCAAAACAATATGTGCTTTATATTCAGGGCAGCAGCTGCACAGATCATGTTCATATTGGGCAAGAACACGCGCTTATCATTATTAAACAATAGATGATTTTTACAGTAACTTATGCAAGAAATGCAACCGAAACATCTGGCCAGGTCAATGTGTGTCAAGAATAATAATACTTGAAATTAAAGCTGCAAGCAGCGATGGGCGGGCCCTCGCACATTCAGCGCGTCGGGGAGTGATGCGGCCGCATATTCTGTTGCATATTCTGGAGCTCTGCCAGTGCGGCTGTGAATTTGCTACGCTTTTCAGACACTGCATGAAGGTGTTATACGTCACTTCCTGTTGCCAGCAGGTGGCGCTATGACTGTGGGTGAATGTGGGCATGTACATGAGTTCAGGGCGGGACTCTTATCCTACATGTACAGTTTGGTGCAGCTGTGAGCATGTACACTGAAGTTACAACCACTTCCTGTGTCATGGCGATGAGTTGATCTTTGATGCCATGCCACGGACACACCGATTGACGAAAACTTGCAGATAGCACAACTTTTCATCGTCAATGCCTTTAGAAGGCACAGCAGAAATTTCAAGTCGATCTGACTAAATTCCTAGGAGGAGTTCGTTAAAGTACGGAGGGTGTAAATCAGCCAAAATTTGACAAAAAATTCGAAATGGCCGACTTCCTGTTGGGTTTAGGGCATCGCTCCAAGAGGCTTTTTTGTGCGTCTGGACATGGTTGATGTGCCACAGAAATTTCGTACATGTAGGTCAAACGTGCGGCGGGGCTGCTTCGTTAAAGGTCACTTCCTGTTGCCAGCAGGTGGCGCTATGACTGGGGGTGAATGTCGGCATGTACATGTGTTCAGGGCGGGACTCTTGTCAAGCGTGCAAAATTTGGTGCAGATCTGAGCATGTACAGCAAAGTTACTCCAACTTCCTGTTTCATGGCGAATCATCGATGCCACGGACACGTCCATTGACGGAAACGCGCAGAGAGCACAACTTTTCATCGGCAATGCCTTTAGAAGGCACAGCAGAAATTTGAAGTCGATCCGACTAAATCCCTAGGAGGAGTTCGTCAAAGTACGGAGTGTGTAAATCGTCCCAAAATGGCCGCCAAATTCAAAATGGCGGACTTCCTGTCGAGTTTAGGGTATGGGTTCTTGAGGCTTTTTTGTGCGTCTTGGTATGATACACATCCCCACCAAATTTCGTGCATGTAGGTCGAACATGGACGAGGGGCTAATTTTTTTCAATTTTCTAGGTGGCGCTAGCGAGCCATTTTGCCACGCTCATCCGCGAAACCCACAAAATACAAAATTTTTCACCAGTCCTGACATGTGTGCAAAATTTGGTGACTTTTCGAGCATGTTGCGGCCTCGAAAATGGGGCTTACTTTGCAGAAAAAAAAAAAAAAAAAAAAAAATTAAAGCTGCAAGCAGCGATGGGCGGGCCCTCGCACATGCAGCGCGTCGGGGAGTGATGCGGCCGCATATTCTGTTGCATATTCTGGAGCTCTGCCAGTGCGGCTGTGAATTTGCTACGTTTTTCAGACACTGCATGAAGGTGTTATACATCACTTCCTGTTGCCAGCAGGTGGCGCTATGACTGTGGGTGAATGTGGGCATGTACATGAGTTCAGGGTGGAACTCTCATCCTACATGTAAAGTTTGGTGCAGCTGTGAGCATGTACACTGAAGTTACAACCACTTCCTGTGTCATGGCGATGAGTTGATCTTTGATGCCATGCCACGGACACACCGATTGACGAAAACTCGCAGATAGCACAACTTTTCATCGTCAATGCCTTTAGAAGGCACAGCAGAAATTTCAAGTCGATCGGACTAAATCCCTAGGAGGAGTTCGTTAAAGGGTCATTCCACCCATTTCAACATTAATCTTTATTGAAAGTGGCTCATATATGTAGTCGAAATGTAAAAGAAATTTTGAATTTGGTGCCATCTTGACCGAGAAAAGACAGAAAATAACTGAAGGGCGCATTTGTATGTAAGACAACAACTCCCACAATGCACCACATTGCACAGCTCCTCAAGCCACTCCCACTAATCCAGAACAGCGCAAACATCAGAGAAATCACTCTTCCTTCTACAAGGCTAACGTTAGCTGCCAAAAGAGTTTGAAATTCATTTCACACAAAATGTCTAGTTAGTTGGCTGTGGCGAGCAGGACGAGGGCGAGGGACGTGAGAGGACGGCGCGAGTCATAATGAATGACACCTGTGAGACGCAGCGGTCTTATATCTCTCACGGAGGAGCGGAGGCATAAAAGGAACAGGCCTGATGTTATGTTATGTTTTGTTTCTGTTGTGTGTGGCCAGCTGGCTTAAACTTTTGTTTTGTATTTGTTTATTTGACTATTAAAATGTTTAAATGTTCGCCGGTTCCCGCCTCCTCTTACCACAACAACGAACCCGTTACATTGGCAAACTCATTAGCGAATTACTCCTCGTTTGTATTTCTTTCTATATGGTGAATTATTGCATGATACCTGGATGTTCAGTCAGAACATATGCAGTGCGAAACTAGGACGGTTCACATCACAACACAAACGTCCGTGTGCTCGTCTGATTTAGAAATTTTGTCCAGGAGAAATTGCCATCGTTGAAATTCTCTGCAGCAGAGCAGACGGACTCTATCTGTGTCCGAAGCGCACAGCGACAGCACAGGCACCAGCAGTCCGCCTCAGCTCGAGCCAGTCCGGGCTCAGTCCGCGACAGGCAGCCGCCTCCTGTTCCTCCATCAGCCTCAGCTGCTCTTCACTATACTGCGGCTCGTAAAGATAGCCACGAACATCGGATTCGAGCAGCAGAATTTCAAAATCCTCTTCTTCCATATTATGTTTAGTTTATTCTGTCATTGTCGTAACTTCCTATCTCCACAGCGCTTGTTAGCTTAGCTTATAAACAAGATGGCTGATATTGATTTCAGTATCTGCAAGTGAAGTCCCACCCACTGATCTGTGATAGGTCTGTTAGTGCATTAGGTCCAACCCCCTATGGGCGGGTTTGAAATGGTGCTTGTAGTCTTTACAGAAATTCCCCCCTCTTACACTTCCTCCTACAATGACGTAAAATGATGATTTTTGCGTCATTGTAGGAGGAAGTGAAAAAGGTAAATAGTGGATTTCTCTCGTCTCAGGGGAAAATGAGAGAGTGTTGCACGACCATTCAATAGTATGACTGGGTTTCTAACAATGGAAAGCTTAATGCAAATGGGTGGAGTGTCCCTTTAAAGTACGGAGTGTGTAAATCAGCCACAATTTGACGAAAAATTCAAAATGGCCGACTTCCTGTTGGGTTTAGGGCATCGCTCCAAGAGGCTTTTTTGTGCGTCTGGACATGGTAGATGTGCTACAGAAATTTCGTACATGTAGGTCAAACGTGCGGCGGGGGCTGCTTCGTTAAAGGTCACTTCCTGTTGCCAGCAGGTGGCGCTATGACTGGGGGTGAATTTCGGCATGTACATGTGTTCAGGGCGGGACTCTTGTCAAGCGTGCAAACTTTGGTGCAGATCTGAGCATGTACAGCAAAGTTACTCCAACTTCCTGTTTCATGGCGAATCATCGATGCCATGGACACGCCCATTGACGAAAACGCGCAGATAGCACAACTTTTCATCGTCAATGCCTTTAGAAGGCACAGCAGAAATTTGAAGTCGATCCAACTAAATCCCTAGGAGGAGTTCGTCAAAGTACGGAGTGTGTAAATCGTCCCAAAATGGCCGCCAAATTCAAAATGGCGGACTTCCTGTCACATTTTGGGTATGGGTTCGTGAGGCTTTTTTGTGCGTCTTGATATGATACACGTCCCTACCAAATTTCGTGCATGTAGGTCGAACATGGACGAGGGGCTAATTTTTTAAAAATTTTCTAGGTGGCGCTAGCGAGCCATTTTGCCACGCCTATCCGCGAAACCCACAAAATACAATTTTTTTCACCAGTCGTGACATGTGTGCAAAATTTGGTGACTTTTCGAGCATGTTGCGGCCTCGAAAATGGGGCTTACTTTGCAGAAAAAAGAGAAAAAAAGAAAAAAATTAAAGCTGCAAGCAGCGATGGGCGGGCCCTCGCACATGTAGCGCGTCGGGGAGTGATGCGGCCGCATATTCTGTTGCATATTCTGGAGCTCTGCCAGTGCGGCTGTGAATTTGCTACGCTTTTCAGACACTGCATGAAGGTGTTATACATCACTTCCTGTTGCCAGCAGGTGGCGCTATGACTGTGGGTGAATGTGGGCATGTACATGAGTTCAGGGCGGGACTCTTATCCTACATGTAAAGTTTGGTGCAGCTGTGAGCATGTACACTGAAGTTACAACCACTTCCTGTGTCATGGCAATGAGTTGATCTTTGATGCCATGCCACAGACACACCGATTGACGAAAACTCGCAGATAGCACAACTTTTCATCGTCAATGCCTTTAGAAGGCACAGCAGAAATTTCAAGTCGATCGGACTAAATCCCTAGGAGGAGTTTGTTAAAGTACGGAGTGTGTAAATCAGCCAAAATTTGTTGAAAAATTCAAAATGGCCGACTTCCTGTTGGGTTTAGGGCATCGCTCCAAGAGGCTTTTTTGTGCGTCTGGACATGGTTGATGTGCCACAGAAATTTCGTACATCTAGGTCAAACGTGCGGCGGGGGCTGCTTCGTTAAATGTCACTTCCTGTTGCCAGCAGGTGGCGCTATGACTGGGGGTGAATGTCGGCATGTACATGTGTTCAGGGCGGGACTCTTGTCAAGCGTGCAAAATTTGGTGCAGATCTGAGCATGTACAGCAAAGTTACTCCAACTTCCTTTTTCATAACGAATCATCGATGCCACGGACACGCCCATTGACGAAAACTCGCAGATAGCACAACTTTTCATCATCAATGCCTTTAGAAGGCACAGCAGAAATTTGAAGTCGATCCAACTAAATCCTAGGAGGAGTTTGTCAAAGTACGGAGTGTGTAAATCGTCCCAAAATGGCCGCCAAATTCAAAATGGCGGACTTCCTGTCGAGTTTAGGGTATGGGTTCTTGAGGCTTTTTTGTGCGTCTTGATAGGATACACGTCCCCACCGAATTTCGTGCATGTAGGTCGAACATGGACGAGGGGCTAATTTTTTCTAGTTTTCTAGGTGGCGCTAGCGAGCCATTTTGCCACGCCCATCCGCGAAACCCAAAAATACAAAATTTTTCACCAGTCCTGACATGTGTGCAAAATTTGGTGACTTTTCGAGCATGTTGCGGCCTCGAAAATGGGGCTTACTTTGCAGGAAAAAAAAATAAAAAAATAAATAAATAATCCTAACAGTTTCAAGAGGGACCTCGCACCTTAGTGCTCGGGCCCTAAAAAAGAAAAGAAAAAAAAAATAATCCTAACAGTTTCAAGAGGGACCTCGCACCTTAGTGCTCGGGCCCTAATAAATAAATAATCCTAACAGTTTCAAGAGGGTCCTCGCACGGGTGCTCGGGCCCTAATTAAGTACATTAATACTGACGGTTGAACAAAGACAGCTAATAAGACACACTTGTCTAAAGACATTCCCAGTATGCACCTGATTTTCAAAAGCAATGGAAGTCAGCAAATGCATTTACTATAGAGATGCACAATATCGGCCGATATATGCGCATTTTAAATGTTATCGGCCTGATGAGAAAATGTGTCCGATATATTAAAGCCAATAAATAATGTATTGTTTCCTTCAGCTGAGACTCTTAAGATTCGTGATGGTTTTAAATTGCTTGAAATATGATTGGAATCACTTCAAAAAAGTAAAATACAGTTATGTGCTGTGATATCGGCTTAATAATATAATAATGAGAACATTATAATTGTGTTTTGGGACTTGGCTTTTAATGGTGAAACTTTTGTTTTTATATCCAGGCTCTTAAAAAATAATTACAAATTTGGATTTAGATTTATTGGCCAATATATCGGTTATCGGCTTTCAAATATAAAGAATTATCGGTTATCGGGCAAAATTTTTCATTATCGATGCATCCTTAGTAATTACACACGACGCGAAGCCCAAACCACATATTTAAGGATCTGAATTACAAGTTGAAATACAGTATTTAAACAAAAACCATAAACTTTTCATGTTTCCACAAGACCTTCAAACAATCTGTTTATGTTTGTTTGGGAATCATTCTGCTGGCAAACAAACGCTCACAGAGATACGAGTTTACAGAATATATCTGGTCCGAATTAATGCTTTCAGGACCCAATGTACTAGAAAACAAAAGTTGTCCTGTCAGAGACTGATGTGTTGCTCATCTAAAGCAGATCTAACAGCTCTATCTATGAGCCAGCATCAGGCCTGCTGGGTTACTGTGGTTTTCGCTGTCTGTTCTGGATAACGCTCGTTCGGGCGTGAGGATGAACTCATCACAGCAGTTTGTGGAGATCGTTTCAGCGTAAAACAGCTTAATCTCACCCGTGATGGGCAGAACACACACTCATCGCTCTACAAACACACATCCGGTGGAAACACACATTGTTCTGGAGCCCACAGATAGAAAACCTCATGCCCTCAAATACACCAATAAACACATCACAGTCAACATGAGGTCTAATAGGACACTATTTACTTTATTAATTCATATTCTGGTCTTATTTGAAAGGATTTATAAGTGCATGTTATTCATACGGGGGGAAAAAAATCATAATGAAACGATTTCCCTTTTTTAGCTGACATCAATTCAATATTTCAGCGACTTTTGTATTTTCATCATATGATCAATTCCTCTTGGAGAAGACACTAAAAAACTGTTTTTCATGCATCATTTAACTGTGAGATTTTGGGCTATTTGGCGTTTCATAGTGTTGTTTTAAACTAGTGTAAAAAAAACAATGCAAAATACACTTAAGTGTTGCTTTTGTTGAACTTTTCTATATGCGTGTGTAGATTTCAATTACTAGACATAACTTTAAAGGCTGTCTGTTTATAAATGAGTTTCTCCCACAACTTCTGCAGCAGTTATAAACACCAAAATTTACAGTTTTATTCATGTCTATATTCTGAAGGTTTTTACTGAGGGGTTTGTTCATATATCATTCGGCTGGTTTTATACAACAATTTATTCCTAAAAATGGTAAAAATTCGTTTTTTTGACAATTTTTTCGATTTATGCAGTGAGAAAAAGAGAAATCCCAAATACCGTCAGTAAAAACATTTAACTGTAATATGTCAACAAAATAAAACAAGAATTATGTATAAAGCTTTATCCAATGTTCAGATTTATGTTCTGGAAATATATGTATATTAGTGCATATTTAAATAGATAATGCCTCAGTTGCATATATAAACATAACATCTCAGAAAACAATTTTTTTCTGCGTTTCTTAAACTAATCAATCAACTGGGGAAGTATAATGATATCTATTAGTTAGATGTATTGATGTAATGTACAAAACACAAAAAAATCCCCGTTATGTATATTCAGAATAATAGTTTGAAACTAGGGTCTGTGGAAATTTCGAGAAAAATTACTCTTATTCTAAAAGATTTTATAAATATATATATATATATATATATATATATATATATATATATATATATATTATATATATATATATATATATATATATATACACACATACATATATATGATTAGAGTAAATAGATTTTGATTTTAATAAACAAATAAAACAAAAACATGATTAAAATGAATGAATTATTTTAATAAAACAACATCTACCTGTACAGTATTTTAGTGAGTAGAAAAAACGCAATGACGTAATGCAATAAAAAACAAATTACAAATAATATTTTATCACAAAAGTTAATCTGTGTCCTCAAATATCATAAACAAATCACATGAAAATGTGCACAATATGTGCTTGGAAATCAAGTTCCATTTATTTATAGAGCACATTTACTACCGGCTGACAACCGACCAAAGTGCTTTACAAAAATTACAATAAAATACACAATAAAACAAACAGTGATCACTTAGGTGAGTACAAAATCCAATTACATATTAAAAGCTGAATCAAACAGATGAGTTTTCAGAGCAGATTTAAACTCCGATAAGGAGGAGGCCATTTTAATTTGGATTGGGAGTTTGTTCTACTTCAAACGCTCTATTTCCCCTGTTTTTCAATCGGGTTCTGAAGGAGGAATTTGTTTACCGATCTAAGCCCTCGCTTAGGGGTATATAAGTGAAGTAGGTCCGACAGGTATAATGGTGCAAGATTATTTAGTGATTTGTAGACCAGCAACAGAATTTTGTAATCAATTCTATACTGAACCGGTAACCAATGTAGGGATCAATGTAGGGAAATCCTGGATAACCTCCTACATTTGACAAAATGTGCAGTAAAACTATCCCACAATGCAATTGACCTTCCATTTGCATATAATTGAACAAGAAAAATAGTGAAGGTTAGTTTCCTGCTGAAAAAAATAAGACAATAACGGTATCGCTTTAAAACTTGCACAGTTTTCAAAAATGTTCATTTTCAGGCCCCCAAAACGCTGTTGTTGTGTAAATGAACGGTGAAAACGCATTAAAGTTTTCTTTTTTTTAGTTAAAGTGTTGTGTAAACGAAATGTGCATCATTAAATAAAAAAAAGACTCAAAAGTGGCAAAATTCACAAACAAATGCAGAAGTTTATTAAAGAGGCACGTGGCATAAAAATACTTCTACATAAATACACAAATGTTTGCCAAAAAAAGCACGTCGGAAAACAAACATGGAATAAAAAATGCGTGTACAATCCTGTGAATCGCAGTTACGTTTTCTGATGCAATTATAAGGCACAAAAAAATAAGAATGCAGGCTAACAAATTTTGTTATATAAAATGGATATTCACATTAAACAAATCATTTTAACAGCTACTTTAACATTATTTCCTGAGGTTGATAACAGAACGTACAGCATTTTACCAGTTCTGCAAAAGCGTGAGCTTTTCCGAAACGTTTTTGTGTTTGTCCGTCTCTATGAACACAATGACGTGTGAAGCCTGATATCACTTATCAGCGTTTAAAATATATAACATATCAGCGCTTAAAAACAGCAGTCGTCAAAACAGTCCATTGCATCAGCAACAGTTCCTGCTGGTGTCTTAATCTGGTGTCATTTCTGAAGTCTTATCAACTACAGTCTTGATTATCAGGATGGTTCTGTGACCCTCACTAGCATAAACACTGCTTTTCTTACGCAGTCATTTTGTCTTGTTTCCAGTCCAAATATCTAAAAATTCTTAAATCAAGATGCATTTACTAGATGAGTAAAATGAGATAAGATATTATGTCCTGTTTTCCGGGGGAATTAATCAAAATTATGTGAGTTGATGCTTAAAAAAAATCTAAATTATCTGCTAATAGGGTCAGAAAAATAATCTTAATTCAAACAGAAACATTATTTTTCTGACCCCATTGGCAGATAATTTTGCTTGTTTTAAGCAAAAACTCACTTCATTTTGATTAATTCCCCCAGAAACAAGGCTTAATGTCTTGTGTCATTTTACTCATCTAGTAAATGCATCTTGATTTAAAGGATTAGTTCACTTTTTAAAACAACTTTTGCTGATAATTTACTCTCCCTCATGTCATCCAAGATGTCCATGTCTTTCTTTCTTCAGTCGAAAAGAAATGAAGGTTTTTGATGAAAACATTCCAGGATTTTTCTCCATATAATGGACTTCAATGGGACCCAAACGGTTCAAGGTCCAAATGACAGTTTCAGTGCAGCTTCAAAGGGCTTTAAACGACACCAGACGATGAATAAGGGTCTTATCTAGCCAAACCATCGCTCATTTCAAAAATAAATAAAAAAGTTTGTTTTAGAAGCACAAATGCTCGCCTTGCTCTGTTCTGTGATGTGCTTTCGTGACGTCACGTGATATGCAATTACGTTGAAAAAGTCTCACAGAACAGAGCAAGGCGAGCATTTGTGCTTATAAAACTTAAACTTTTTTATTTATGTTTGAAATGAGCGATGGTTTGGCTAGATAAGACCCTTATTCATCGTCTGGTGTCGTTTAAAGCCCTTTGAAGCTGCACTAAAACTGTCATTTGGACCTTGAACCGTTTGGGTCCCATTGAAGTTCATTATATGGAGAAAAATCCTGGAATGTTTTCATCAAAAACCTTCATTACTTTTCGACTGAAGAAAGAAAGACATGGACATCTTGGATGACATGGGGGTGAGTAAATTATCAGCAAAAGTGAACTAATCCTTTAAGAAACGTTTGATATTTGGACTGGAAACAAGACAAAAATAAGTAAGAAAAGTATTTTTTTTGCAGTGTTCATGAGGGTTTTCGGCGCCTACACTAGTGTAACAT
The DNA here is from genome assembly GCA_036326025.1 of Chrosomus eos. NCBI lineage: Eukaryota > Metazoa > Chordata > Actinopteri > Cypriniformes > Leuciscidae > Chrosomus > Chrosomus eos. The sequence continues at coordinate 35,552,787 of CM070837.1, forward strand.
CTGCACAAATGTGACTTTCATTGGAATAAATGTTACTTGCATTACGGTTGTTTTTTCTGGCCTTCAGTTTCGCTTGCATCAGAACGATCACATGATGAGCTCGGACTTTCCTCGATGCATGTTTGGGCGAGGTCATGCTGAGCCTCAATCTCATGCTTTGCACAACTATCATCATTTTTGTTTTCATCAGGGACGTTTAGTGAGACGGAAAACTGATTTCCTTCATCGGTGAACATCTCAGTGCAGTCCTGACCATCAACATCACCAGAAACCAACATCATTTCTTGGTTTCGGTTGGTTTTATCCTCCAGAACACTGTTGTGAAGCTCTTCCTCATCATGAGGTGTGTCTGGCACTTTACTCTCAGTTTCAGGGAGTTTACCATCGTCATCTTCAGTGTTTTCCTCCTCCTGGTCACTGCGAAGCTCTCCGTCCTCCAGCTCTTCGTCTTCCGGCACGACTCTCGGCCTCTTGGCCACTTCTGAATGCGGTTTATCCGGGGAACTGGAGACACTCGCACCCGAACGCTCTGAAACCAGAGGGAAAAAGGGCATGATGGACGTTTGCTTATGCTTTAAAAAAAAATAATATTAAACATTTTATTTACATAGTTTTACCACAATGGTTATCAACATGTAACTGTAAAAAAAATAAAAAAATAAAAAATAAAAAAATAATGTAAAAATCACCTCTAAGAAATTTCAAGCTTATATATATATATATATATATATATATATATATATATATATATATATATATATATATATATATATAATAATATTATATATTATATATGATATTACGGATTTTCAAATAATGCTTTTCTTACTTAGTATTTTTGTCTTGTTTCCAGTCCAAATACCAAATATTTCTTAAATCAAGATGCATTTACTAAAGTGGTAAAATTATATAAGATATTAAGTCTTGTTTTCTGGGGAAATAAAAAAAATTAAGTGAGTTTTTGCTTAAAAAAAAGCAAAATTATCTGCCAATGGTGTAAGAAAAATAATGTTGTTTCTGTTTGAATTAAGATTATTTTTCTGACTCCATTGGCAGATAATTTTGCTTTATAATTTTGCTTTATAATACACTCATCAACTCATTTAATTTTGATGAATTCCCCTTCAGAAAACAGGACATTATATCTTATCTCGTTTTACTCATCTAGTAAATGCATCTTGTTTTAAGAATTTTTACATATTTGGACTGGAAACAAGACAAAAATACTGAGTAAGAAAAGCAGTTTTTGCAGTGAACAAGGGTGATACAAATAAAACGTTATCAAAATGATTCCAGTTCGAATGGATCCGAGAGGTCTAAAAAAAACGTACTGTACATTCTCTCCTAAAAACCCCTTTAAACTATATTCTGTGAAACAATAACAGCGTTTGTCAAATTACAGTGTGTTTGCTTCTCCAACATTGACGCTTTCTGTGAGAAATGTTGCCGGTTTAGATCCGGTCATACCAGAAATTCTGGTAATAAATTGGCCAAATCCACTGCAAAAAATGCTTTTTTCACTCAGTATTTTTGCTAAAATTATTTATAGTATCTTTGAAAAAGTTAAATGAGGGGTAAATAATGCTCTATAAATGCTAAATGCTATGCTAAAATGTTTATATTTGATAAAAACATTATAATTAATAATATAATTCATCATTATGATTAATTAAACATCTTATATTAATTAAATACTGAGTTTTAATAATTGCTAGAATTATTTAAAGTATTAAACTTAACAAAAAAAGTAATAAAAATGCAGTATAAACACTCTAAAAAATGCTGGGTTGTTTTAACCCAAATTTGGGTCAAATATGGACAAACCCAGCCATTGGGTTACATTTTTTCAATTAAATTTTTAACCCAATGTTTGAGTTTGTCTATATTTTACCTAAAATTGGGTTGAAACAACCCAGACATTTTTAGAGTGAATATGCAAAAAAAAAAAAAAGAGAGAATGAACATTATTTCTCAAAATTATTTAGAAATCTAAAAATCGTATCGTAATGAAACGTCCGATTTACAGCTGATGCAGAATAAGTTTCCAGAAATCGTATAATATAAACATATCACGAAAATCCGGTCATAAATTGGCCATATAATTCATAAATCAAGATGCATTTACTAAAGAGGTAAAATGCCATAAGATATTAAGTCTTGTTTTCTGTGGGAAAAAATCTAAATGAAGTAAGTTGATGCTTAAAGATAGCAAAATTATCTGGCAATGGGATAAGAAAAATATTGTTTCAGTTTGAATTAAGATTGGCAGAATTTTTCTCTCGCTTTTTCTTTCTCCCTCAACCTTCAGGAACGCTTGCGTTACGTAACAGCAAGTAGCGCACATGTTCTGCATATAAGTGTGTGTTTCTCTATAATCATCTTTATGGTGAGATGACTCGCAAACACTATAAACAAATCAAGCCGAGGTTACTGAGAAACTCTCCCACATCATCAGCCCTTCATCCGTCTGTATCTGAGGCTTGCTGATGAACGAGCTGAAAGAGTTTCTCAGAGAATTAATGAGCTTTATCTCACAGAGGGTTCACACCATCAAGAGAACTAACCAGAAATGAAGGATCATTAAGGTTTTTATGATTATTAAACACTCTCCAATGTAATATACTAAAAAAATATATTTAAAGTAGTGACATTTATCACTGAGAATATTAATAACTACACAACATTTTCAGTAAAGTTTTAAAAGTAAAATAAGAATAGGGGGAGAAAATGTTAAATTATCATACACTCACCTAAAGGATAGGAACACCTGTTCAATTTCTCATTAATGCAATTATCTAATCAACCAATCACATGGCAGTTGCTTCAGTGCATTTAGGGCTGTGGTCCTGGTCAAGACAATCTCCTGAACTCCAAACTGAATGTCAGAATGGGAAAGAAAGGTGATTTAAGCTATTTTGAGCGTGGCATGGTTGTTGGTGCCAGACGGGCTGGTCTGAGTATTTCACAATCTGCTCAGTTACTGGGATTTTCACGCACAACCATTTCTAGGGTTTACAAAGAATGGTGTGAAAAGGGAAAAACATCCAGTATGCGGCAGTCCTGTGGGCGAAAATGCCTTGTTGATGCCAGAGGTCAGAGGAGAATGGGCCGACTGATTCAAGCTGATAGAAGAGCAACTTTGACTGAAATAACCACTCGTTACAACCCAGGTATGCAGCGAAGCATTTGTGAAGCCACAACACGCACAACCTTGAGGCGGATGGGCTACAACAGCAGAAGACCCCACCGGGTACCACTCATCTACACTACAAATAGGCTACAATTTGCAAGAGTTCACCAAAATTGGACAGTTGAAGACTGGAAAATGTTGCCTGGTCTGATGAGTCTCGATTTCTGTTGAGACATTCAGATGGTAGAGTCAGAATTTGGCGTAAACAGAATGAGAACATGGATCCATCATGCCTTGTTACCACTGTGCAGGCTGGTGGTGGTGGTGTAATGGTGTGGGGGATGTTTTCTTGGCACACTTTAGGCCCCTTAGTGCCAATTGGGCATCGTTTAAATGCCACGGCCTACCTGAGCATTGTTTCTGACCATGTCCATCCCTTTATGGCCACCATGTACCCATCCTCTGATGGCTACTTCCAGCAGGATAATGCAATGTCACAAAGCTCCAATCATTTCAAATTGGTTTCTTGAACATGACAATGAGTTCACTGTACTAAAATGACCCCCACAGTCACCAGATCTCAACCCAATAGAGCATCTTTGGGATGTGGTGGAACGGGAGCTTCGTGCCCTGGATGTGCATCCCACAAATCTTCATCAACTGCAAGATGCTATCCTATCAATATGGGCCAACATTTCTAAAGAATGCTTTCAGCACCTTGTTGAATCAATGCCACGTAGAATTAAGGCAGTTCTGAAGGCGAAAGAGGGTCAAACACAGTATTAGTATGGTGTTCCTAATAATCCTTTAGGTGAGTGTATATTAATTAAATACTGAAAATGTGTAGTTGTTGCTGAAAAGCAAAAAAAGGGGTAAATAATGCTGAATAAATATGCAAAAAAGAATGAATGAAAAATTTCTCAATTAGTTAGAAACCTGAAAAAAATGTATCATGCAAAATATAATTTTTAATATAATTTATCATTAATAATATATTATTTTAACACATCTAATATTAATGAAATAGTCTAAATGTATTGTAAGTGCTAAAATTATTTAAAGTACTATCTTTAAAAAAGGAAAATAAGATGTAAATAATGCTGTGTAAATATTCACAAAATAATAATAATGATGTTTTTCTCAAAATTATTTAGAAACATAAAAATGTTCCTCATGCTAAATATAATACATAATATAATTTATCATGAATAATACATGATTATTTTAATACATCTAATATTAATTAAATACTAAACATTTTTAGTAATTGCTAAAATTAATGTATTATATTATTTATAGAGTAAATAATGCGCTATAAAAATGCAAAAGTTGTAATGAAAGAAACCAAAAAAAATTCTATATGCTATTACAGATCAAATATTATGTTAAATACATTTAAAATTGAATAAATAAATAAATAAATAAATAAATAAATAAATAAATATAGTAATTACTACAACTTTAGTAAAATAAGAATGGGGCTAAATATGCTTAATTACCAAGCAAATTATTCCTTAATTATTTAAAAACTTAAAAGTTTCTTGTGCAAAATATGATAATTAATAATGTCAATTATAATTGATCATGTTATTTTAAATACATCTAACATAGAATGATTTAATTAATTAAATAAAGAATGAAGTACTTAAATGTCAAAAACTATTGCTCAAAATGAATTAAAAACCTAAGAAAATTCCATATGCAAAATAATAAATAATGCATTTAATATTGAATGAATAAAGCCTGTTTTCTGCTTGTGATGTGTGATATATGTGCATGTGTGCAGTATCAGTGTGTGTAGTGTTTTATACCCGGTTTGTGAGCGAGGAACTCCTGACTGTGCCGTTTCAGAACCACAAAGACTTCTGGGTATTCCACGATAGTCTTATGCATCAGGTTTTCCTGCAGACTTTTCTTCAGGTCAAGCTCGAGAAACCTGCCAAAAACAACACCGACAAATCAAGTCACATTTCAAAACACAGACAAGAATATCTGAGTATTTCAATCAGATATTTTTAACATAACCCTAATAGAAAAAATTCTTAAAATTATGAAGGAACCTAAAAAATTTTCTCATGCAAAACATAATTAACAATATAATGTATCATTGATAAAATTTGATTGTTTTAACACATCTAATGTTAATTAAATACTGAAAAATTGTAGTAATTGCAAAGTTTCTTGAGCATCAAATCATCATATTAGAATGTTTAATTTCCTTTCATAAATGTATATATTATATTAAATTTGTGTGTATCTTAAGTGTGTATATTTAGGATTTGTATTTAGATGTTTTGTACAGTCTTGTGGCATTTTTTAAATGTGCTTTATAAATTAATTAAACTTGAAACTTGATTTCTGAAGGATCATGTGACACTGAAGACTGGAGTAATGATGATAAATTCAGCTTTGATCACAGGAATAAATTACACTTTACTATATATTCACATAGAAAACAGCTGATTTACATTACAATAATATTTCATAATTTTCTCTGTATTTTTGATCAAATAAATGCAGCTTTGGTGAGCAGAAGAGATGTTAATACACAGATTAATTATGAATAAAATTATATTAGTTGTAATATTAATGCATCTCTGTGTTGACGTTCTCCGCTTCCAGATCATTCCCATGACATCATGTTTGGAGGAACGACAGGAATCTCCATAAACATCAACCGGAGGCTAAACCTCACGGCTGGAAACTCGTTCAACATGAATCAGGAACAGCTTGAACACACACACACACCGCGGCCTTTCACTCTCTCTCGTGACATCACAGAATCCGTCAGGAGTCGAGAGCCTCGTCGTAAATCAGGGATTCGGGATCCGTGAAGAACACAGATGCTGTTGGTGAACATGCAGGCAACAGATCCTCACACACTCCTTCTGTTCAACAGATCCTCACACACTCCTTCTGTTCAACAGATCCTCACACACTCCTTCTGTTCAACAGATCCTCACACACTCCTTCTGTTCAACAGATCCTCACACACTCCTTCTGTTCAACAGATCCTCACACACTCCTTCTGTTCAACAGATCCTCACACACTCCTTCTGTTCAACAGATCCTCACACACTCCTTCTGTTCAACAGATCCTCACACACTCCTTCTGTTCAACAGATCCTCACACACTCCTGTTCAACAGATCCTCACACACTCCTGTTCAAAGACCCTCACACACTCCTTCTGTTCAACAGATTCTCACACACTCCTGTTCAACAGATCCTCACACACTCCTGTTCAACAGACCCTCACACACTCTGTTCAACAGATCCTCACACACTCCTGTTCAACAGACCCTCACACACTCCTTCTGTTCAACAGATTCTCACACACTCCTGTTCAACAGATCCTCACACACATCCTGTTCAACAGATCCTCACACACTCCTGTTCAACAGATCCTCACACACTCCTGTTCAACAGATCCTCACACACTCCTGTTCAACAGATCCTCACACACTCCTGTTCAACAGATCCTCACACACTCCTGTTCAACAGATCCTCACACACTCCTTCTGTTCAACAGATCCTCACACACTCCTTCTGTTCAACAGATCCTCACACACCCCTCCTTCTGTTCAACAGATCCTCACACACTCCTTCTGTTCAACAGATCCTCACACACTCCTTCTGTTCAACAGATCCTCACACACTCCTTCTGTTCAACAGATCCTCACACACTCTTCTGTTCAACAGATCCTCACACACTCTTCTGTTCAACAGATCCTCACACACTCTCTGTTCAACAGATCCTCACACACTCCTGTTCAACAGATCCTCACACACTCCTTCTGTTCAACAGATCCTCACACACTCCTTCTGTTCAACAGATCCTCACACACTCCTTCTGTTCAACAGATCCTCACACACTCCTGTTCAACAGATCCTCACACACTCCTGTTCAACAGATCCTCACACACTCCTGTTCAACAGATCCTCACACACTCCTTCTGTTCAACAGATCCTCACACACTCCTTCTGTTGTCAACAGATCCTCACACACTCCTTCTGTTCAACAGATCCTCACACACTCTTCTGTTCAACAGATCCTCACACACTCCTTCTGTTCAACAGATCCTCACACACTCCTTCTGTTCAACAGATCCTCACACACTCCTTCTGTTCAACAGATCCTCACACACTCCTTCTGTTCAACAGATCCTCACACACTCCTTCTGTTCAACAGATCCTCACACACTCCTTCTGTTCAACAGATTCACCTCTACAGATCCACCATTCTTCTGTTCAACAGATCCTCACACACTCCTTCTGTTCAACAGATCCTCACACACTCCTGTTCAACAGATCCTCACACACTCCTGTTCAACAGATCCTCACACACTCCTTCTGTTCAACAGATCCTCACACACTCCTTCTGTTCAACAGATCCTCAAACACTCCTGTTCAACAGATCCTCACACACTCCTGTTCAACAGATCCTCACACACTCCTGTTCAACAGATTCTCACACACTCCTTCTGTTCAACAGATCCTCACACACTCCTTCTGTTCAACAGATCCTCACACACTCCTTCTTTTCAACAGATCCTCACACACTCCTTCTGTTCAACAGATCCTCACACAACTCCTTCTGTTCAACAGATCCTCACACACTCCTTCTGTTCAACAGATCCTCACACACTTCTTCTGTTCAACAGATCCTCACACACTCCTTCTGTTCAACAGATCCTCACACACTCCTGTTCAACAGATCCTCACACACTCCTTCTGTTCAACAGATCCTCACACACTCCTGTTCAACAGATCCTCACACACTCCTGTTCAACAGATCCTCACACACTCCTGTTCAACAGATTCTCACACACTCCTTCTGTTCAACAGATCCTCACACACTCCTGTTCAACAGATCCTCACACACTCCTTCTGTTCAACAGATCCTCACACACTCCTTCTGTTCAACAGATCCTCACACACTCCTGTTCAACAGATCCTCACACACTCCTGTTCAACAGATCCTCACACACTCCTGTTCAACAGATCCTCACACACTCCTGTTCAACAGATCCTCACACACTCCTTCTGTTCAACAGATCCTCACACACTCCTTCTGTTCAACAGATCCTCACACACTCCTGTTCAACAGATCCTCACACACTCCTTCTGTTCAACAGATCCTCACACACTCCTTCTGTTCAACAGATCCTCACACACTCTTCACACACTCCTGTTTCACAGGCCAAATCAACTCAGATCCTCACACACTTCTCCTGTTCCAGCCTGGTCTCATTGTTAATACGTATAATACGTTTTTTTCAAAGATAGAAAACGTAAGTTTTTGTACGTTTGGATAGATGCTGAAACGTATAATATGGACGTATTTGCAACATTTAAACGTAACATTATTACGTTTTTATAGCTACAAAACGTTAACTATTTACGTATATTTCATAACATAAAGATATGTATATTTTCACTTTTAAAGATAGCAGCTAAATGTAACAAGATCACTTCATCCTACTCCCAAAACCTAAACATATCCATTTTAAACAGAATATAAAAAGGATGTAGGTAAATGGCAGTTTTATTAATAATATAGCATTAAAATATGTTTTGAGCCACTAATGCTACTCCTACCCCTAAACCTACCCATAACCATTTCTTAAAACTATGTAGGCTAACACAATTATGAACAAAAAAACATAACAGACAGACAAGTATACATTTCACAATAATTTATTTATTGCGAAAATGTCAAAACCGGTAACGTTACCAAAAGTCGTTCACATGATGATGCGTTGCAGTCGCAGTCCTCTCTGGCTGTATTATAGTAGTTGTGTATGGGGTAAAGATCAGAATTTAAGTTATAAACGTTAATCCATGTAAATATTAATCCGATTTCGGTTCGCTCTGTGAAGGCGCGCGCACTTCTCCATTTCAAATGTACTACACCGACTTAAACACGGCATGTCGCAATCTGTGACGAAGCAAGGCGAGAGCCAATGAGCGTTTGATATCACGGCCGTAAACATGTCGTAACGCTTCTTGAAGGCGCATTTTTTAAATTTGAATTCATCACCAGCGCGGGATTTGACGTTTGCGGTCGCTGCTGAGAAATGAAGATGACGATCACTGGATAAAAGGCTGAATTTGGATCGGTTTCTTGCAAACAACATATGGATTCTAGGATTACATCAAGCTAATAAAATGTATGTCTTTTGTGAATATATCAGTATGTTGTGTTTTATTGGAGAAAAAGGTTTTGTGTAAATACACTAAATACTACAAAGTGGTTAAACGATTAAACAAGTTATTTTTAAGGTTAAAAGTGTATTCCTTTTTAAAGTAACACTAGGTAACTTTTCAACCTTCATAATATATTTCCAAGTCTCTTGTGATGGTACATCGACTTACAATAGGTTGAATGACACGTCTGCCATAGCCTAACGGGGTCTGTAGCGTTTTTAATCGTACTTTTAAACTTCATGGTTCGGGTAGTGACCCGAGCACAAAAAGAACTACAAAATTCGACTGCTTTACGGCATAGGCTACCTCACTTCCCCCAACATGTCCTCACATGCTGTTGGACTTGTAAGTTAGGGCTGTCAAAATTGCTCAAAAATGACGTTCGAATATTCCCTCTAAAAAACCCACATATATTCGAACTATTCGAATATCTGGTTGCGCATTTTGTCAATGACGTGCATTACGTCAATATCAGGACAAATGAATACAAAGAGACACAACTATTTATATAGGTAGTTTATCTAAGTTTAAACATATTTGACAACGTATTAACTTACACAAAAACAAGTAAATCAATGGCCAAGACCGCAGACCTTACTCTCGCTCGCACTCGCAGGCACTCTTTCTTTCTCTCTCGCTCGCTCGCACTCGCAGGCACTCTTTCACTCTCGCTCGCTCGCACTCGCAGGCACTCTTTCTCTCTGTCTCGCTCGCACTCGCAGGCACTCTTTCTCTCTGTCTCGCTCGCACTCGCAGGCACTCTTTCTCTCTGTCTCGCTCGCACTCGCAGGCACTCTTTCTCTCTCGCTCGCTCGCACTCGCAGGCACTCTTTCTCTCTCGCTCGCTCTCTCGCCCTCACGCTCTCTGCGCATAACGGTTTAAATGAACAACAATACACAAATGTTGAGTGCTGATCAAGAGTTTTGTGCAAGCAATTTAAGGTCGCGACTCTTGTCCTAAATATAGCAGGCTTCATTCAGTGATTGAAACAAATATTATTAACATTAATTGAAGTTTTACAGTATATAGAACCGACATTGAACTCTCCGAGCAGCTCGTGCTGTGGTAAACTGATGCTACTATGGCTATTTCGGGGACGTCTGGCCACGCCCCCTTGGCGGGCTCTGTATGATGTAATGCTAGCTCATTGGCGCACACGTCGGAGGCGCCGCGTCATTGGATGTGCAGTTGCCGCAGCACAGCCAATGAGTGAGCCAGACACTCACTGTGCTATCTGTGCAGCTGGAAAATGCGTTTTACATTTTAAGCTTCAGGATTTTGCCCCTCGCAAAGCTGACAGCCGCGCCTCTGCTACCGCTGGCGTGTTTTTCCACATGATTCGAATATTAATTTTCACCTTCGAATTTCTGTTTTTTAAAACTATTCGAATTATATATTCGAATTTAGAATATTCGTTGACAGCCCTATTGTAAGTACCGGTATATTGCTTATATTGTATATCACTCGGACAAGCTTTCACTCGTT
>CM070837.1:35568611-35723611 GCA_036326025.1 Chrosomus eos
GATGAAACACTATTTTTTCCCAAATTCAGTTTTATTTTCCCCCAAATTACTTTTTTTTTAACTGTTAATTTTTATAGAGGGGGATTGCGATTTAAAGGTTAATTTAAATTTTACTAATAAAAATATATATAATTAATTGAAATCATCTAATAAAAATGCAATTTAACAATTTTTTTCAGAGCCCGATTTTTTTTTCCTAAATTCTTCTTTCTGTTTTAATGGTTTTACTAAAGTTTAATAATTAATTGCAATCCTGACACGCATATAAATCACAATTATAGACAACAATTTATTTAATTTTGTTTTAATGATTCATTTAAATTTTAAGAATCAAAAGCATGTTTAATAAATTGAATTAAAAAAAAATGTTAACAATTTAATAATATATTACTATTTTATACATAAACAGGGCCCAATGAAATGTTATAATTTTTCAGAAAATTCTGTTTGAATTTATCAGGATTTTATGCAAACACAAATTTAAAAATAATCACACATTTTCTGGACTTATGATTTGAATAATTCCCAGACTTCCATTAGCATTATTTAAGAGTTTTCATCACTGCACTGTTACTCTAACGTGGAAAATAGTCGGAATAAGAAATAAGAATATGCATCCATCCAAACTCTTGACCGCTAGTGAAACTGCCCTAAACCACACACACACACACACACACACGTCTGGCAGCTCAAACCGCAGTGACGCCTCTCCATTGTGTTCCTGAAGCTGATGGTTATCTTGATAAAACCCATCATTCAATTCAACCCATTATTGGAGCCAAATCCGACAGTGTTCATCAGCGGAGAATCCCAAGCGCACACACACACACACACACACACACACACACACACACACACGGATGTGTGGAACATGTTCTTCTGACAGCTGATTCCTGATAGCCAAACAATGCATGGGTTGCGTAACGAACGGAGACGATGGGAAAAGGGTTATAATGATGCTGAATCACTCAAACACACTCAGTTCTGGAAAAGTTAATTCGATGTTTTCCAGACACAATTAACTCTCATCTATATTCTCAGAAAGACCAGCAGAGATGTGGAATTAAAATGGTCTCATTTTCAAAATACATTATTCACACTTTATATACAGAATTCCTATTCGCAAAATACAAAAGCACAACCAAAATGAACATCCATAGAAAACTCAGTTCATTAACACACTAGTATGCTTGCACATCTCTGAATGTTTCTACAAATACAAATGGATTGTTTGATCTGCTTCTGCAAACCGTCGTGTGTTCTCAGCCAATCAGATGCGAGTTTTCAATCTAATCACAATACGCTCAATGCTGTGATATAGAATGTGAAATAGACGCATATTTAATTAGATAATGCCTAATTTGCATATTTAAACTTTAAATTACAGAAAACTTGTAATACATATTTTTCGCATCTTAATGTAGGTAATCAACTGGGAAAGTTTCATGGTGAAATCTGCTAGTTAAAAACATTACCCTATTCACCTGTAGTGTCTCGCCTTAACATGTTCACAAACTGTGATTGGGTGGTTCTTGGCCCAATGAAAGCTGTGATAAAGTCTTGTTTTTATGGTCATGAATACCTTTTCTGAGGTAAACGTAACGTGACTTCGTTCTCAAGCTGTTTTATTGACGTTTTTCCATGGTTGAAACACTGATTGATGGATTTTATGAGACATGATTTCAGGAAGTTGTTCTTTAATTTTATACATTCCTTCTGATGTTCATTCATGTTTATTTGCTGCTGTAACTAGTAGTAAATATGAAGAGATGATCGGTTCTACAGTGATATATCAGCAGCACACATTAAAGAGCGTCAAAGCAGTATTTATTAGGGGTGGGCGATATGAGCAAAAATTCATATCACGATATTTTTCACTGTCCGGACGATATCGATATTATATCGCGATATGAGGAAAAAAATTGGAATCACATTTTAGTACACCTTCGTTAAATTACAGGCAAAATATGCATTTTAACATTATATAACTAGAAAAAGGTGAGGGATTTCATTGGAGAGACCTGAAATGTTTTTTTTTTTATTGTGCCATTTTTTCTCAAAAAGTGCAAAATGAGGTAGGCCTGAATGCACTTCTTATGTCTTTCCACTCTTTGCTCGTCTTGTCATAATGAGTACCGGCAGCGAATGAAGACTTTATTGATTTCTGAGTGAGAGCCGTCTTCGGGCGTGCTCCGTCTCCGGAAATATCTGTTGTTATTATTGTTTTGCTTTCTTAAATTAGTTTTTATTTTAATATCGTTTTCAATTTTGCTTTAACCCTTTATCGGGCGAGGAACCATATTTGGTAACTTAATCGCGCATTCAAACTGACCCTCCCCTGCCTGTTTGCGTTGTCGTATGAGCGCATGGTTTTCTCCTAGCCAATCAGCGAAGATCAGGCTACGTCACTGATAGTCACACCATGGTATCTGACCAATCAGAAGTTGCGCGGGACATTTCAAACTTCAGTGTTGTTCCGGATATTGGAAAGTGAGGTTATGCGCTACTACCTACTCCCACATCAGCGCTAATAACTTCAAAACAAAAAATGGTAAGTTGATGAAACTCACACATTCTATGGTTGAATAGTTGTGCAACATGTTGAGATAGGTGTTGTTTGCATAGATTTTTTGAAAGTAGTGACATTTGTGGCATGAAAAATGGTGAGACCATATTTGATCATACGCCCTGTTCACGTAAGATTAGCGCAAGTGATAGGAAGTCCATATTTAGACATACGCCCTATGCGTATAGAAAAGCCGTACTAGGGTATTTTTTTCTACAAATAATGCATTATAACCACAGTCTATGATTATAACGTAGGACAATAGTATTTACTAGTGCATTGGATGTTATCACAGGTTTGAATAACATTATAAAGTGATCCAGTGGGAAACGTAATACATTTATAGACATTTTCAAGCCATAGATATTGAAATATGTGTGGTTTTGGTCAGTTTTATGACATTTATAACCGTTTTTAATACTTATTATGATATTTTGCACTTCTTATTATATATTTACACTTTATGTGTAAGTTTTATGCCCTTGAAACAGTTTTTTTATCATAGTCAAATGCCATGTATTGGTGTGTTTTTTTACTGTGATCTTTATTACTGCTAAAATAACTGGTACCACCAGTACTTGACCATACTAAAGATCAGTAGTACAGATCTTTTATAAATGTATACATTTATTTATAACATTTATAAATGCACAAATGTGCATTTATAAAACATGAATCATATTAGATGTTCTTAGGAGCACAAACCATAAATTAATACCCTATTCATTAATTTGGTTTCAAATTATGTTAATGTATTAAAATAAAAAATATATATATATTGAGTAATATTTCAAAGGATTTATATTTTTAGCACTTAAGTGTTATGACAGACCAGTCCAATGTTACTCACTTATTTTTCTTATTATTTATATTTCAGTAGATCTGCACTTCACTGTTACTCAACAAATAACTCAAACTGGGCTTGATATTGACTCAAAAATGTACTCTCTGTTCTTTGCAGATATCTACGAGAACCTTTTACGGCAAGAGGGAGACAGTTGTGCCAGCCCACCCCAGCATCAGTGATGATGAGGGCTCTGAGGAGGAAGATGATGATGTGGCAGACCCTGACTTCCTCTCACCCACCCACAACCTAGACACTCCAGGCCAGAGTGATTTAGGCCCCTCTGCCAAGACGAAGTGTGTGCAGCCTGCAGTTGAGGTACTTGATGATGACGATGACGACGACGACGATGAAGAACCAGCACCACAAGCAAAGAGGCCAACTAAGAAGGGGAAGCCAGCAGCCAGGCTAAAAAAAAGTTCCTAATAATAATGTAAAATGTTCCTAATAATAATTTAAAATGTTCCTAATAATAATTTAATTCAAAATGTTCCTAATAATAATTTAAAATGTTCCTAAATAAATATTTTTATGTTTGTAACAAGTTTATGTGTTTTTTATTATATTTTTATATATACACTTTTTAAGGGGAAAAAAATTACCCTAGACTGGCGAGGAACCATATATGGTAACTTCATTGCCCTTGATTTCCAACCTAAAAATATATATATTTTAAAAACTCACAAATGTTTAGAAGTCTAATAATATTCTCAAATAACACTCTATGGTTGAAATTTAGAATTTCCAAGTATTTCAATGAGTGCCCTATAAAGGGTTAAATTTCAGATTAGTTTTAGTTAGTTTCATTAATGGTTTTGTTAGTTTTAGTTTAGTTTTTATTTTGCAAACACATTTCTATTTAGTTGTTATATTATTTAGTTTCAGTTTTAGTAATTATAGATTAGCAGAGCAAGCAGTACACTTCCAGTGTAGACCAAAGCGAGACGTTTAATTTAAGTTTAATGTTTGCACAGATTACAGTTAACTCTTGTGCAGACATCTTAATAATACAAATAAAATAATTGTTTGAGATTGAACAAAGCACCAAATAAATGGAACTTAAAAGTATACAAGAAAAAACTATGAAAAATTCATACAAACTAATTCATTAGTGTAAGGAGACAGAATAATACAGTTTGTACAGTATAAAAACCAGGGGCGGAGCGGGGGGGTGGCTAATGGGGCTTAAGCCCCGAATGTTTTGTCAAAAGCCCCGAATCTTTTAGGTTTTTTAAAATGACTTCAACTTTGTTTAATTTCCTCTCAGTCTTTCTGACTGGAGCGGCAAAAAATCAAACAAAAGCTCTACCGTGCGTGGTGGCGGACGGTAATGCATCGCGCATCACTCAGCTTGTATGCCAACTGCCAATAAAAAACTAATGAAGAAGAATATAAATCGTCTTCTTCGTCGTCGTTGTCATCAGGGGCTTGCCGTTGGCGGGCTGTTGTATGTTTCACCCATAGACAGTAAAAGAAAGGTTTCACACCGTGACCGGCGTCCTAGCGAGCTCACTGGCTCAGCCACGGCACGTTTGAAGTCAGTTTGCCTACTGGAAATTATGTCACATAAAATTTGATTAAAGTGATGCTTTTGAAAACATATTTCTGACAATAAAAGAAAGATTTTTTAAAATGGCATGTCTATTGTGTCTGGGTGTCGGGTGGTTCGAACGACAAAAACAATCAAATTAATTTTTAAGTCATTAAATTCCAGTTCACGTAAACTTTTCCCTCCGCTGCGGCTGTCTGTCATTCTCCACTCAGCATCAAACAGCGCGTCGCGTTCGGGTACGACAGTCAACATGATGAAACTCTCTCCAAGATGATTCAATGTTACTATTATTATACTTGATCTGTAGATAAAGGTCTATGGTTTCGCATAAAATGACTATATTGCTGGACTTTATTGCTGTATCTTAACCATGTTCCTTTCTACCGTGTGTCTGTTAGATCACAACAGAGGAGAGCACTATCATTCTTCACGCCCACAGTAACTGAAATTTAAAACTCTTAAAAGAAAAGGCTCAATAAACTATTGTATAGATAGATGGCAAAAAAATGCATCTCAAAATGCATCAGATTGATGCTTTAAAATATGGAATATTTAAAATTGTCTCACGGGGGAGCATGCCAAATAAATACAAAAGGAGGAAATAAAACAGCAAAAAGGTCCACTTTTTGAAAAAAAAAAAAAAGAACCCCCCCTTTCAATTGGCTGGCTACGGACCTGCAAAATAAACTAGCAATCTATTCAGTCAGCATATTTGTGTTTGATCTGTGTGAATTACAGAAATATAAGACTTGCTAGTGTGTATCTCTCTTCATGTGGCACATGTTTGGCACATTGTATGGGTCACTATATAACATGGTAATACAATGTGTAATCAAGTGATGACTGATTAACAGTAATGTAAACGCTAAATCTTCTACAACAATGCAACAATGCTCTTAACCTTACAGTTTTTCACATTTCATATAATACTCTATTTATCAATTTCTTTGCACAAAACTCTCCAGAAAGTGCCATTTAATGGTTTATTTTTCAAAAAAAATTATCGGGGGGGGGGGGGGGGGGGGGGGTGGCATACCCCCGGACCCCCCTAGGGAGAGCAACCCCACATAATAAAAATATGTGGTATATGCCCCTGATATATGCCCCTGATAAAAACCATTAAGTCTATGGAGAGTCCCCACAAAGATAGTGGACCAGTGTGTGTGTGTGTGTGTGTGTGTGTGTGTGTGTGTGTGTGTGTGTGTGTGTGTGTGTGTGTGTGTGTGTCGTGTCCTGGTATTCCATAGCCTACATTGCGGGGAAATGTCTCCAGGTGTATAATAATATTATTAGCAGTAAATGTTTAGCAAAAACAAAGATAATAACAGCACCTTTCAACCTTCATGAAAACATGACATCTCAAACATACAGTAGCCTAGAACATTTAAGTTTTTTTTTGTGCTTGACAAACTTGATTTGGTGTTGCACCTGCCGCGTCTCGCAAATGAAACGGCATTCTAAAAATGCTGCGCTCAAGTTAAAAGAAGTCCAACTTGCGTCTTATTACCTTGTGTTATTTGCCATTCCACCGCAAAAGATGTATCCTTTATAAACAGCCGCTTAGCACTAGCGATGTGTTCTACTTTACGGTCCTTCATTGAGTGCGTGCCTCAGCAACTTCACGCGTATGAAGCGCCAAATCAGGCATTTCCGCTAAAGTAAAGAGCTTATTAATCACGAGCACGATGATTTATTTTTGATAATTGAACAAAGTTATATAACTGCAAAATTTGAATTTATGAATATCTACGGTATCCTCGGTATCGCAAAATCCATTTCAATGCACAACATAATACCGGTAGTCACGTTCATACCGGTATAGTAGGGCTGGGCGATATATCGATATAAAAAATATATCGATATATTTGTAAATGCGATATTGAATTAGACCATATCGCATATATCGATATAATTCAAATTTGCGCTATGATCCTTGCTCCAAGAAAGCTGCTGAATGCTTTTGTAGAAATATGTATATCGTGCATTTTATCAGTTGCAGTTCTGGCGCCTCCGTCTCAACAGCATTAGTGTACAACGCAACAGATACTCACATCAAATATTAACGCAGAGGAACGGGACACATTTGCATGTGCTTTAAAGCCTTGCCGGTTAAACATGTCATTCACTGCTGATGCGCTGTTCTGATCGCGAACACCCGACGAGCACATGCACTAAAAGCCTGTCTAACAGCGCCTGGTTACTGGACTAAGTTATCTTTCAAGTCTTATTTTCCTAATACTCTCAAATACACACAATGTTTACATAAGGAAAGTTGGTTTTGTCTAAACTGAAAGCAAACTGAGAAAATTGAGAGAAATCTGCTTGTCAAATGCGTGTATAGACGTGTCGCGTACAGGTCTTAAAGAGACAGTAGCCTTAAAAGTAAACATGCAGCGCTTGTCCTTAAAGGGATAGTTCACCCAGAAATAAAAATATTGTCATTATTTAATTACTGTAATGTTGTTCCAAACCTGTATTAATTTATTTCTTGTGCTGAACACAAAAGAAGATATTTTGAAGAATGTGGTTAACCAGACAGTTGCTGGTCCCCATTGACTTCCATAGGGAAAAATGTACTATGGAAATCACTGGGGTACATCAACTGTTTGGTTACCCACATTCTTCCAAATAACTTCAACAGAAGAAAGAAACTTATTCAGGTTTAAAACAACTTAGAGTAAATGATGACAATTCAAATTTTTGGGAGAACTATCTATTTAATGTTAATAAAACAACAAAACACAGGAAATCACTCACTGCTCTTGACTGATAACTTTAATAGTAGCTTTAATAAGAATCAATGTTTAATTTATACAATAAGACTATATTTGGCTTTGACTGAACATTTGCTCTCACTGTGCGGAAAAAATATCGGGATATATATCGTATATCGATATTCAGCCAAAATATATCGGGATATGACTTTTGGTCCATATCGCCCAGCCCTACGGTATAGCGCCCACCCCTAGTATTTATCATTATAAAGTTGACAGGATTTGAAAGCTGAGACTATGAATCGTATCAGAAGTAACTATTATGATTTATTGGATGCGAGGCGCTACAACGTTTTGGTAATTCATAGACTGAAACCAACATAGACTAGATTGATTCTTGGGATTTAAGAATAGATCTCGGTTCATCGAAAGAGAATCGATTCAAATCGAGAAATCTATATTTTAACCCAGCCTTAGCAAATATATAATCTTAGCTAACACATTTGGGAATCCTATATTTTAAAAAAAATAATTTTGAGACTATTTTAACTCCATACAGAGAAGACCATCAAGTCTAGATTAGCACTAGACCATCAACAGTCTCTAGATCTGAATAACACCAGGGACGTGCTTATTTTCCATCAACCGCTTAAAAAAACACTGCGTACATGCTGTGCAAAACATATTTATTATATTTTTACTTGTGTCGTTACATAATTGTTATTATAATGAAAACCGCATTATATTTAATTAGTGATTTCTAACCTTTAATAATACCAGCTGATAGGGCTCTGTATGTTTACCGATATATTTTCTCTTGAAAAAAAATTAACATGTAGGGTATCTACTGTAGCCTACCTAATATTTATCCAAATGAGTCAATATTGAATCAAGATTGAAATCAAATCCAAGAATTTAATTGAAATCGTGAAAATTGAGTTAAGTACCGTAAAACTTCAAATAATAGCTGAGTCCCGAATGGACACCCGTCTCTTTTACACGCAGTTCGACGATTTGGGAAAATAAAAGTCCGGGCTATTATTTGAAGTTTTACGGTAATAATACAAACATTAGTCTACCAGTCATTGTGCCATTTAAACATTGTAACATGTTGTCACTAAATTCTGTTTAGTTATTAAATGTTTTAACAATCTCAATTACACCAATTGTGATGCAAATTGTTTTTTACACCCCCCCCCCAATCTATCCGTTTCTCTTATGCAATTAAAATATGGTGATAATATCGCATACCATGATAAAAGCTCAATCAATTAATCGCATGATCATTTGAATAAAAGTTAACTTTACTCATTAAAGAGGATATTCCACCACTTTAAGCAACTCGTCTGTACATGTTTAATGAGCTACAGTTATAGAATAACATGAATCGGCACTGATCTCTGGGGCAATACTGCTGAACGTCAGCGCTGGCTTTCACAATTTACAAAACTATCAAACCCTCCCTGAAAGATGCCTGGAATCATGAGCAAGTCATCCAAAAAACGCCCAACTCTATCCTAGTGCTGATTTTGTGGCCTATGATCAGTGTAAAGAGTTTATTTCTAACTCAGACCACAGCTTTATTTCTGCTTTCAAGCTTCGTGGTCTGAATAAAAGCGCGTTTTAGTCATAAAAATAATAAAAATGTGCTGACCCAAATGGCTCTAAAACCGTTCCATGAAGAAACAATCGCCACTTTCATCATCATGTGAAGTTAAAAATTGAATCTGTCCCACTTTTCCCTTGCAGTCTGTCATCAGTAAACTCAGAGAACTGACAAAACGAGCCAGACACAATCTCACTGACTGACAATGCAGCGCTCATGCCACATCTCAGCTGTAAAAGCCATCGAGATTACATCAGAAATTATAAGAAATGTCAAAATGTCAGATCTACCTGTATGATGTCAACTTGAGATCTGTGCGTTTTAAAACACCTGTGCTGAGTCCAACCAGATCAATGTTAAATCACTGTTAGTCAGTATATTCAAGACTCATTGTCTACACACGTGCACTTTCCTGCAGTCTGAACTGGTTTTTAATGGTTCAAAAGGTGAATATAAAGTGATTAGGGTTCGTACACGTGCACTTTCCTGCAGTCTGAACTGGTTTTAATGGTTCAAAAGGTGAATATAAAGTGATTAGGGTTCGTACAGACACTGTACAATGAAATTCCAGGACTTAAAAACCAAAAAGTAGTGCTTGAAAAGTCCTTAAGGACTATAAAGATATCACTTATCAAACAATTTCTTTATTATCTTTTAAATACTAATAAAGGTAAATAGACAAACAAAAATAAACTAATTAAAAAAAATTGTACAAATAAAGAGCAACACAAGCAATGACTGCTGTAACTTTAACCATTGAAAGGATCCTATAAAAAAGATATCACTTTATTCTCACATGAATATATGATTATTTATGATTACAGCTTCATTTTGTGTGAAAATATTGTTTTATCAATCAAATTAAACACTAATTTCTTTCACATATATTGTCTTTCAATAATTCACGTAGCTTTTTATAAATATCATAATGTTTTCTAGGGTTTGTCAAATTCAAGTACTTTAAGCAGTTCAAGCACAATAATTCAATATGTTAAATAATACAAATATACTTTATGCACTTAATCTCACTTTATTAACCAATGTTTTTGCTGCTGACCTTCAATGATCCAATTCAAACATGACAATAAGCAAATGATTATTCTTAATTAACCGAGACCAGCACAAACCGTGTTGATGATTAAAACACCATTAACCCTCTGGGGTCTGAGCGGTTTTCGGGCTCTTTCTGTGTTTTGATATGCCCTGACATTTGTGCTTATTTCAGCTACTTAAAACATACCATTTGCCAACATATAAATTTGCTGTATTCAGCACAAACTCTGCTACAATAATATGTGAGCAAAATGGATGTACATGTTTGCATTTTATAGAAAAAAAATAATATGCGTGGTTAGTACGTTTTGGGAAAAAAAAATGTCACCGCAATAAGGCCATTTAACACATACTGAATAGTTGAAAACAATACTGTTGAGTTACTATTCTTGTAGGCTAGAATTTTTACTTCAAAATGAAGTGACAATCATTCTGACCACACTTTCAGAAAGATCTATATAACGATTTGAATTTCTTACATCAGTTTTTGGGTCATTACTGCTGTATGCGTGGGAGTGTTAATGCCCATGAATATTAATGTGATTTACACCTGGGGAGACTAAAGACACTCCCCCAATGTGCTAATGCCCCATCAAGGTGCTGTGAGGCAGCCTGAACTAAGAATGATTCGATGTATAAAAAGTTAAAAAGAACAGCATTTATTCAAAATAGAAATCTTTCCTAAGAACATAAAGACTTAAAGTCATTCATATCACTTAACACTTCCTTTAAAAAAAAAAAAAACATAAAAAGACCAAACTTGTTTTTTTTATATATAAAAAAATATATAAAATATTGCTTATATAGTGCTTATATAAATAAAAAAAAGTGCATTCAAAGAATCCTAAAAAAACTATCACAGGTTAAAAAAAATTAAGCAGCATAACTGTTTACAACATTGATTTAAAAAAAAAAATTATATCAGAATGATTTCTGAAGGCTGATGGTGACGATGTAAACACAACAAAACAAAAGCAAAAAACTGTTAGCACATTATCCAAAGTAAACTGATGGACTATTATGATTATAGATGCACAATGTATCTGTTGATGGACAGAGAAACATCTATTGATTGGTAGACTGCGTAACCGCGAGTATCTGTTTAAGGCTCATCGACCGCACGCATTTACTGATACACTCAATGAACGGCTGTACCTAATACAAATAAAACATCTCTAGTTAACTAGTAGATCATTCATTTAGTCCGCTCTTAAATAAGAGATCTAGAGCTAAAATGTTTTGTTTTTGAACTCAAGCTGAGCGCTCGTGTCCTGCTATCAGTGTCATGGATACAGTGAGTCTCTTGTGGCGGCGCGCTCACAGAACGTGCTTTTCAATCTATTGCCATTGCGGACACTATTCATTCCGGTGAAATCACAAAATAAAATGCACACAAACGTGTGTCCTATATACGTGTGTGTTTGATATAGACTGTAACCACTGATGAACATATTCGGTTTTGATGAGAGAGAAAAAAATATGCTAGTGGTGGATTCGAACCTGTAACCTCTAACACGCTTGGCATTTGATCTAACCACTAGACCACAGGAGAACTCAAACAAAGCTTGCAGATCAATATATTCAACATGACATCATGACTTTTGCGTAAACATACACGCCACTTTCAAGTCAAGTGGCGTGTTATTTATACGCATTTTGAGCTATCCGCGTGTATGCGTGTATATCTACGTCGTTATGTCCGAGTGATTCCGCGTGTATGTACACGCTGTTAAAAATCCGTGCGAAATAAAGCCAAATTTTGATATACATCTGGGGGAGCGATATTTTTCTTCCTAGGATGGTAGGGAAAGACTCATAAATGGTATTAACCAGTGACGGGTAGGTTTAGGGACGGGGTTGGGGTAGTTCATATATTTATATATACAGTAATGTAACGTTAAGTCAACGGCGTTCATAAACACGCTGAAAAGCGATTATGCGTGTTGATAGCACGCCAAAAATGGAAATACGAATTGGCGTGTCATACATACGCAGTTTCATGAGATCAGTCTGATATATTTCACTAAATCATTACAAACTAAGCAGTTATTTAAAAGTTTACACGAGCGTATAGGCCTACACGAACGTTGTGAGTTAATATTTACTATAGTCTGAAAATGCATTTGAGCTCTATGATCAGAAAAGGAATTATAAAACACTAAACTTACTCCGAACTTGTATCCTCGGGGTCAATCCGTTCTTCAAAATGCAACCGCTCGTCTGAGTTTCAAATTCCACTGAGGAAAAGGTTAATTATTCCCAGCTGTCCATAATCCTCTGAAGGAGTAACGTTAGCGTGCTTCCATCCCTAAAACGCGATGAACTATCAGTGAATCTCTGATGAAGAATCTTCATGTTGTTATGCAGTGATCGGGGGCGTGCCGCGTGTGCGATGCATATCGCCTATTTACCATGTCAAAAGCGCTGGGGGTGTGGCGGGCTCACCTAATTATATATAATGAAGGGAGAGCGAAAAAACTGTAACTCTCCTTGGTTTCAAACGGATTACATAAACTGGAAATATTAAAAAAAAAAAAAAAAAAAAAAACTTCATTTGAAAGAAGAGAATCTCAGCTTCATAAAGATACATCTCTCGTATCTCTGTGACAAGTATTGACAGAGTTAAAGGGTACCTATCATGGAATTTTGAAAATTACCTTTCATGTAGTGTGTAACATAGATCTAAGTGAACGAAAACATCCTGCAAAGTTTTAAATATGAAAGTTCACCGTATACAAAGTTATTATCTCTCAAAAGTAAGAGTCGACTCTGAGTCGTTGATATGAATCGATAGACGAACGATGCACTTTCGTACGTCACTTGTCCAAGTTATTTGAATAAGATACGCCCACTCATTGCATTAGGAGACACCAGGGAAAACATCATGTCGACGAGACGCTGCTGTGTTTTGAAGTGCGACGCAAAAGCAAACTTTTTTCATCTGCCCAGTGAGGAGCATTTGAAGACAGTGGCTACAGTTCATAACTATACCACAGAAGTATTATAGCCCGAACTCGTTCTGTGTTCGGGTCATTTTGAAGATGATTGCTTCACAAACCTAAATGCTATAAAGTATGAATTTGCGAGCCTGCTGATACTGAAGGAGGGAGGTTCAGTACCGAGTTTATTTGGATCAGCTTCCTTCTCCGAATCACAATCTGTAAGTAGGCTGTTGCTTTTATGTTTGTATCATGTTCTATAATTATTTTGTGTGTTGTGTACGCACAGGCACAGCGCAGCTTCTAGCAGCTAACTTAGGTCTTCAATGTCAATTGTATTGAAATATGTGAAGTGTTTGTCGTTGTTAATGGAGTTGTCACAGGGCTCTCGAGTGTCACGCATCACGCATTGAGCGTGACAGTCACTCATTTCGGTCTTTTGTCACGCTCTCCGGCCACACATTGTATTTCTCACGCTGAAAAACTATTTGTAATATATTTAATATGCCGCAGTGCCCAAAACTCACTCACTGTGGAACCGGCAGGATTCAAGCGCGTCTCCTCCAGTGTTGCCAGGTCCGTATGCCTGCACTGTTTCCGCGGGTTGTTTGTGTAGTGCACGCTGGTTGACGCGATTGTTTTATCCACTGGAACATGATTGTTATTGAGGAAACACCTGGGAACGCTATTTGAATATTTTTGGCCGTGATTGGGTTAGTTTGATGAGCAATTGGGCTGGTTTTGTTGTGCAGACCTGGCAACCCTGGTCTCCTCTGGTGTTGTTCGTCTGGTGTTGTTAGCCAATCAGAAAATAGCACTGTTGTATCTGGGTAAGATCTAGCGCAACAACCAATGACACCCCGTCGGCTGGGTGTCTAACATATCACCACAGATTAGCGTCACGCAAAGGCGGGGTTTGGAAAAATGACTCGCTAAACGATTCATATGGGAGTCGGTGAGCAAATCAGGTAAAAATAAATGCATATTATAAGACAACAAAAGTGTTTTTTGTCATTGCATGCATGTAAAACTGTTGTTGGGGACTCCCAGAACATTCTTAGGAACATTTTAAATGCCATAATAGGTACCCTTTAAAGTGAATGTTTCGGACGCGTTTCAGAACGGACCTCAAAGACAGAGAGAAGGGAAAACGCGCATCATGTTTATTTTTCTTTGTTTGACGAAAAGCACAACACTTTGTTTTTATTGTGAGTATCCACAAAAAAAATAGAAACTTAACAGGATCTAATGATGTACAACACTTATATTTAAGATCAAAATTAACAGAGTAATTTGATTCTCTTTTGCACTGATAAGGAAAAAATCCAGCAAAACGCGGGGACGCGGTTTTCGACCCCAGAGGGTTAATCCTGCAGCACTATGAACCTATACATTTAAAGTCAGATAATGATGGGATGTTTGACATACTTTTGTCGTTTGACCGGATCTGATTCTGAAGGATGAATGTATTCGTTGAGAATCTGATCGAGCAGTTTGTCATCAGGAAACCTGAGGAAAGGGAAAAATCAATTAATGAATAACAAATAAAACTGACAATTAAAAGAAATACCTTGCCTTAAAATGAAATTGTGTCAATATTTACACACCCTGATCCTCATTATTTTGACGAAACATCATGCAGCTCTTGTCCATATATATACAGTTCATAGTGACCAAAACACTGTTTTCTGAATCGTGACATGAATTGAAACCCTCGTTTCATGGATTTGTAATGATAAAATGGTCATTCTGATGGCCCAGAACATAAATACTTAGAGAATTTTTTATTTTTATTGCTGCCTGGGATGGATGTTTGGATGAGTTGATCAATAGATGAGTGGGTGGATGAGTGGATGGATGAGTGGATGGAGCAATGGATGGATGGATGAGTGGATGGATGGATGTCTGGGATGGATGGATGGATGGATGTCTGGGATGGATGGATGAGTGGATGGATGGATGGATGGATGAATGAGTGGGTGGATGAATGGATGGACGTCTGGGTTGGATGGATGAGTGAGTGAGTGAGTGAGTGAGTGGGTGGATGGATGAGTGGATGGATGGATGGATTAGTGAGTGGGTGGATGAATGGACGGATGTCTGGGTTCGATGAGTGAGTGAGTGAGTGAGTGGATGGATGAGTGGATGGATGGATGGATGGATGAGTCAATCGATAGATGAGTTAGTGGGTATGTGGGTGGATGAGTGGATGGATGGATGGATGATGTCTGGGTTGGATGGCTGTCTGGTATGGATGGATGAGTGAATGGATGGATGTTTGGGATGGATGAGTGGATGGATGGATGAGTGGATGAATGGATGGATGTCTGGGATGGATGGATGGATGAGTGAGTTGATGGATGGATGTCTGTGATGGATGGATGAGTGGATGAATGGATGGATGTCTGGGATGGATGGATGTCTGTCTGGGATGGATGAGTAAGTGGATGGATGGATGTCTGTCTGGGATGGATGTCTGTGATGGATGGATGTCTGGGATGAATGGATGATGTCTGGGATGGATGAGTGAGTGGATGGATGGATGTCTGGGATGGATGGGTGAGTGGATGGACGGATGGATGTCTGGGATGGATGGATGGATGTCTGGGATGGATGAGTGAGTGCATGGATGTCTGGGATGAATGGGTGAGTGGATGGATGTCTGGGATGGATGGGTGAGTGGATGGATGGATGGATGTTTGGGATGGATGGATGAATGTCTGTGATGGATGGATGGATGGATGGATGGGATGGATGAGTGGATCTATAGATGTTTGGGATGTATGAGTGGGTGGGTGGATGGATGTTTGGGATGGATGGATGGATGTCTGGGATTGATGGATGGATGTCTGGGATGGATGGATGGATGTCTGGGATGTGATGAGTGAGTGAGTGAGTGGATGGATGTTTAGGATGGATGGATGTCTGGGATGGATGGATGGATGACTGGGATGGATGAGTGGATCTATACTAGATGTTTGGGATGTATGAGTGAGTGGGTGGATGGATGGATGAGTGGATGGAAGAGTGAGTGGATGAATGTCTGGGATGGATGAGTGAGTGGATGGATGAGTGAGTGGATGGATAGATGATGGGATGGATGGGTGGATGGATGAGTGAGTGGATGAATGTCTGGGATGGATGAGTGAGTGGATGGATAGATGATGGCTGAACTATCCCTTTAATAATGCTACTCATAACTATCGGCTTGTCCTTTTCCCGCGTTTTAATGTCTCTGGATTCCATTAATGGTTAAAATAAAGTTTTAGTAATCAAAATGCATGTCTAATCAATTACAAAACCAATACAATTGAACAAATCAATTACGAAACCAAAACAATTAAACAAATCAATTACGAAACCAATACAATTGAACAAATCAATTACGAAACCAATACAATTGAACAAATCAATTACGAAACCAATACAATTAAACAAATCAATTACGAAACCAATACAATTTAACAAATCAATTATGAAACCAATACAATTTAAAGGGATACTCCACTTTTTTTGGAAATAGGCTCATTTTACAACTCCCCCAGAGTTAAACAGTTGGGTTTTACCGTTTTCGAATCCATTCAGCTGATTTTCTGATATTTAGAAGAATATCAGTAACCAGACATTTTCTGGTCTCATTGACTTGCATAGTATATTTTTTCCCAGTCTGGTTACTGATATTCTTCTAAATATCAGAAAATCGGCTGAATGGACTCGAAAGCGGTAAAACCCAACTATTTAACTCTGGGGGAGTTGTAAAATGAGCCTATTTCCAAAAAAAGTGGAGTATCCCTTCAACAAAACGTATTACATTTTTCTTGAAAATCTAGAGCCCTATGAAATCCCTTTTTAATTCACAAATTCTGTGTTTTCGGTTTTAATTTTTCTGGATTTCGTTCTAATGGTTTAATTATGTTAAAGCACGCCACGTACAATCAATTGAATTCATAGAAAAATAGTTTCATACATTTTGTTACAGTCATAGGCCCTATGAAATGTTTATTTGTTGTTGTCTGTTTTAATTTTTCTGGATTTACGATATAAATTATATATGATATAATAAAATGAAGGTATAAAACTAACAATTTAATGAATAATTTAAAATGTAATCAAATAAAACTTTAACAATGCATATCACAATTTGAATATAATGTACAGCCCTACTTTTTCCAAATTCTGAGACATTATATTGTACATTACATATGTATGACTGGATTCTGTGATCAACACTATGCAACGTCACCACCTAAATACTTTTAAAAATGCCAAAACAGAAGAGAAGGGTGTTTCATACCTCTCTGAATAAACCGCATTGCTCTGAGGAAAATGGATCTTTAGATGCCAGTGGAATCGTCCTTCCCTGCAGGATTAAAACCAGATATTTCACAACTGAGTCATGTTCCCAAAACACCATCTAGACCACATACTGCAATATACAGTCAAACCTAATATATTCAGACGGCTTCAACATTTCTCACATTATCACAAGCTATGTTTCCATCCACACGTTTTTATCCGCATTAAGTGATATCGAGTGAAAAATGTCTTATGGAAACAGTAAAATTCAATTGAATTTCATGAATATCGACTCAAATGAAATGTCTCATGGGATTTTATCTTGATGGATATACGGCTTATGCGATAAACGCTGATGGAAACGTTATTATGGCGCGATCCATTTTGTCCAGCAAAATTTGTTCGCAAATGTTTGCTTGAATTTTGTGAGAAAATGAATGGAAACACCTTAAAATGTCTCAAATCAATTCGATATACCAATTTGATCGCAAAAAGCATGTGACGTCATTACGCACAGGTTTTTATTCGCTTTAAAGCCGTTGGATGGAAACACACTTTCACCAGATTTATTCACATGAGTTTTTTTACCGAACTTCAGATAATTCGATTGACAAGTGGATGGAAACATGGCTACAGTTTATTCACTATAGTTTCGAAAATGGAAATAAACAGAGTTATTAAATCAGTTGATATTTGACTGGTTTTGTCCGTCCTTCTGTTAGACTCTCACACATGAATTATGTTGAATATCTGTCAGCTGTTAAATTTAACTACACAATTAGATAATACCAGTTTAGCTCAAACAATTACCAAGCAATGCTTAATATTGTTCAGTCTGTGTGTAAAAAGGTGCATTAACCATTAAAAACATGATCAGCTCAAAGTGTCTGAATCATTCTTGATCCCAAATGCTTATAAATGTCACTGGTAGTCACTGTATGAAGAATATTTGGGTATAATATGTCACTTTATTTTGCTCTCCTCACTTACATAAATGACCTACAGTGTCCTGCACACACTAGTAAAAACAAATCAAAAATGATATCTGGTGTCTGAATCATTTTTGGTTGAAGTGTACGCCCCGATATCATAATTTGAACATCAGATCGATGTGAAGCACTGAAATAATGGTCTCAATGTTCTAACAGAAAGAAAGTTATGTTCCAAAAAAGTCAGTGTGACGGCCAACAGCAAAGTTTTTCCAGTAATCAAACTCTTTGACAAAGCTGGACAGTCCAGACAGCACAACAATAAACCGGTTCACATGATTCAGATCGCACATGTGTTGATCCAGGCCTGTCTGGCATCATGGTTAGTATTTACTGGAACAACATGCTGGAGTGTCGCCAGTGTCTGACAGGCTAATGCCATCAAGAAGGTGTGCGTTTGGAGGGAACGAATCAATGCTGGGCATCATGGTTATGATGACGATAATTCAGCTGGCAGAAACCCCATGTTGAGTGGCAGAACTGGAGTACAGACAATAAAACGATCTTTACAAGATCCAAAGAACATGAAATACCGCTGTCCACTTCCACAGCTGCTGCAACGAGTTTTACACTCAAGAACTCTTCATGCGACATGCACAAACCGGAGAACTTGGCTGTGTCAGCACGATCCTGGCAATATGAGGACGAATAGAAACCCAACCCAACCCAACCCCTGAGAGTCCTGTAATGAGCCGGGCAGGATCCCACGCTCACTGGAGCTGCTGTAGGGCACAGGGATGCCAGGAGAAACTGCTGAAGATGTCACACTCAGATTTATCCAATTCAGGGTGAAGTAATTCGCTTCAGGTTAAGGTTGCCAAACAACTTTACGTCAGTCGATGAATCAAATGTTGGCGCAACTTGACGGACTATAAAGAGTTTATAGTACGGACGGACAGATTACTAGATGTCTGGGATGGATGGATGGATGAGTGGATTGCTGCCTGGGATGGATGTTTGGATGAGTTGATCAATAGATGAGTGGGTGGATGAGTGGATGGATGAGTGGATGGAGCAATGGATGGATGGATGAGTGGATGGATGGATGTCTGGGATGGATGGATGGATGTCTGGGATGGATGGATGAGTGGATGGATGGATGGATGAATGAGTGGGTGGATGAATGGATGGACGTCTGGGTTGGATGGATGAGTGAGTGAGTGAGTGAGTGGGTGGATGGATGAGTGGATGGATGGATGGATTAGTGAGTGGGTGGATGAATGGACGGATGTCTGGGTTGGATGAGTGAGTGAGTGAGTGAGTGGATGGATGAGTGGATGGATGGATGGATGGATGAGTCAATCGATAGATGAGTTAGTGGGTATGTGGGTGGATGAGTGGATGGATGGATGGATGATGTCTGGGTTGGATGGCTGTCTGGTATGGATGGATGAGTGAATGGATGGATGTTTGGGATGGATGAGTGGATGGATGGATGAGTGGATGAATGGATGGATGTCTGGGATGGATGGATGGATGAGTGAGTTGATGGATGGATGTCTGTGATGGATGGATGAGTGGATGAATGGATGGATGTCTGGGATGGATGGATGTCTGTCTGGGATGGATGAGTAAGTGGATGGATGGATGTCTGTCTGGGATGGATGTCTGTGATGGATGGATGTCTGGGATGAATGGATGATGTCTGGGATGGATGAGTGAGTGGATGGATGGATGTCTGGGATGGATGGGTGAGTGGATGGACGGATGGATGGATGTCTGGGATGGATGGATGGATGTCTGGGATGGATGAGTGAGTGCATGGATGTCTGGGATGAATGGGTGAGTGGATGGATGTCTGGGATGGATGGGTGAGTGGATGGATGGATGGATGTTTGGGATGGATGGATGTTTGGGATGGATGGATGGATGGATGGGATGGATGAGTGGATCTATAGATGTTTGGGATGTATGAGTGGGTGGGTGGATGGATGTTTGGGATGGATGGATGGATGTCTGGGATGATGGATGGATATCTGGGATGGATGGATGGATGTCTGGGATGTGATGAGTGAGTGAGTGAGTGGATGGATGTTTAGGATGGATGGATGGATGTCTGGGATGGATGGATGGATGTCTGGGATGGATGAGTGGATCTATACTAGATGTTTGGGATGTATGAGTGAGTGGGTGGATGGATGGATGAGTGGATGGATGAGTGAGTGGATGAATGTCTGGGATGGGATGAGGAGTGGATGTGATGAGTGAGTGGATGGATAGATGATAGATGGATGGGTGGATGGATGAGTGAGTGGATGAATGTCTGGGATGGATGAGGAGTGGATGGATAGATGATGGGATGGATGGTGGATGGATGATGAGTGAGTGGATGAATGTCTGGGATGGATGGGATGGGATGGATGAGTGATGGATGAAGTGGATGAATGTCTGGGATGGATGAGTGATGGATGGATGATGGGATGGATAGATGGGATGGATGGATGGGATGGATGAGTGGATGGATGAGTGAGATGGGTGAATGTCTGGGATGGATGGATGGATGGATGAGTGATGGATGGATGAGTGAGTGTGATGAATGTATGGGATGGATGAGTGAGTGGATGGATGGATGATGGGATGGATGAGTGAGTGGATGAATGTCTGGGATGGGTGGATGGATGAGTGAGTGGATGAATGTCTGGGATGGATGTGAGTGAGATGGATGGATAGATGATGGGATGGATGGGTGGATGGATGAGTGAGTGAGTGGATGAATGTCTGGGATGGATGGATGGGATGGATGAGTGGATGGATGAGTGAGTGGATGAATGTCTGGGATGGATGAGTGAGTGGATGAATGTCTGGGATGGATAGATGGGATGGATGGATGGGATGGATGAGTGGATGGATGAGTGAGTGGGTGATTGTCTGGGATGGATGGATGGGATGGATGAGTGGATGGATGAGTGAGTGGATGAATGTCTGGGATGGATGAGTGAGTGGATGGATGGATGATGGGATGGATGAGTGAGTGGATGAATGTCTGGGATGGATGGATGGGATGGATGAGTGGATGGATGAGTGAGTGGGTGAATGTCTGGGATGGATGAGTGAGTGGGTGAATGTCTGGGATGGATGAGTGAGTGGATGGATGGATGATGGGATGGATGAGTGGATGAATGTCTGGGATGGATGAGTAGATCTATAGATGTCTGAGTGGATGGATGATGAGTGAGTGGATGGATGAGAGGATGGATGGATATCTGGGATGGATGAGTGGATTGATGTCTGGGATGGATGGATGGATGGATGGATGAGTGGATGAATGTCTGGGATGGATGGATGGGATGGATGAATGTCTGGGATGGATGGATGGGATGGATGAGTGAGTGGGTGAATGTCTGGGATGGATGAGTGAGTGGATGAATGTCTGGGATGGATGAGTGAGTGGATGGATGGATGATGGGATGGATGATGAGTGGATGAATGTCTGGGATGGATGGATGGGATGGATGAGTGGATGGATGAGTGAGTGGGTGAATGTCTGGGATGGATGAGTGAGTGGATGGATGGATGGATGATGGGATGGATGAGTGAGTGGATGGATGGATGGATGATGGGATGGATGAGTGGATGGATGAGTGAGTGGATGAATGTCTGGGATGGATGAGTAGATCTATAGATGTCTGAGTGGATGGATGATTAGTGAGTGGATGGATGAGAGGATGGATGAGTGGATGGATGTCTGGGATGGATGGATGGATGAGTGGATGAATGTCTGGGATGGATGGATGGGATGGATGAGTAGATCTATAGATATCTGAGTGGATGGATGGATGAGTGAGTGAGTGGATGAATGGATGTCTCGGATGGATGATGGGATGGATGAGTGGATGAATGTCTGTGATGGATGGATGGGATGGATGAGTAGATCTATAGATGTCTGAGTGGTGGATGGATGGATGAGTGAGTGGATGAATGGATGGATGGATTCTGGGATGGATGGATGGATGAGTGGATGGATGAGTGAGTGGATGGATGTCTGGGATGGATGAGTGGATCTATAGATGTCTGGGATGGATGGATGTTTGGGATGTGTGAGTGGATGTCTGGGATGGATGGATGTTTGGGATGGATGGATGGATGTATGGGATGGATGAGTGGATCTATAGATGTCTGGGATGGATGGATGTATGGGATGGATGAGTGGATCTATAGATGTCTGGGATGGATGGATGTTTGGGATGTCTGGGATGGATGGATGTTTGGGATGTATGAGTGAGTGAGTGGATGGATGTCTGGATGCTTTAATGTTTATTAAAAAAAAAGTAAATTGAGAAGCCTTTGGAAATCTAAAATCAAAAACATTTGATCAATATTCTTAAGTGTATAAAAGCCTAAATGAAACAAGAATTGGTTTAACCCTCTGAGCCCGACGGCATCGTCGACGACGCCACACATCAGCTCCGAGAAATTATGATATAACTCGACGACAGATTTATCGATTTTCTTACCGTTTTTTCCAGCAGAAAGCTAACGAGCTAGCCATCACGGGGGTGTCTTTGGTGTCTTTCTAGCCTTTACAGAAGGTTTTCTATCCAGCCTGGAACTTGTGCATCCTTTCGGAGTTTTTTCAGCCATAAATCCAAACGTTTATATCCAACTTTGATACACTTGAAGTCCATAATTTATAAATATTCCGTCATATTTGCCGCTAGCTCGATGCTAGCTGCCATTTTGGATATCCATGTGATGGTTTTTGACCAATTACAGGCTGATCCGTTGTAAACATTGGGTGCGTCACTGGGTCATGCGCTCTCTCCAAGGGAGGGAAGGAGAGAGACACGCAGGTTTCACAGAGAATCACAGAGAAATAGATCTAAATCGAGCGCTGAATGATGGATTTTCAGGAGAACAGAGCTTTTTGACAGATGAGGAACCAGATTACCAGGATAGACCCAGCTGAAGTGCCATTTTTTTATTTACTGAAAAAAGTATTATAGAAGTATAAAAGTAGTATAAAAGTATAAAAAGAATAGAATAAATAAAATAATAAATAAAATAAATAAAATATAAATGCAAAGCCTGTGATGTGGCCCTCTTTGTGATTGCTGATAGGAACTGTTTTGAGGCTTGGCACCAGTGAATTTCATGAAAACGCCTGGACTTCTTTTGGAAAAATGTAAATAGTTTTGGTTCTGTACAAGTTATAATGTTTATTCCTGTGCTCCAGGACTCCAAAGACATGAACAAACTGTTTTCCAGAGGAAATTTGCTTAGCTTTTATTTATTTCTGTGTGATTTCAATGAATATTTGAGTGATTCAATTTCCGATTTCTTTTTTCATTTGTCTTTATGGTCCCATAACTTATTTTACATTCAGGTGACATCAATGTAACACAAATCAGTGTTTCCCCTAGGATTTTTTTTAGGGAGGGGGGGGGGGGGGGTGTTACGGATACGTGGTGTAAATTTTTTTAGCAATCAAAAAGCATGTCTAATTAATTGAAATCATGTATTATGAATCAGAATCATTAAACTATAAACATTAAACTTTAAACAAAAATATATGAAAATATGAAGAAAAAAAAAGTTCACACTAATTCTGTGTTGAGTTTTTTCTGGTAATAAAATGAAGACATAAAACACAAATTTTATCATTTATCATCAATTTTAATCATATAAAATTAAATAAACTTTGTGTCAAATAACGTGCTGCACAATGAGCTTTACTGTTAAAATTAAAACATGGAAGAAAAATTGATTATTCCTTTTTAAAAAAAATCAGTTTTGATGATAATTTATTTGGATTAGTGTTAGTATTATTATTAAATTGGGACATATCTAAATTCTACTGTACAACAGTAATATATTTCTGTCAAGTTAAACCGGACTTTTATTTTGACGGGTTGCCGTGAAGACCTTTTGAGTTTCTGTGTGTTTATGTCATGATGATAGTTTTTTTCTCAAATGAAGCGGTTAAATGATCACGAAGTGACTTTCGGAGTGGATCTAGAGCCTGGAGAGAAAGTTCATGCATTTGTGTCTTCATATAAGCAAAAAACAGCGCAAGCGTCGCACGTGCTTCAGTGTGTGTGTGTGTGTGTGTGTGTGTGTGTGTGTGTGTGTGTGTGTGTGTGTGTGGTAAATGAAACTGCGCGTCGGCTGCACCAATTATTCACACCGAACATGCAGGATTCGTATTTAAATAGTCTTTCACACACACTAGTCTACATCGCGATTTGATTCCAAGTGTACTGAACTGCTTTTTATTTCTCAAAATATTAGTAAATTCTGGAAATTCCGTGAAATTCTACGTTATACAGTAAATTCCTTTTTTATGACTGGATTTCGTCAGCATTTTAGGGGGGGGCGGGCGGTCGTTTAGGGGGGGCGGGGCGCCCCCCCAAAACAATGGTAGGGGAAACACTGCAAATATGCTGAAAGTTCAATTTGTCCTGAAAAAAAAGAGGTGTGTCAATTGTCTGTGCACAAAAGTGTTGATGTTTTACAAGCTTTTTTAGTTAATAACACCAGACGGAAAATTTATTGTAAAAATACCCTTAGGTCTCTGAGGGTTAAAACGCTCAATTCATATGGATTTATTTTATGATGCCTTTATAAAGGATGCCTCACTAAGTTTTGAGTGCAGAGATTTCCGATGGACAGAAACCCCAGTTTGCTTTAAAACTCTCAATCTGTGTTTCGATGATGAACAAGGGTTTTCTCAGGTCAATTTATGGCTAAACAAACACTTTAATAGGACAAACTTTCTCCCGTTTAACTTTGCACGAGTCAAAATGGGCCAAAGGTGAACGAAACTCTCAGCTCTGACTTATTTGCTATATACGTCACGAACCACATGACTAGAAGAAGAATCTTTGATATGCCCATCATCCGCTGACTCATCCGCTTCCACAAAACCCTGCGTGCCAATCCCAAGAGTCTCCGCCAAGACTTGAGCGCACACACACACACACACACACACACACACACACACACACACACACACACACACACACACACACACACACACACCAGATCCAGATGGCACTGTTACACAACCAGCCCCTCCAAAACACACACTTCAGATGCGAGATCAGATATCAAGGCTCTGGCAGAAGAGTTTGGGCAGGAACGGTGGTGTTTTCCAGCCTGGGGTGGGCAGCAGGTCAGGGCGAAGGATTGGAGGAGAGCAGGGTTTACTTTCACAGGTGTAAAGACGTCCTCCTGCCCTCCAGGCAAAGGTATTTATGAGTTTGCACAGGCTTGGCGTCCCGTTAGAGATCAGGGTGGAAGAGTCCTGGGATACCAGGTGTTGTTACGCCTACAACAGCCAATGGAAACTTTTAGCTTTTCCCCTAATGGAAAAAGCTTCCTCAACATTTTTGGGCTTCTTTTCCAGTAGAAATATCTAAAGAATCTTGAATAAAGATACTAGGATTAGGGATGCACCAATTTTGGTACCAATATAACCGATAATTATTTATATTTGAAAGGTGATAATAACCGGCCGATTAATCAAAATCCAAATTCTTATATCATTTTTGAGAGCCTGATTACAAAATGTCTCCATGTCCAAAAGACACAACTATAATGATGTTCTCATTATGATTTTATAACCTATACTACCGTTCAAAGGTTTGGGGGTCAATACAATTTTTTTTTTTTTTTAATTAATACTTTTCTTCAGAAAGGACGCATGAAATTGATCAAAAGTGACAGTAAAGACATTTATAATAATGCAAAATATTTCTTTTTTAATTAAATGCTTTTCTCCTGAACTTTCAAAGAATCCTGAAAAAAATTAAAGGTGCCCTAGAATGTTTTTTTTTATTATTTTATAATGTTTTCTGGGCTGCCCTTATAATGCAAGTATGTTGTTTAGATCAAAAATAGTCATAATTTAGAAATAAAAGGCATTTTTCCTAGCCTGATTTTAGTCTCTGATTTGAACACTCTGTTTGAAGGGGCGTGTCTGCTGTGAGAACCGCCCACTGCTGTGATTGGCTGACCTGCTTGCATATGAAATATGACATGTGAAACTCTCTCGAATACTTTTACTACAGCTTTTATATACGTTTTAACTATTACAGCTATCGAGATTAACGAATCGTGAGATGTTTTTAAAGTATTTAAATCTATTTCCATCACATAAAATGTTGCTGTGATGAGCATTGAGCAAGCAGATGACAGTCTGTTGATCGCGAGACAACGCAGTTTCTCTCTCTCATGCTTTCACCAATGCAAACGATGACATACAGTAAGAGCTTCGTTGTGCAGTGTAACAGCGTCATTGATTTCATAACGAGTTTGGCAAGAGAGATAAACTCGCGCTGTGTGGATTGTTCTTTGACCGCTTTCTGTATAGTTTATTCACTGAGAATTATTTAACGTTAGTTACGTATGCTCGTTACTTGGAGTTTGCTATTACTGTACTAGGATCTTGCGCTGGATCTAACACAGTGTAAATTATCTTTAATAAAATCACTACTTACCGGTTGCGGGAATATAGTTGGAATTACCCCCTTCTTCAGTTTGAGACGCTGAGAGAAGCTTGATATTGTCCCAGGTTGGAAAATAAGTCCGTGGTGAAATGGGCAGAGCAAACTAACAACTTCGAATTAAACTGTTGTGGTATCCGATTATATATAAACATCATCCACGCCTGTTGACATTTCTTTTCTGTGGGAAGGGTATGAAAAGTCCTCACATTCCCTGCACAGCCTGGAACATAGCATTTATTTCCATGATCTGCCATTTTCTCTCTGATCCTCGCTTGTCCCGATGACTCGGCTGTGCAGTGCTTGTCATTGAGGGGTGGGATATGCAAATCTTTGGAGGCGTGATTCCCGACTGTTGCGTCACAGTCAGTATTATGTGGAGATTCGCCTGTTTTTCAGGGGTGTTTTTTAAAAACGAGATTTAAATAAGGAGAAAACAATGGTGTTTGAAACTCACTGTATGTCATGTCCATGTACTGAACTCTTGTTATGTAACTATGCCAACATAAATTCAATTTCACATTTAGGGCACCTTTAAATCACGGTTTGCACAAAAATATGAACTGTTTTCAACTGTGATAATAATCATAAATGTTTCTTGATCATCAAATCATCATATTATAGTGATTTCTGAAGGATCATGTGACACTGAGGACTGGAGTAATGATGCTGAAAATTCAGCTTTGATCACAGGAATAAATTACACTTTACTATATATTCACATAAAAATCAGTAATATTGTTTCAATGTAAATATCTGTTTTCTTTGTAATTTTAATCAAATAAATGCAGCCTTGGTGAGCAGAAGAGACTTCTTTTAAAAACATTAAAAATCTTACCGACCGCAAACTTTTGAACGGTAGTGTAGATGATAGACTTGTGCTGCACATGTTGCACTGATTCCAGTCAAATTTCAAGCAATTTAAAGCCATCATGTTGAAGTGTCTCAGCTGAAGGAAATAATCTATTATTTATCGGCTTTAATATATCGGCTAAATTTTGTTATCGATAACACTAAAGTTAAAAAAGATCATATATCGGCCGATACCGATATGGTGGACGATATATCACGCATCCCTAACTAGGATCCAAAACCTAATAAGAAAGGAGGTCTTTGGTTTAAATTAATTTAGTTCGTAATTCAAATTAAAACAAATATCTGGGGTCAGAAAAAAAACTTATTATTTTGACGCCTTTAAGGCGAGACACGGCAGGCAAAAACATCAGGGGTTTTTTTCACTGGTCAATTTTGAGATTTTGGGATATTTGTCTTCAATAACATGTCTGCTTTCAGACTTGTGGTGAAAAGATGTCAGAAATACACATTTAGGTCTTTATTTTACTACACTTTGTCTGTTTGCGTCTGTAGATTTCTCATAAATTCATCAAAAGTTGTGGTTATAAATCATCACACACACCGCTAGAAAGCTCTCTCTCTCTCCTGTACAACACTGTCAGACCCAAATATGGTCATTTCCTGTTTATCAGCAGCCAATCGTGAAAGTAAAAGGGGGATTTAACTCTAAATGAGCGATCTCATTGGCTGGTGCTAAATCTTTAAAGGTTTCTCAAAATGACTTTTCTCTCAAACTCAAGTCTGAAATCTCCACTTCAGTCGCACATATACACACCAAACTCTCCAGTCTTGTTCCTAGTTATATTATGAAGACATTTACAGAGGGATTTGTAAATATATTATTCCTAGCCTGATTTATATAACATTTTTTTTCCAAAAAACATGGCGAAAATATTTTTTTTAAGGTTATTGGCAGTATATTCTGATTTACAGGATAACAAAAGTAGATATCCATAAATCCCTCTGTAATCTAATATGTGAACACAATGAAAGAATAATTTTGAACCTGGTTTATCCAATACTCAGATTTCAATTTTTAAAATATATGCAAATTAGTGCATATTTAATTAGATAATGCCTCATTTGCATATTTAAACATTAAATTATAGAAAACTTGTAATACATTTTTTTCTCATCTTAATGTAGGTAATCAACTGGGAAAGTTTCATGGTGAAATCTGCTAGTTAAAAACATTACCCTATTCACCTGTAGTGTCTCGCCTTAATTGGATCCATTTTCTCTTTTTATGGATATCAAGTAAATGTTTGGGATATTTCTGTTTTAGAGAGACGCCAGCGGAGACACCCAAAGACGTGTAAGATTTCTAAATCACCATAGACACCGGTTTTGTTATCATAATAATGTTGGGATTCTTCAGCGGTGAGGTCAAGCCGCTCATACACCTGTTGTCGGCCCTGGGCAAGGAACAACCATAAAAAGGTGTGTTATCTTCCACAACACCTGGGTAGCCCTCAGCTACAGCTCTCGACTGGTCTCTCGAGTCCAGATCTTCATCACAGGGAGTTCTGTACACATTCGAGAGCTCAAACTGACCTTCGCTTGAGTCTAGAGAGCTTTAAAGGGGACCTATTATGCAAAATACACTTTTACAAAATACAGTCAAACCAAAAATTATTCAGACACCAGATATCATTTTGTGTGCAGGACACTATAGTTCATTTATGTAAGTGAGGAGAGCAAAAGTGACATAAGCCAAGTTTCCATCCACTTGTCAATGGAATTATCTGAAGTTCGGTAATAAACTCATGCGAATAAAGCTGGTGAAAGTGTGTTTCCATCAAACGTCTTTAACGCAGATAAAACCCTGTGCGTAATGACGTCACATGCTGTTTTGCCATCAAACTGGTATATCGAATTAATTTGAGACATTTTAAGGCGTTTCCATTCATTTTCTCACAACATTCAAGCAAACATTTGCGAACAAAGTTTTGCTAGACAAAATGGATCGCGCCATAATAACGTTTCCATCAGCGTTTATCACATAAGCCGTATATCCATCAAGATAAAATCCCATGAGAACGCATTTCATTTGAGTCGATATTCATGAAATTCAATCGAATTTTACTGTTTCCATAGGGCATTTTCATGCAGATAAAAACGTGTGGATGGAAACATAGCTATATTATACCCAAATATTCTTCTTACAGTGACTACCAGTAAAATATTATTCCGACACTTTGAGCTGATGATGTTTTGCTGAAGTGTTTTTCTTTAATAACTAATGCTCTTTTTACACACAGACTGAACAACATGAAGCATTGCTGGGGAACTGTTTGAGCTAAACTGGTATTATCTAATTGTGTAGTTAAATTTAACAGCTGACAGATATTCAACATAATTCATGTGTGAGAGTCTAACAGAAGGATGGACAAAACCAGTCAAATATCAACTGATTTAATAACTTCTATTTTATTACCATTGTCAAATCTATAGCGAATAAACTGTGATAATGTGAGAAATGTTTACGGATACATTTTGGTTTGACGGTAAATGTGTCGGCAGTGTGACACAAACACCCTATAATGGTAAAACCCTTATTTAATATTCCCCATAAATCATAAAGAGTGTCTCAAAAATGACTCGTTCACATTTTCTATACATAGTGACATCACAGTGTAACAGGAACATGTGCAGGCTTTTTTTTATATTAGATTTCAAATAAAATGATAGGCCTTTTTTATAATACTATTCTTGAAATGGAAGAAATCACTGCCAATTCCGAATTTATCGGATAGTTTAAATTTTACGTCTGCAGAAAAAAAAGTGCATAAAAATGAATAGCAGCAATGTTAACTTAGAAAAAAAAAATCAAGATAATTAAGAAAAAATATTATGTTTGACAGGGAACATTGCCATTACAGCAGACAATGCCAAACAACAGGCACATGAAATATAGACTAGACTAATTAAAGTTACATAAAGTAATTGAGTCAGGATCAGTGAGTGATTAGCACTAGTGACAGGATCAGTGTGTGTGTACACAGTGTGTTAGACTGCTGTCACTGCACAGATCCTACATAGGCTACTGTTACACATGAGTTCTTTCTCAACTGTTGATGTTCACTTAGGATATTTTGACATGATTGTGTGTATGTGCGCACACTACTGTATATAATAAACGGCTCAGCACGGAGTTATTTTTAGAATCTTCTTGCGCTTGAAGGATGCTTTAAAAATCACATTAAAATGCACACACAAGAATCAATAAGCAAAATCGAAATTTTTATTTTATAACAAGTATTTGATTTCTGATGTCAAGTATCTGATTCCTGATTTGGAATCGATTTTCTATTTTTAACCTTTCTACACTCAGGTTATTTTTTTCTACCCAAATCCTGGGTTTTGCTGTTTAGGTATTTTTTTCAGTGTTTGGGTATTTTTTGTGTTACCAAACTCCTGAGTCAGACTTAACAACCCAGTGTTTGGGCATTTTTTTGTGTTACCCAGCTCCTGAGTCAGACATAACCACCCAGTATTTGGGTATTTTTTTTGTTACCCAGCTCCTGAGTCAAACTTAACAACCCAGTGTTTGGGTAGTTTTGTGTTACCCAGCTCCTGGGTCAGACGTAAGAACCCAGTGTTTGTGTTACCCACCTCCTGGGTCAGACTTAACAACCCAGGGGTTGAGTTATTTATTGCAGGCTTTTTGTGACCTCTTCAGGAGGAGCAGTGCAGCTCTATCAAATTGGTGAATGTCTTCGGTAAAATACAGAACAATACAACCAAATTGGGTTGTTTTTAACCAAGTGATTTTTAGAGTAACTATATTAAAAAAATATTGAATTAATTTTTGAAAATTTTCCCAGACATTGTTGATGATCGTCTGGTAACTGACTGTTATAATCATCTTTGATATATGAAAATATCATGTGCATCCCCAGTGCACTTCTACCGACACCTAAGACTCCTTTTAAATCTTGTAAAATCTTTAAAAAAGTTTTAAACACACAATTTGAATCACTTTGAACTGTTACTGAAACACATGGCCATCACTGAAAGCACTGCATCGGTGGTGCTTAACGCACAACACAAAAGGTTAATCGATGCAAACCACGAATAGACTCGGGAAACCAACAAACAGCAGAGATCAGGTTCAGATGATCTCATGTGTGAGAAATGTCTAAAAGACGCTGGAACAACAAAGCCTGTTGGGTAAGAGTTGCGGTCGCTTTAACAAGGCTTTTATTATGTCACTCTCAGGAAATCATTATCAACAGAAACAGGCACATCCGAAAGTGCCAGAAGCCTTAGACTACACTTAGAGAAATAAGCTTTTCAAATTACCAGTGGCATTTATTTGCAGTAAGCAGCCAGAAGCAATCCATGTCAGAGCAATGACATCAGCAGGCTGAGTAGCAGATTAATGAGTTAAAACCCCATTCACTGAAGAGAAAAGAAACAGTCAAGCTTCATTAGAGCTAAAACCTGCTTTAGTATACGCTGTTGGATTTTCAGAACTATGTTTTAAAGCAGGTGTGCCCAACCCTGCTCCTGGCGATCGACTGTCCTGCACAGTTTATCTCTAACCCTGATCAAACGCACCTGCCTTTAATTTTCAAGTAATCCTGAAGACCTTAAATGGTTGTTAAGACCTTAATTGAAGACCTTCAGGTGTGTTTGATTAGGGTTGGAGATGAACTGCGCAGGACAGTCGATCGCCAGGAGCAGGGTTGGGCACACCTGTTTTAAAGGGTTAGTTCACCCCAAAATGAAATTACTCTCCCTCATGTTGTTCAACCCCGTAAGACTTTCGTTCATCTTCGAAACACAGATATTTGTGATTAAATCTGAGAGCTGGGTCACTCCTCCATAGTCTTCTAAGGGATTGAAACTTGCCGGCCCAGAAAAGTTATTAAAGACATCGTTAAAATAGTCCAAGTGACTCAATCTTAAGTTTATCAAGCGACGAGAATACTTTTAGTGCGCAAAAAACAAAGAAAAATAATGACTTTATTCAACTGTTCATTTCCTTCTCAGTCGGCCTCGAGATATTCACGTAGTAGTAATAAACACCATTTACAAAAATAAAATAAAAGGTAAAACAACCTTTATTAAATTTAAATTTTCACCCTACTCTACTTTTTCCGCCTGACCTTTCCATCGCGATCACGTAATGCGGGAAGTCGTGGACGTGCAAGAAGAGCATTTGTGGTTAAAAAGTAAATAAATGTTTATTTTGTTATAAAATGGCTGCTGGTTTGTCTAGATAAGACTCTTAAGGCCATTGCACACCGAGTCCAAAATTCGCATCCGAAATTTTCGCACGTTAAAAAATAAATACGACCTCACGTTATGTCAATCACGCTTCCACACTGCATCCGAAACTTTCATCCGTCATAAAACAAATCAGATCGGGTTCGATTTTCTGCGTTTTTCTCATCCGTAGGAAGCAGTTTGAATGGTGTTTTGACAATTCAGAGCCACCGAATCACGAATACGAAAAAACGCATATGAAAATTTTGGACTCAGTGTGCAATGGCCTTTACTCCTCGTCAGGGATTGTGTCGAGACTTTAAAACTCACATTTGGACCTTCGACCCGTCGGACTCCATTGAAGTCACTCTATGGAGAAAAATCCTGGAATATTTTCCTTTAAAAATCTTAATTTCTTTTCGACTATAGAAAGA
This sequence comes from Chrosomus eos, assembly GCA_036326025.1. Classification (NCBI taxonomy): domain Eukaryota; kingdom Metazoa; phylum Chordata; class Actinopteri; order Cypriniformes; family Leuciscidae; genus Chrosomus; species Chrosomus eos. Next base: position 35,602,118 of record CM070837.1, read on the forward strand.
AAAACATGAATATCTTGGATGACATGGTGGGGAAGAGTAAATTATCAGGAAATTTTAATTCTGAAGTGAACTCCTCCTTTTAAAAACAAATACATTGCATGAAAATGCAGAAATCCATGGTTAATTGTGCAGCACTTTAGGATGGAGCTGGAGAGTTTTGCACAGGCAAACATATTAAACGCCTGTAAAGACAGCAGAATCTGTTCAGAGGCCCAAAAACCTGCAAGGACTCGTTCCAACAGCAGCTTAATGACACCTGCAGAAGTCAACATCACTCCAAACGAGCCCTGGCGCTCATGCACAACACGTCCACTCGATAATTAATTGGTTATTCTACATGACATCTCGAAGGTAACGGCACACACACTCCCAAACACAAGCTGGCCCTTCACCTAAGGCAGATGTTGCGCAGTGAAGTCTGCATAACGTCTAAAGCAAAGGCATACGAACGCCAGTTTCAATCATAGACTGTAAAAAAATATAGATGTAGCGCGCGACGTCACACGTAGTGTTTCAGAAGAGCGTTTTTGAAGCCCAAAGTGGGCGGAGCCGGCCGTCGCCATCTTGGCAGAGTCACTCCCGGATAAACGAAAATGTGCAGCGAGGCGGATTAGCTGAGGTGACGCTAACAGAAAAACGGCTAGTTGTGAAATCAGCGGCAATCCACCTGTCACTCAAGAGGCCACACCCCTTAATTACACAGAACTTTAAGGCTTAGTATAATTTAAACTAGGGCTGTCAGTTAAACGCGTTATTAACGGCGTTAACGGAAACCCATTTTAACGGCGTCAATTTTTTTATCGCGCGATTAACGGTCTTTTTGACCTAGTAAACTTTGTAGTTTTCTTTCACATGCTTTTGCAACAGGACGGCTATGAAACCCATTCATTTCAATGGCTTGCGCCGCGCGAGTGCTTCGTCGACCAAAGCGCAAGCTGATCTAGACCGTAAACAAAACAACAGGCACGCCGCACACACTCGTTTGGGCTTGCGAGCCGGCCAAATAGTTAACCTTACGTTTTGAGTGGATGATGAGCGCGAGACGCCGAAATGGATGCCAATAAGATTCTGAATGGAAGGTTTACTTTTAAAAAGTTGCCAAATGGTTCCATTGACAAGACCAAAGTGATCTGTGTGTTTTGTCGTTGTGAACTGAGCTATCATCATCGCAGCACGTTCAGTCTGAAATACCGCTTGATGATGCAAGCACACACACACACACACACACACACACACACAGCTGATGCGAATTCTCCGCCCCCTCGTCAATATCAGGATCTCGTCAGTATTTATTTAACCTTTTTATTGATGGACAGTGTTACATTGTGTGAGAGATTATTTGCTCCAAGTGAGAATTTTAGTGTGAATTTGAACACAGTATTGTCAATGTTGTTTTCAATAAAAAAAAACATTTGCACAAAGCAAGCCGATCCACTTTACCATGTTGATAAGAGCATTAAAATGAGAAAAAAGAAATCAAGAGACATTTAGAATAGATAAAAATGTGCGATTAAATGCGATTAATCGCGAGTTAACTATGACATTAATGCGATTAATCGCGATTAAATATTTTAATCGTTTGACAGCACTAATTTAAACAGATGAGTTATAAAAATATTCACCCCCCTTACAGTCGTCATGATGGGCAAAATTAGCGATATTAGCAAAAACACTTTTTGCACCAGGCTGTAAACATGTTTTTTTCTGCTGTAAAGTTGGGCATTTTAATATGGGGGGTCTATGGGATTGACTCTCTTTTGCAGCCGGTCTCTAGTGGCCAGTCAATGAACTGCAGTTTAAGTCACTGATTCAAGAGAGGTCTGAAGGTTGCCACTTGCTTCCAACGCATAAGTTGTGATTTATAAAATCAAACTTGAAAATTTGCGCATCTGTAAGTAAACTCTGACCTCTGCGTATGAACATTTTGGAGATGGAGCAGTTTGGTGAAACTTGGGTTGTCAAAATGGCTGAACATTTCAAATTTCTTTCTTAAATATTAGCAAAATTAGACTTATATTCAAATTCTAAAGGCAATACTTAATAATAGATGGAAAAAAGTACTGTATTGTCTCCTGTGTCCACAAGACGGCGCAAGCGAGTGCAATAAGCAAATATAAACAAAATCAAGCATCGCATCTTTTATAGAAATTAAATGACAGTGCATTAACTTTTGAAACCATTGTTTTTAAATAAAATATAATTTCCTTGATGTGCATAAAAGGAAAATTAGGTTACAATAGTGCATAAAACTACAAAAGATTATATTTCAAATAAATGCTGTTCTTTTGAACTTTCTATTTATCAAAGAATCCTGAAATAAAATTGTACACAACTGTTTTCAACATTTTTCTTGAGCATTAAATCATCATATTATAGTGATTTCTGAAGGACCATGTGACACTGAAGACTGGAGTAATGATGCTGAAAATTCAGATTTGATCACAGGAATAAATTACATTTTAAAATATATTAAAATAAAAAACAGTTATTTAAAATTTTAATAATATTTAACAATATTAATGTTTTTTTTAATCAAATAAATGCAGCCTTGGTGAGCAGAAGAGACGTCTTTTAAAAACACAAAAACGTTACAGATCCAAAACTTAAGTCTGGATATTTTTTGGCGTACGTCATTTTTGCGCGTTCACTTTTAGTAAGGATCCTACGCACAGTTTTATAACAGAAACCCCTGTACATCACGATCTGCAAGAACTTCACAGTGTTGACAAAACACAGCGGCTACAACGGACAGGAAAAATCCCTGTGTCCTCAATATAAACCCAACAGATGGGCGTCTTTTTCGCACATGACTCCGTGTTCCACGACGAGATGCCAAAACTATCGCCGTTTATCATTTCCGAAAGAATTAGTGAGTTCTGCTAAGTGGCTTGTAAAGAAGCTGACAGCGATCCTCCTGAGGAAGCACACAGATCAGCATTAGGGTGATTTAGGCTGTAAAACCTCATCCAGAACACATGTACTACAACAACACGCGGCATGCTAAAGCGTGAACTTTGACCTAAAGCGTGAACTTTGACCAACAACACTTGCATTGGGATCGGTCGAGTTCACGTGAACCGCACCGCGTCTGATGGGTGTGTTGTGAATTTGAACGTTCATTTCTGGCTTTATGGTTTGGCTTTGCACGGCTTTCCCTCGGCACATCTGGCTAGAGCGCAGCGTGTCGCTAACCATGTGCAGTTGCTGAACATCTGCTTCTGATATTGTGTACTCGGTACATTCTGAAACATATTTCTGTCCCTCGTTTGTCCTGCTTCTGTCGCTCATACCGGCAGAATGTCTCATACAGTTAAACCAAAAATTATTCAGACACCAGATATAACTTTTTTTTTTTTACTAGTGTGTGCAGGACACTATAGTTCAGTTATGTAAGTGAGGAGAGCAAAATAAAGTGACATATTATACCCAAATATTCTTCATACAGCGACTACCAGTGACATTTATATGGCATTGCTGGGTAAGTGATTGAGATAAACTAGTATTATACACAAGTTTACGCGCCAAATCCTGGGCGGTGTCATTACTCTACACAAATGCACTTAATTTCCGCCGGAAGTGGTTTGCACATCGTCTGCTGGTGTAAACACAGCGATTAAGATGCTAGCTTGGGAACGCGGTTCTACTACTTGACTGGAGATGGCGTTACTCTCCCCCACCCGAATTCAGTGCAGAACTGGGAGGATAACATGACGACGTGGCCCAGCATAACGTACATCAATATTTGCTCCTACTTCGTGCAATCCATGGCAATGGACAATCTAAAAGCCTCTGAGGCATATCAATATCTGCACAGCAAAGTCGGTTGTGTGTGTCATGTCATACACACATGATCGTTTTGTTCATCCGAAAGAAAATGTAGAGCCTAGCCTTATTTAGATCATGCCAAGATGTCCGTTTACGTAATGCACAATTTACATTGTCTCTTTTTGCTGTGCTATATATTAGTGTGCCTGTACTGTTTGAGTGAAAATAAAGTTTGATGTAATTTCATTTAATTTAATTATTGCACTGAACTACGATCATGAAAGATAGGCCTTATGTTCCTTACTGTACGTTCACACCGCCGCCGAAGCTCTGGCCGCCCTGTTGAGGACGCTTGTTAAAAAGTACGGGGAAGCTTGTTGACGCTCTGGCGTAGCAGCATTATATGTTCGAGAGAAGAGAAGTGTCACAACATGAAATGTCAAAAAAAACAAGCAATACATTGACACTAGAAACCTTTTATAATGACAGCATTTTTATATTGCCTATTCCGCATCTCAACGCACGCATAAAGCTTGCCACAAAGAACCGGCCAAAGTAAGGATTATCCATTAAACATTTGAATTGTTTATTAATAAACTAGTGTTTTCTGTCAGTTTTCGGTTCATATGAGACGCGCTCCAGTTCACGCGCCGGCACCTCCGTGTACTAATTTGTCTACTATATTTGCTTTTTATTTAGGCCTATTAATCCAGGCAATTTGTTGATTAAAATGAAGATACAATTGAAAAACGAAAAAACGAAATTCACTTTAAAGAAAGGCTTTCTACAAAACAAAACTTAAGTGGTCAAAATTATGTCTGACCCACTCCAAATGTTTTTCGACGCGGTTCCCTTTTCATATAATCAACATAGATGAAATAAATAAAAAAACATTATATTATTTAAACATATAAAAAACGTATGTTTACGTTTTTAAACTTATTTAGAGTGCTACAATTTCTTTTAACACAGTTCATCATTCATAGTAAGCTAATACCGTACATAAATAACACTGGATGAATTAATTGTTTTGAGGAAACCAAACAAATGGCTTCAATAAGAAAGATTGCGTATTTAATCCTAACAGGTATTAAAAAGTAAAATACAAAAGCAGCCCACACAATTACATCACTATGAACATTTATATATATCATATTAAAAAATACAATGCATGCAGTATTTGTTGTGTTTATCTGTATTTAATGAACATCATGGCTGGGTGTTGGTAGACAGGAACACAAGGCAAGATTCTAAAGATTCAGCCAGGTCCTTGATTCCGAGTCGCTATCAGACTTGCGAAAAAATGTAAATAATGGAGCGCATGGACATTCAGCCTCTTCATAGCTGGATTGTGGTCGTAGCACTCTCTATCTAACCACTCGTTCAGGTGCTTTCTCGAGTGTTTGCAACCAACTACCGAACACGTCTTTCCCGAACCACTTTTCTTCATGATGTACCGTAATTGTTATATCCTTTGTCACTGCGATATTAGTGCTTTGTGGTCCCAAAAAATTATATCTACGAAAAATTTCAGTCGGGATTCAGACCGCATCATAGCACAGAAGTGCTATGCGCTAGTTAAAATTACAAATGATTTACTCTTAGCCTCTGACCAAGGCTGTATCTCAATACTAGTTCTACTTGATCTTAGTGCTGCGTTCGATACTATAGATCATAAAATACTCTTAGATCGACTACAAAACTACACTGGTGTTCAGGGACAGGCATTAAGCTGGTTTAGATCGTACTTATCAGACCGTTACCATTTCGTCTGTTTAAATGGGGAAAAATCAAAGATAACATCAGTAGACTATGGAGTGCCGCAAGGATCTGTCCTAGGCCCTCTGCTATTCTCAATATATATGATGCCACTTGGTAATATTATAAGAAAACATGGAATTAGTTTTCACTGTTATGCTGATGACACTCAATTATATATCTCATCACGACCAGATGAAAACACTAACTTATCTAACTTGACAGAGTGTCTAAAAGATATAAAATGCTGGATGACGTGTAATTTCCTGCTATTAAATTCAGATAAAACGGAGGTATTACTTATTGGTCCAAAAAACTACCCACAAAATCCCTTACAATACAACTTTAATTTAGAAGGATGTCCTGTTACTTTATCCACTACAGTAAAAGACCTGGGTGTTATACTAGACCGCAACTTGACTTTCGAAAATCATATCTCATATGTTACAAGAACAGCCTTTTTCCACCTTAGAAACATTGCTAAGCTACGTAACATGCTATCTGTTTCAGATGCAGAAAAGTTAGTTCATGCATTCATGACCTCGAGACTAGATTACTGTAATGCTTTATTAGCTGGTTGTCCTGCATCCTCAATAAACAAACTACAGTTAGTGCAAAATGCAGCCGCTAGAGTTCTTACTAGATCAAGAAAATATGATCATATAACACCAATTTTATCATCTCTACACTGGTTACCTATTAAGTTCCGTATCAATTACAAAGTATTACTATTGACTTATAAAGCTCTAAATGGTTTAGCTCCTGTGTATTTAACAGACCTTCTATCGCCCTACAATCCATCGCGCTCTTTAAGATCACAAAATTCGAGGCTTCTGGTCGTTCCTAGGATATCTAAGTCTACTAAAGGAGGGAGGGCGTTCTCACATTTATCTCCTAAACTCTGGAATACCCTTCCTGATATTGTTCGAGACTCAGACTCGCTGTCCCAGTTTAAAACTAGATTAAAGACGCATCTCTTTAACCAAGCATTCACTTAATGCTTACCTTTTATACTACTTCTGAATCAGTTCGAATGCATTAATATTATGAACATCAGCTATGCTAATTATTTCCCATCTGTCTTTCTGCTGTTATCTCGGGACGCTAGTCCCGAGGTAAATAGCGTTCGTCAGCTCCAGTTTGTATCCAGCCTCTCACGAAGACTTCAGATGCCCCAACACCTGTGGAGAGACGACTAAACGCCTGTGGAGAGACGACTCGACGCCCGTGAAGAGACGACTAAACACCGGCGATATGTTATGCCTAAATTTATACATGATTAACTAACTGTATTTTTCTTTGTACATTTCTGAAATGCACTTTCTGTAAAGCTGCTTTGAGACAATGTGTATTGTGAAAAGCGCTATACAAATAAACTTGAATTGAATTGAATTGCTTTGTCGGCACAACGGAGTTAGCTAGCAAAACAAACCCAGCCCGCCAGAACGGAAGTGGATTGCATCGACGGGAGGAGTTTAGGATGTAGAGCGGAAACGGCTCCAAAACTTGTGTATATAATTGTGTAGTTAAATTTAACAGCTGACAAATATTCGACATAATTCATGTGTGAGAGTCTAACAGAAGGACGGACAAAACCAGTGAAATATCAACTAAGTTCTTGTCATATTTAACCCGTTTAATCCCACCGATCACAATTGTGACCGCAACTTTTTTCTTATTTCTGGAAGATCTAAAAATGTTGTTATTGGCTTTGGGCAAGAAATTCAACTTTTAAATGAAAAAATAGATTGTCTTGATTAAAATGTCATGTGACAAGTGTGAAAGGTCACATGACCAGATCAGATTAATTAACAGATAGAACTATCATATTTTGTACATATATTCTTTAAAGGGTCTACTACTGATATATTTTGAGAATTATACTCCTGCATATATATTTTGTTTGTAAGACGGTATTATAATACAGTGCTTCAATTGAAAACACAGGTTTAGGCTGTTAATCCTACACTGAACATATGCCACATTTGTGAGGGGGATGGGTTATCTCGGCAAAGGAGAAGTGCTCACTAACACACATTTAGATTTGTGACCAATATTTGAGAGAAATAGGCCTTTTGTGTACATAGAAAAAGTCTTAGATCTTTGAGTTCAGCTCATGAAAAATGGGGGCAAAAACAAAAGTGTTGCGTTTATAATTTTGGTCAATGTAGTTATCAGTATCCCAGAAACTATCAATGTGTTGGACCTTATAGACGTACGTGATAGTTTGATTCTGATCTTGATTCAATATTGATTAATCTGGATATTTCGGGTACAGAAGGGTTGAATGTTAATCAAGGAAACAACAACAAACACCACTTTCCTACAATCGACTAAAAGCTCTCATTCATAACCAATGGACAGATAGAAGCTTTTTATTTTTTAGTAAAATGTACGCCAATGTACGGACGAAATGATTCGTCGCTACACAGTAAATTTAAATCACGGTCTATTGTGCAAAAAAAAAAAAAAAACATCACTGAAATACTAACAATAAACTAGTTTATATGCCTCAAACAAAACACTTGACGCCGCTTCAATGCCAAACTTTATTTGTGCTTTATTAAATCGGTTCGACAAGTTCGTTGTCAGATAGACCATTTAAAAAAAATCCTGTTACTTTACTCCAAGAAGCTGACTATGGCAAGCCGTTTTAACTTTTATTCATTTCCAGGATATGAATTCTTGATATCAACAATTGTATTTTCACTAGTGAAATGTCACTATAGGCTGCCATTCAAAATCAATTGCTATCAAGAATGGATTTCTTACTAGTAGAAATATAATTTTTGATATCAATAATTACACTGTTACTAGTAAAAATGCGAATTCCTGATATCAATAATTAAATTGTCACTAGCTGAAATGTCTATTCTTGATATCAACAATTGAATTGCTACATTTTTGATATCTGAAAATGTATTTCTGATATCAATATTATTTCAGATATCTAAAATGGCTTTCTTACTAACAATCACATTCATGATATCAGAAAATAACAGTCACTGGTGAAAATTTATTTATTGATATAAAAAATGAACATTGTTACTAGTAGCAATTCAATTGTTGATATCAAGAATAGACATTTCAACTAGTGACAATTCTTGATATCAAAAATAAAGGTTTTTACTAGTAAGAATTGTATTTCTGAGACGTAGTAAGAAATAAATTCTTGATATTAAAGGAGCTGTATGTAAGAAATGTATTTCAAATAATCATAAAATGGCCCTGATATGTCACTAGACATCAATAAATCATGTTAATTTCAAATACTTATATCACTGACAACAGTAATCCGGCCAGGATATTGTCATTTAAAAAGTGAAGTTGCAGCCCTCAACTGATGTTGATGTTGTCATGTTGTGTTTTGGTCTGATGCTCCACCCTCCACCTATCTACCAATCACGAGTCAGTAGTGTTGCGGCATCCGGGTTGCCAGCTCTGCTCTAGTTCCCACAGCTGCAGCTACACACGTTCCTGCTGGATCCTGCAGCCTATCTGGCAACCTCGAGTCAGGGGGAGGGGGAGGGGATGCACCGCTCTACAGTCATTTGAAAGTGATTGCAGTACCAGTTTTGGCCACAATCTTACATACAGCTCCTTTAACAATTGATTTTGAATGGCAGCCTATGGTGACATTTCACTAGTGAAAATACAATTCCTGATATCAAAAATTGCCATTTTTACTAGTAGAAATATTATTCCTGATATCAATAATTATCATTTTAACTAGTGAAAATTTAATTGTTGATATCAAGGATTCATATCCAGGAAATGAATAAAAGTTAAAACGACTTGCCATAGCTGACAGCCAATCAGATTGACAAGGCATCAAAAATAAATTAATACAAATGCTACTTCCAACACACTACATTCACTGATCAGGTTTTAGATACTGCTAAATATTATGGCTAAAAATATTGTTTGATGATATTTAACTTCTAATTTGCCCACAAAATAATGCTTTTTTATATTTATCAACGCCTAGTACCTTTGACATTCCTAATTAGAATGCTAATTGTACACTTAGCCAATCAAAGTATCCCTAGAACTCATTGGCCAATCACAAGACTCTCTGCAACAGACTTGGCCAATCACTAAAGCCCTTGCTGAGCACAGCCAATCACAAGCAGCCCTGCGACAGCATCAGCCAATCACCAGTGTCCACTGCCATATATGGGATGAGGTGATGTCATGCAGGGAGGTTTGTTCAGTAGATGATCTCTTGTCTTCAATGACATTAATTACACTTATTAAAAGAACAGAACAGGGAGTAATGATGTACGGTCCAGCCTGACAGACTGTTCTGCCAGCTTTCTGCCCTTTTAACACACATTAAATAACACAATCCCGTTGAGCAGCACCAGAAACTGACATTTATCAAGAGCCATGTCCATCAGATGAGACAAAACCCCTCAACATCACTGCATTTACCAAGAGCGCCACCATGTGGCTCAATGCAAAACAAAAGACAACTGTGTGAAAGCATGTTTTTGACATAAGTGCACAAGGAGTGGATTCAAAAAAATATTCTTTAAGAATAAAATATTTTTTCTTAGAATTTTTCTAAAGACAAAACTTAAGAATTTTAATTCCTAAAACGAATGTTTTTTTCAAAATCATCATAAATAACTTCTTAAACTTAGGATAACCTCCAACTTTCCAAAGGTAAGATGTTTAATTAATTGATTGGGTCGTTTCAAATACTAAGCATACAACACAGACAAAACTCAGCGGCAAAACTCGCCATTCGGTTGCTAGGGTGTGGTATCTGTCTGAACGATGTTCTGGTGCTGAGATATAGCTTATTCAAGTGTTCTGGGTGGTTGCTATGGTGTTGCTAGGCGGTTGCTAGAGTGTTTTGGGTGGTTGCTATGGTGTTGCTAGGGTATTCTGGGTGGTTGCTAGGCGGTTGCTAGGGTGTTCTGGGTGGTTGCTAGGCGGTTACTAGGGTATTGTGGGTGGTTGCTAGGGCGTTGCTAGGGTTTTCTGGGCGGTTGCTAGGCCGTTGTTAGGGTTTTCTGGGTGGTTACTATGGTGTTTCTGAGCGGTTGCTAAGGTAATTTTGGTGGTTGCTATGGTGTTACTAGGTGGTTGGTAGTTTTTCACAGTTGGTTACTATGGAGTTTAGAGTCTTATTAGAGTCTTTATCACATTATAAAACATGTTGCGGAGCGCTGATGAAAATAGTGCGCACGCTTATTATTGGGGATCCACCGATGTAAAAATTTTGGCCGATACCAGTAACCGATAATTCTTTATATTTAAAAGCCGATAACCGATACATTGGCCAAAAAATTATTTTTATATCATTTTTGAGAGCCTGATTACAAAAACAAAAGTTTCACGATTAAATTCCACGTCTAAAGCACACGATTCTCATTATGATTTTATGTAGCCGATATTAACTTAACTGTATTTTTCTTTTTTGAAGTGATTCCAATCATATTTCAAGCGATTAAAAGCCATCATGTTGAACAGTGCGCATCTGAAGTGTCTCAGATGAAGGAAGTAATACATTATTTATCGGCCAAATTTTAGCGATAACATTAAAAAATGAACATATATGGGCTGATACCGATACGCTGGCCGAGATATTGTGCTTCCCTACTTATTATGATTATTATGGCAATCTGCATGCGGAATTACAATTAATTACATCCATACAATGAATCCATACCATCATGTGTACCTTGAAATGTAATGTCGCTTTGGATAAAAATGTCTGCCAAATGCATAAATCAGTCCCTCCAGAAAAACGCGATTATGCGATCGCATAATTCAATGCATAATCAGCCAAAGTCCGCATATTTATGCGGGGCATTTTTTCAAATACGCCGCACTTTCGCCACATAAATAGCCGATTTCCGTGCATAATATGCGGGTTTTGCACGATTTCATAATCCCCGCATTTTCGTTGCAAAAAAGTCACATATCTCAGCAGAAAGTTGAGAAATGTTGCGTTTGCTTCACACAAGAGCCGCCGTTTTCCCTGTTGCCATGGGAACGTTATGAAGTGACGTAATTACGCGAATTAATTTTTTTTTTTTAGTTTTTCCAAGTTCCCGCAATTTCATCGCATAAAATTGCAAATATCCCGCATATTCCATCACATTTTTTAAGAAAACGTGCCGCATAATCTAGCATTTTTGCCCGCAACAATCACAAACTCTGGAAGGACTGATAAATGTACAATCATATAGCGATAAAGCTTTTAAGCACAAATGAATCTCAGAGACTTACTCTCTTCTGAAGACGGTTCTGTTCTCCCGATGTTTGCTGAACATCTTGGGCAGAAGCTTCAGGGTGACTTTGACTGCTCTTGCTCTCCTGATCATCCACATGCCCTTAAAAGAGAGGGTTGATTCGTTTAGATCCAGTGAAGTCGTCGTCATCATAAGCGTGATTTGCGGGTGGGACATGTCCCCACCACGTTTTCTCAGGATTGATATTGTCCCCCACCACGTTTTGAAACATTGAGGCACGGATGCACCTAATACAAATAAATAAAACATCTCCAGTTAACTAGCAGAGCATTCATTTAGTCCGCTCTTAAATAAGAGATCTAGCGCTAAAATGTGTCGTTTTTTAACTCAATCTGATCAATAATAATCAATCATACCAAATAAATCAGTGGGGCGGCAGTGGCTCAGTGGTTCATGTAGGTTGTCTACAAACCGGAAGGTTGGTGGTTCAATCCCCGGTTCCACCTGACCAAGTGTCGAGGTGTCCATGAGCAAGACACCTAACCCCAGATGCTCCCGACGAGCTTGATGGCGCCTTGCATGGCTGCAGTCGCCCGTCGGTGTATGAATGAGAGAGTGAATGGGTGAATGTGAGGCAAATTGTAAAGCGCTTTGGTGGCCATTGGGTCTGTGAAAGCGCTATATAAATGCAGTCCATTTACCATTTACCAAATCAATAATTTGACTCAAATATTGATTTAAAAACGATTGTATTGCTTCCGCTAAAGAAAATAGTCTGTTCCGTCTCTGAACTGCGTCCATCGCAACGCTCTGTTTTTCATGGCAACGGTGTGTTATACATAGCAACGTCTGTTATCAAGAAATAACCAACCGCATTCTACATTGGAATTCAACCAAGCCATGTAATAATTAGTTAATTTATCGAACTCTTGATATCGTTTTATCGAGAAAAAATATATTGCGATAATTATCGTGATGGTTTTATCGCCCAGCCCTATGCACAGCTAAACAGAAGTGTTTGAGTCTGGATGTGATGTTACTGTAGGAGCACATCTGATCTCACACAGGTTCGAATCCTGCATGGAGCGGGTACAGTGGTGCCGTGACCCGGTGGTGCCGTGACCCGGGTGGTGCCGTGACCCGGGTGGTGCCGTGACCCGGGTGGTGCCTAGGGTTGCGGCGGTGAGGAAAATTTCCCACCGGTTAATCGACGTGTGACAACACCGGTAATCCCGGTGTCACCGTGGGGGGCGGGGCGGGGGGGGTTAAATAGCTTTTAAATGCGTGCGCTTTTAGGCTACTTTCACTTTCGAAAAAAGCGTCAATTGGCAATTCAGCGTCAATTGCTTGAATGGACCAAAAAAAAAAAAAAAACTCGCTGATAATAAAACTTTATTTATAGACAGAACTTTTATTAGCATAACGAATAGGGCTGGGTAATAAATATCGATTTCTCGATATTAATCGATTCTCATTTTTACTAACCGATATCGATTCTTAAATCTCAAGAATCGATTAGTCATCCTGTTTCATTTGAATGAATGAAACATTGCAGCACGCATCCAAAACATCGCAATAATCTTTGTCCTTTGTTACTATTGATATGAAATAGTGTACATTTTCAAATTACGTCCATTTTCTTTTGAAATTCAAAAACATAAATACCGTTTTGGCGCTGTGGCGTGAGATCGCTCTGGCGCAGCTCTAGAGAAGCAGCAGCGCGGAGCGCTTTGATCTCTTCCGGCTTTATAATACCAATACAGCGCAAAATAAACATGAATGAGCATCTGAAAGTGTGTTAAAAGATGGAGTACAACTTATCGAAATCCGTATCATGTCACATTGATTCGCTCAATCAGTGTTTCAACCGTGGAAAGACGTCAGTTAAACAGCTTGTAATCAAAGTCATGGATCGTCATATTTACCTCAGAAAAACCACATGACCATAAACTCGTTAGTCAGCTAGAAAAAATAACTCTAGAGAGGAGCATTTTGCTAAATATATGCACAATATTACATATGCATTATAATCTTAATGTTCTTCAATATTTAGTGCATATTTGAATAAATCTGGCGAGTTTTTATGACAGTCACCATTTAAATGTTTATATTTCATAATCTTCTTATTATAACAATAATTAAAAGTGTAATTTAAAGTCCCTGTAAAGGCAATTTAAAAAAAAAAATTCTAAACACATTATAAATGTTAGAAATGTATTGCTAAAACATATTACAAAGACTATGAACTGTGAAGTACTGTTTATAGCTACAAAACAGTTAATTATTACCTTCATATTAGGCTAATGAAGCCTAGTAGGCTACAACTAGACTCCCATAGTTTACAGAATTAGTTATGAGATTTGATTTCCTTAAGAAAATTTGCCATTTATTGTAACTGATCCAAAATAATCAATATTGAATCGAATCGAATCAGAATCGAAATCGAATCGAATTGCAAGCTTGTGAATCGAAATCGAATCGAATTGTGAAATTGGTGTCAATACCCAGCCCTAATAACGAATGAATAAAAATAACCCCATGCGCTGAAAAAAGTGAAAATCGGCAAACTGTGGGCCCAAACAAATAAGAACCATAAAACGTTTTTTAACTAATAAGAAAAAATAGGCCTAAATAAATTACACAAAGTTTAAATAAGATAAAACCAAATAAATAAGAGACGAATATAAAATAAAAACTTCAAAAAGGACCTTAGCCTATATAAATGACAGCACTCTAAAAAACACTATAAATTGGCATTTATTAACATTGCTTGCAGTCTAGTAGAGTCAAAGAACATGACAGGTGAGACAAAGACAGACTTGCAGTCAAGAACATGTAGACTGAGTAAAAACTATTGCGAAATGACGGCGTTTCCATTAGGCTAACCGATGTTATGCGACTAAAACGTCCTTTTTTTCCTTTCGCGAAAAGTCATTCTAAAAATCATGGCAACGGAGGTTTATAGCCTATATCACAGCCACCCCACTAGACAAGACACTAGTACTAGTAGGCTATTATTAATAATGGAAGGAGACGTGGTGTGTTATCCAATAATTAATGGCAGGGCTGCGAACGGCATATAGCCAGGAGTTTCTGGGTGTTTCTCCTCATTTCTGCTCCGATGTTTTGATTTGGCATTTCTTTGAGGTTTAGGTAGGTAGTTCCTGTAATTATTGTTTCTTTTTTATGAATTTAATAAATATGTCTCGTATTCTGTCCAAACGGTCATATAGGCCTACTTTTGTGTCCATTCGTTTTTCCTTTTTTAACCCGTAATTTTGCAAAACAAAAAATGAACGGTTGTTGTATTTGCAAAGTTGAACACCAAAATTTAAATTAGAACTGTACACACCAAATGCTGCGCAAAATATATAGCCTAGCCTATATTAACGGATTTTCGGATTTTTGTTTACGACTTTTACCCCTTTATTAAACATTTAAAATATTCACAAATTAATATGATTTTTTTTAGATTTGACTGGTTTTCTAAGGCCAAATTAGAACCTGGAAATGATATTTTTCCCGCAGTGCTGAATGAGAAGAGCCATATAGGCTATAGCCTATGGCTCTTCTCATTCAGCACTGCGGGAAAAATATAGGCCTATGTCTCTGGAACCACAGCATAGGCTACAGAAAGGTGATTTATAGGCTAATAATAAATGTGTCTGAAAAAATAACGAGGCATTTTAATTGTTTATTAATAAACTAGTGTTTAATAAACTAGTGTTCTAAACAGGGTCGGTTAAACATATCTCCATCTCCGCTGTAACGGATGCATCTTTCTAGAGAGAAATGCATCTTTCATTCGGATTAGCCTACATCATCAGAAGGTATTAGCTTTCGATTCGAATTTGTTCGTTTTAAAGCGGACATTTCAAGCTTTAGCCTAGGCTAGATATTTTGTTTCAGTTCTCACGCTCCAGTTCACGGAGACCTTGAAACCGCGCCTGATTGTTTTATTTTATTTTACAAAAGCACAACGTTGTCTTGTTATTTTGAGTTTAGACAAATAAAAGTAGTTGCGAATAATATATTATTATTTTATGTATGGCCAGAAATGATAGAGTATTTTAAGTTGTTTCCATGTTGATAGGAAAATGCAAGTGTTCATGCGCCCGAGCCTCCCTACCATGCAGTGCACGCTCCACACTCCGCATAGCAATATACGTTCTTTGGCATAGCCTAAACACTTGGATATGCGTACAAATCTTGTGTTTATTAACACAATAAACACAAATAGCAAAAACGAATATCCTACTTTAAAAAAGTCAAGACATCGCGGTGTCACGGTGGGAAAGTGATGTCACCGGTGATGGGGCTAAAAACCGGTAACACCGTCAACACCGTCTATCGCGGCAAGCCTAGTGGTGCCGTGACCCGGGTGGTGCTCACCTCTTTCGGGTGTCGACGGCTGCCGCGCAGGACGGCGTCTCTGTTGGACTGTTGACTCAGTCGAGCGGTGTCCTCCAGAAACCTGTAATCTACACGAGCGGACCGTCACCTCAGCGATAACTCACATTCATTACTGTTCAATTATCCGGGTTTCTGTAGACGCTACACACACTCACCGTTGAGAAGGTCCATTTCATTAAATTCAGCGAGAGGGACAAACGTGGTCTTGTCTCGGACACCACAGCATCCCGACACCATCTTGTGCTGCTTTACACAAGCCAAACTGCAGAGAGCAGGAACAGCACACACACACACACACATTTATGAAGAAACAAACAACACAAAATACACACTTAAGGCCTAGGTATACTTTATTTCTTCTCATGAATGTTAACATAACATTGTGTGTGAGTGTGTGTGAGAGAGAGTGACGGTGTGTGTGTGTGTGTGTGTGTGTGTGTGTGTATGAATAGCCGCGTTTCCATTACCCTTCAAATTGCGCAAATTGAAATTGCGAATTGAAATTACGCTCAATGGAAACACGTCAATTTCGCAAAAACTCCCATTTATCGCAAAAAAGTTTTTACGCTCGCATGAGGAGGTTTTTCAGGCAATTCGAAAAAGGGATATTTCGCAAAACTGCAATGGAAACAGTTTTTGCGCAATAACAGTCACCTGACTTAGAAGACGCGGTGTGTTTGGGGTCCGTGATATACGCAAATAATAATAGGCCTAGGCTAATAAATATCATCATTATTATAACAGTTATTAGGCTACATATTTAGAAGACGCTTTTATCCAAAAAAGGAACAAAGCAATTCGTCAAATGTCATACATAATGGTTAGACAACAATAATACAGGGCTAAGATTATCACAAATAAACACAAGATTTTGATGCATATCCAAGTGTTTGTTGAGCTGACATGCGATTAACGCGAATAGTGCTTTTTCCTATCAACAGTAGAAACAACTTAAAATAGGCATACTCTTCTGGTCATACAGAAAATAATAATACATTATTCGCAACTATGATTTTATTTGTGTAAACTCATAATAACAAGAAATCGTTGTGCTTTTGTAAAATAAAACAATCATGCGCTTTCATGATCTCCGTGAACTGGAGCGCGAGAACTGAAACAAAGTATAGCCTGGGCTAAAGCTTGAAATGTCCACTTTAAAACGAACAAATTCGAATCGAAAGCTAATACCTTCTGCTTATGTAATCAGTATGAAAGGTGTAGGCCTATTTCTCTCTGGTGCATTCGCGCGGCGCGCCTCAGCAGAGATGTTTTTAGCCGACACTGATTTAGAAAAAAATAGTTTATTAATAAACAATTAAAATGCCTCGTTATTTTTTCAGAGACATTTATTATCATTAGCCTATAACTTACCTAAATCACCTTTCTGTATTCTGTGGTTCCAGAGACATAAATATGGCTCTTCTCATTCAGTATACTGCGGGAAAAATATAATTTCCAGGTTCTAATTTGGCCTTAGAAAACCATTACAATCGACTTTTTTTTCGTATTAAGTTGGGCATATTATAAATGTTTAATAAAGGGGCAAAAAGTCATAAACAAATATCTGAAATTTAGTCGATATATTATTATTTTTGCGCAGCATTTGTGTAGCCTACAGTTAAAAAAAAATGTTGTTCAACTTTGCATTTTAAAAAAAACAACCACCGTTAATTTTTCGTTTTGAACACGGGTTAAATAAGGAAAAACGAATGGAAACAAATGTAGCTACACTGAGTTTGGACAGAGTTCTTTATTAAATTCATAAAAGAAACAATAATTAGGCTAAGGCAATACATGGATTCTAAACCTCAAAGAAATGCCACAATCAAGACCTCGGAGCAGAAATGAGAGAGAAACACCCAGAAACTCCTTATGCCGTTCGCAGTATACGGGTCTTTCCCTGCCATTAATGCTTGGATAAATGCTATGCACGTCTCCTTCCATTAATAATAATAATAATAATGTCTAGTGTGGATGTGTAATGTCCCGTTGTCATGATGTTTAAATGACTTATCGCGAGAGGAAAAAAAGGACGTTTTATCGCATAACATCAGTTAATGGAAACGCCGTCATTTCGCAATAGTTTTTTATCGACATTTAGAAAAAATCGCAAAAGTTTTGCGCAAATCTGTAATGGAAACGCGCCTAATGTGTGTGTGTGTTTGAGTGAGTGAGTGAGTGCATGCGTGTGTGAGAGGGTGAGAGAGTGACTGTGTGTGTGTGAGTGAGTGTGTGCATGCGTGTGTGAGAGAGAGTGACGGCGTGTGTGTGTGTGTGTGTTTGAGTGAGTGAGTGAGTGAGTGTGTGCATGCGTGCCGTGCGTGCGTGTGTGAGAGGGTGAGAGAGTGACTGTGAGTGAGTGTGTGCATGCGTGTGTGAGAGAGAGTGACGGTGTGTGTGTGTGTGTGTGTGTGTGTGTTTGAGTGAGTGTGTGCATGCGTGCGTGTGTGAGAGGGTGAGAGAGTGACTGAGTGAGTGTGTGCATGCGTGTGTGAGAGAGAGATGACGGTGTGTGTGTGTGTGTGTGTGTGTGTGTGTGTGTGTGTGTGTGTGTGAGTGAGTGTGTGCATGCGTGCGTGTGTGAGAGGGTGAGAGAGTGACTGAGTGAGTGAGTGAGTGAGTGAGTGTGTGTGAGTGTGTGAGTGAGTGACTGTGAGTGAGTGTTTGAGTGAGTGAGTGTGTGCATGCGTGCGTGTGTGAGAGGGTGAGAGAGTGACTGTGAGTGAGTGAGTGACTGTGAGTGAGTGACTGTGAGTGAGTGACTGTGAGTGAGTGACTGTGAGTGAGTGTGTGAGTGTGTGCATGCGTGCGTGTGTGAGAGGGTGAGAGAGTGACTGTGAGTGAGTGAGTGAGTGAGTGAGTGACTGTGAGTGAGTGTGTGAGTGTGTGCATGCGTGCGTGTGTGAGAGGGTGAGAGGGTGAGAGAGTGAGTGAGTGAGTGTCTCTCACCTGCAGGTGTGTTTCTTGCAGCTGGGACATCTGTATTTGGCCTCTTCAGTCTCACAAACATCACAACTTAAGAAGTCGAGACACAAACACAAGAGGATTTTATCCTAAACCATTTTTAGTTATACATTACTTTTTTTAAATAACGATCAATCATTAATATGGGTTTTAAATGTCAGACAGACGATATATGAATACTGATATAAACGGAATAACGTTACAGTAATGTGCATAAAGCAATTGAGTTAAAACACGTAAGTTAAGTTAGTTTGCTGTTAAACAGTAAAACCATGGCACGTTAGCATGTACTATGGCAAAATGATCTTATGTCTAACAGATGTTTTAGCCGAATTTAACTTTAAACAAGCACACATACACGACAATGCCAACAGAAACACTAACGTACACAGATGTAAACAGAGTAGGGTGACCAGATGAGATTGGCTGAAATTCGGGACCGGGGGGGGGGTGTTTGGGGGTGGGGTGGGTTGTTTATGGGGGGAGTGAGATTTGTTGACGGGGGGGGGGGGGTGTGTATTTGTAGGCTGCTGTATCATGTACCGTTTGAACTGACGCGCTACAGCGACCTGTCACATTTCAAAGAGCCAAAACGTTATTAATTGTGTGAATCTCGTAAAAATATTGACAGAATCGGACAGCTGTGGATTTGTTCCATATCAAAAGTAACCTGTCTGTCTTGTCTGTCAGTGTAAGTGTCCTCTTTGTCCGCGATTTTTCACTGCGTGAGAAAATGGATGTGTAGCGTGAGAGTGTGTGAAAAGGGTCAATTGCGTGAGTCTCACGCTCAATGCGTGAGAGTTGGCAGCCCTGAAAGCCTATAATAAAAGATATAATGAATTTCAAACCTATTTTTTTCAATGATCAACAGTCTGTCATTAGTCTTAAGTCTGCTACTAAAAAACAGCGTGTTGGGTTCCGGTACACCAGTCATGTCAACGTAACGAATGAAAGAAAATTTGCTTATCAATATGTATCTAAATTCGCGCCTACATCTTTCTAGAACTTCAAAAAAGAAACAGAAAATGAGCCGCCGGCAGGGGCCGACTCAACCTCCACGGACAGTTTTTAATATTTTATCAGACAATAACTAAGATTTTGCTTTAGTATAATTTTCGGGACAATTAGGGTCGGATTCGGGATTCGGGACAACAGCTCAGATTTCGGGACTGTCCCGAATTTTTCGGGACATCTGGTCACCCTGAAACAGAGAAATGCAATTACCCTAGTACATTATTATATTTACACTGTTTACACTGAAGAAACTGACCTCGACAAAGCTATCTTGCGCTTAACTCCTCTCCGGTCATCCTCTGTTTCACTGTTGTTGTCCATGACAGGCAACATATTCACCACATCAACACAGATTTAACATGGATTCAGTAATGTTACGCTATCTAACCAAAACACTGAACACGTGCAGCACGCTCCGCACGCGTCTGCCGTATTCCGTGCTCACTTTACGGCAGTTTACGACAGTCGGAGCGTCGTGCTGAGACTTTTATTTATTTATTTATTTATTAAATCATTTCAAATAACAAACAGGCATTAACATATGATCTTTGTTAAATACAGTAACAATAAGACCTATCAGAATACTCTGGACTCAGTTCTCCATCCCTTGGTAGGTTAAAACAACATAACACGTCGAGCTGAAACTGAGCTAGTAAATTGCAATTAACAGATCGAATCGATATCATATCAACATTTTAGACCCTTATTAAATTTCATTTTAAAGTGTTACACAGGAAAAGGCCATTTAATGTTGAGTCTATGTATGTAACATACATGATGTAGTATAAAATATACATTGTCAACTAAACTAGCCTAACTAGTAAACTAAATGTATGTAGGCTATCTCTCTCCATCTCTGTATGGATTATGTATAATATACTGTATGATATTAATATTCTATATTACTGTATGATATAAATTTGTAAAAGGGCACATGTTTTCCTTTATTAAAGTTATAAAATATTCCATTTATATATTTTTAATGCAAGTTACATATTTAGACAGACACCATGAGAAAAGGGGCAATTTCATTAATAGAAATAAAAAATAATTCATGAGAACATTGTGATTAAATCATACATTTTATTTAATGTCAAAATATTAAATATTTACATTTTTCGTCTTTGTTTTGTTTCTGTAGGCACATTTAGTGACAGTTTCGATACTGTAATCATAAGTTAACAGGTGTTACACTTCCTGTGTGTGATCACGTGATCTGAATCTGGCCAATCGCAGCTGCCAGAACACAACATATACTCCATATTTGTGTTTATATACAAATACAAATTTGACATAAATAAGATTTCGAACTAAATGGTGAGTGACCAGATAGATCTCTGAGAGATATCATAATTTATTGGAGTACAGTATTTTTTGGAGAAATAAAAAGATAACATAAATAAACAAACATATAATGTCCAAATATACATAAGGGAAAAATAAAAAATGACTAACTCTTTGCTAACGCTGAATACTGTAGCACCACAGAGAAGTCAACGACCCCGACACGTGTCCTAACCAGACGCCACACGTCTTGCAGAGACTCCGTCCACACGCTCTTCTGATTGGCTGTGGATTGATTTGGTAGCGAGTGCAGTGCGCTTGCAGAGAGACTCCGTCCCCACACACTCTTCTGATTGGCTGTAATGTATGATTGATGTGGTTGTGAGTGCAGTGTGTTTGCAGAGAGACTCCGCCCACACGCTCTTCTGATTGGCTGTGATTTTGGATTGATGTGGTTGTGAGTGCAGTGTGTTTGTAGAGACTCCGCCCACACACTCTTGTGACTGGCTGTAATGTATGATTGATGTGGTTGTGATTGCAGTGTGCTTGTAGAGAGACTCCGCCCACACGCTCTTCTGATTGGCTGTGATTTTGGATTGATGTGGTTGTGAGTGCAGTGTGTTTGTAGAGAACTCCGCCCACACACTCTTGTGACTGGCTGTAATGTATGATTGATGTGGTTGTGATTGCAGTGTGCTTGTAGAGAGACTCCGTCCCCACACACTCTTCTGATTGGCTGTAATGTATGATTGATGTGGTTGTGAGTGCAGTGTGTTTGCAGAGAGACTCCGCCCACACGCTCTTCTGATTGGCTGTGATTTTGGATTGATGTGGTTGTGAGTGCAGTGTGTTTGTAGAGACTCCGCCCACACACTCTTGTGACTGGCTGTAATGTATGATTGATGTGGTTGTGATTGCAGTGTGCTTGTAGAGAGACTCCGCCCACACGCTCTTCTGATTGGCTGTGATTTTGGATTGATGTGGTTGTGAGTGCAGTGTGTTTGTAGAGACTCCGCCCACACACTCTTGTGACTGGCTGTAATGTATGATTGATGTGGTTGTGATTGCAGTGTGCTTGTAGAGAGACTCCGTCCCCACACACTCTTCTGATTGGCTGTAATGTATGATTGATGTGGTTGTGAGTGCAGTGTGTTTGCAGAGAGACTCCGCCCACACGCTCTTCTGATTGGCTGTGATTTTGGATTGATTTGGTTGTGAGTGCAGTGCGCTTGCAGAGAGACTCCGCTTACACACTCTTCTGATTGGCTGTGATTTCGGATTGATTTGTTTACGAGTGCAGTGCGTTTGCAGAGAGACTCCGCCCACACACTCTTCTGATTGGCTGTGATTTTGGATTGATTTGTTTATGAGTGCAGTGCGTTTGCATAGAGACTCCGCCCACACACTCTTCTGATTGGCTGTGATTTTGGATTGATTTGTTTATGAGTGCAGTGTTTTTGCAGAGACTCCGCCCACACACTCTTGTGACTGGCTGTAATGTATGATTGATGTTTTTGTGATTGCAGTGTGCTTGCAGAGAGACTCCGCACACACACTCTTCTGATTGGCTGTGATTTTGGATTGATTTGGTTGTGAGTGCAGTGCGTTTGCAGAGACTCCGCCCACACACTCTTCTGATTGGCTGTGATTTTGGATTAATTTGTTTATGAGTGCAGTGCGTTTGCAGAGACTCCGCCCACACACTCTTCTGATTGGCTGTGATTTCGGATTGATTTGTTTACGAGTGCAGTGAGTTTGCAGAGACTCCGCCTACACACTCTTCTGATTGGCTGTGATTTTGGATTGATTTGGTTGTGAGTGCAGTGCGCTTGCAGAGAGACTCCGCCCACACACTCTTCTGATTGGCTGTGATTTCGGATTGATTTGTTTACGAGTGCAGTGCGCTTGCAGAGAGACTCTGCCCACACACTCTTCTGATTGGCTGTGATTTTGGATTGATTTGTTTATGAGTGCAGTGCGTTTGCAGAGAGACTCCGCCCACACACGCTTCTGATTGGCTGTGATTTTGGATTGATTTGTTTATGAGTGCAGTGCGTTTGCAGAGAGACTCCGCCCACACACTCTTCTGATTGGCTGTGATTTTGGATTGATTTTGTCATATCTCTTAGTTGCGTCTCTAGAATCTTGCATCTGGTTAGGACCTTGGAAATGTCACAAATATGTTTTGGTAAAGCATGTAAATTCACATATTTGAAATATTTCAAATAACAATTCACTGACAAAAACTTCCATCAAGTATCCTCATTGTTTTCCTCAGTCTGATACTTGCGGCGTGCGTCTCTTTAAGGGTCATGAACGACGTTCTCATTAACATATAAAGTATATTAAGCCAAAGTATAACATAACTTATCAACACACTGTTCATATAAATTAGGTTTGTTCTGATCGAAATGACTACACGCAAAAGTACAACAGAAGAAGCCAGCACAAACACACACCTTACGGCCAGAAACACACTACACAAATACACAATGCCAATGACTGGTGGAGGAACACACGTGACTTGTGTTTCTGTGGGGATTCCTTCAAATGTCACTGTCTGTAGCTATTCATCAATAGCTAAACTTCCATCCACCTATTTTTAATGCGCATTTTGTGATAATCGCATGAAAAAAAACACTGGATGGAAACGCAAAGATACGCATAAATTCTAAAAATATTCATAAAAAACATCTGCGCTCAATTGAGGCGGATACATTATGTTGTCCGATAAGAAGATGTGCATAAACTACGATTTTCCGAATAAATCACTCAATGTGCCTCAGCGTGAGCTGTGATTGGATAACTGGAGTAACCAGTGGGCCAATGGCGTCGCAGCATCTCTAATGTTGGTTCGGTGTTTCTGTGATCTCACAATAATGACTTTTTATGTCAGAAATGCGTGATAAAGTCAGAATTGCTTGATGTAAACTCGCAATTGTGAGATAAAAAGTCACAATTATCTTTAAATGTTTTATTCTCTGGTGGAAACAAGCTTTCATAAAATATTGAAATGGCAGCGTTTCCCTCGCATGTGTTGTTCAAGAGAAAATAATCGTCACTTTCTGCGAAATTGGCGCAAAATATCAGTAATAAAAGAATAAAAAGTCTTAATGTTTCCATCGTAGTTTATGCGCATGTTTTTCTTATCAAAGAATATAATACATTAAGGTCTCGTTTGTTAACATTAGTTGATGCATTAACTAACCTGAACTCACTGTTTTTACAGTATTAATTATACTTTGTTAATGTTTGTTAATACACCTGTTCATGTTAGTTCACAGTGCAATAACTAATATTAACAGATACAACTTTTGATCTTACAAAGATAATAACATATTAGTAAATGTTGAAA
Organism: Chrosomus eos; assembly: GCA_036326025.1. Classification (NCBI taxonomy): domain Eukaryota; kingdom Metazoa; phylum Chordata; class Actinopteri; order Cypriniformes; family Leuciscidae; genus Chrosomus; species Chrosomus eos. The sequence continues at coordinate 35,626,877 of CM070837.1, forward strand.
TTAATATTAACTAAGATTAATAAATGCTGTAGAAGTATCGGCCAATGTTAGATAATCTAAACAATGTTAAATGAAATGTTAACACTTTACAATACGCTTCATTAGTTAACATGAACAAAGAATGAACAATACTTATACAGCATTTATAATCTTTGTTAATATTAATTTCAACATTTACTAATACGTTTTTACAATCACATGTTGTATTTGTTAACATTAGTTAATGCACTCTGAAACATGAACAATGAACAGCTGTATTTTTATAAACTGACATTAACAAAGATTAATAAATACTGTAACAAATGTATTGCTCATTGTTATATCATGTTAGTTAATACATTAACTGATGAACAGATCTAATCTGACTGGAAGACTGGTCTAATCTGAATCCAGTCTAAAATTATAAACTATAAGCTATGTTTCCATCCACACGTTTTTATCCGCATTAAGTGATATCGAATGAAAAATGTCTTATGGAAACAGTAAAATCCGATTGAATTTCATGAATATCGACTCAAATGAAATGCGTTCGGTCTCATGGGATTTGATCTTGATGGATATACGGCTTATGCGATAAACGCTGATGGAAACGTTATTATGGCGCGATCCATTTTGTCTAGTAAAACTTTGTTCGCAAATGTTGTCTTGAATGTTGTGCGAAAATTAATGGAAACGCATTAAAATGTCTCAAATCAATTCGATATACCAATTTGATGGCAAAACAGCATGTGACGTCATTACACACAGGTTTATATCTGCGTTAAAGCCGTTGGATGGAAACACACTTTCACCAGATTTATTCACATGAGTTTTTATACCGAACTTCAGATAATTCCATTGACAAGAGGATGGAAACTGGCGAGTGTTTCTGAAAGAGAAGCGCGACAGACAGTGAAACACAGCGATTGAACAGTGAGTTTGCATTGGTGTACTTGTGTAGAGTTAGTTCTCGATGCACATGTGTGTGTGAAGGAGGTAGAGCGCCGTCTAAAGAGTCTTTAACTAGAACAAGCTCGTGTGACACGAGGATTGGAGACGGCAAACACCGGAGACTCAGAGAAACACAGCGTCTCGTTTGTTCACAGAAAGCAGACCGGTCCCACTTCCCAGTGCCGCTGGTCTCCTGGACTCCAGGGAACGAGTCCTTGCACGTCCACGATGGGGAGATGATGCGTGTCCTGCGTCTGGAAGAGGAATCGGGACTGATGCCAGCTGCCGTCACGGATCTGTGCGGAGAAACGGGAAAACGTCAAGATTATCAGGTCCAAATCACTCTGGACCAACAACAACAACGTCTGAGTCTTGTTGTCACTAGTCACATGTCTTAATTTGTTCTGTTTTCCCGCCACTCATCTGTTTCCATGGTTACTGTCATTTAGTTTTCACCATTCAACATTTCATCATTAGTTTCACCTGTGTTCAGCTAATGTTCATGTTATTATATGGTTCTGTGCCCGGTTGCATAAAGCACATTAAAGGATTAGTTCACTTTAAAAAAAAACTTTTGCTGATAATTTACTCACCCCCATGTCATCCAATATGTCCATGTCTTTCTTTCTTCAGTCGAAAAGAAATGAAGGTTTTTGATGAAAACATTCCAGGATTTTTCTCCATATAATGGGCTTCAATGGGACCCAAACGGTTCAAGGTCCAAATGACAGTTCGTGTCGTTCGTTCGTGACCTTTTCAATGTAATTGCGTATTACGTGACGTCACATGGACGCGCATAACAGAACAGAGCAAGGCGAGCATTTGTGCTTATAAAACTTAAACTTTTTTATTTATTTTTGAAATGAGCGATGGTTTGGCTAGATAAGACCATTATTCATCGTCTGATATCGTTTAAAGCCATTTGAAGCTGCACTGAAACTGTCATTTGGACCTTGAACCGTTTGGGTCCCATTGAAGTCCATTATATGGAGAAAAATCCTGGAATGTTTTCATCAAAAACCTTCATTTCTTTTCAGCTGAAGAAAGAAAGACATGGACATCTTGGATGACATGGGGGTGAGTAAATTATCAGCAAAATGTTTTTTTTAAAAGTGAATTAATCCTTTAAAGAATATATAACTAGATTAATTCTATGAATGTACAACACCGTCAAGTGTAGACCAAACCCGATCCTGATTCACATCAGAGTGTATCTTTAATCCAGATTCACATCAGAGTGTATCTTTAATCTAGATTCACATCAGAGTGTATCTTTAATCCAGATTCACATCAGAGTGCATCTTTAATCCAGATTCACATCAGAGTGTATTTTTAATTCAGATTCACATCAGAATGTATCTTTAATCCAGATACACATCAGAGATGTATCTTTTATCCAGATCCACATCAGAGTGTATCTTTAATCCAGATCCACATCAGAGTGTATCTTTAATCTAGATTCACATCAGAGTGTATCTTTAATCTAGATTCACATCAGAGTGTATCTTTAATCCAGATCCACATCAGTGTGTATCTTCATCCAGATCCACATCAGATTGTATCTTTAATCCAGATTCACATCAGAGTGTATCTTTAATCCAGATCCACATCAGAGAGTATCTTTAATCCAGATTCACATCAGCGTGTATCTTTAATCCAGATTCACACCAGAGTGTATCTTTAATCCAGATTCACATCAGAGTGTATCTTTATCCAGATTCACATCAGAGTGTATCTTTAATCTAAATTCACATCAGAGTGTATCTTTATCCAGATTCACATCAGAGTGTATCTTTAATCTAGATTCACATCAGAGTGTATCTTTATCCAGATCCACATCAGCGTGTATCTTTATCCAGATCCACATCAGATTGTATCTTTAATCCAGATTCACATCAGAGTGTATCTTTAATCTAGATTCACATCAGAGTGTATCTTTAATCTAGATTCACATCAGAGTGTATCTTTAATACAGATCCACGTCAGAGAGTATCTTTAATCCAGATTCACATCAGAGTGTATCTTTAATCCAGATCCACATCAGAGAGTATCTTTAATCCAGATTCACATCAGCGTGTATCTTTAATCCAGATTCACACCAGAGTGTATCTTTAATCCAGATTCACATCAGAGTGTATCTTTATCCAGATTCACATCAGAGTGTATCTTTAATCTAAATTCACATCAGAGTGTATCTTTATCCAGATTCACATCAGAGTGTATCTTTAATCTAGATTCACATCAGAGTGTATCTTTATCCAGATCCACATCAGCGTGTATCTTTATCCAGATCCACATCAGATTGTATCTTTAATCCAGATTCACATCAGAGTGTATCTTTAATCTAGATTCACATCAGAGTGTATCTTTAATCTAGATTCACATCAGAGTGTATCTTTAATACAGATCCACGTCAGAGAGTATCTTTAATCCAGATTCACATCAGAGTGTATCTTTAATCCAGATCCACATCAGCGTGTATCTTTAATCCAGATCCACATCAGAGTGTATCTTTAATCCAGATTCACATCAGAGTGTATCTTAAATCCAGATCCACATCAGAGAGTATCTTTAATCCAGATTCACATCAGAGCGTATCTTTAATCCAGATTCACACCAGAGTGTATCTTTAATCCAGATTCACATCAGAGTGTATATTTAATCCAGATTCACATCAGAGTGTATCTTTAACCAAGATTTAATCACCTCACAGTTGTCCAGAAGCACTTGAGGACTCAGAGGAGTGTTTTCCTGGAACACTTGACCGCTCCAGCCTCGGAAACGAAGCGCTCTCGACGTGTGGACGGCAGGATTCTCCGGGTCGTTGAAACAGTGCAGGGAAACGCTTTGAGACACCGTCACACTCAACAAGTGTAAGAACTTCATCTGGACTTTACCCACATCAAACACGGCCTGTGAACACACACACACACACACACACACACACACACACACACACACACACACACACACACACACACACACACACACACACACACACACACACACACACACACACATACACACACACACACAAACACACACACACTCGCTTCTTAGTGTTTATGTAATCAGCATTCTGCGTGTTTACGGGTTAAGCTGACAAATGATCCGGCTTACAGGAAAATCAGCTTTAAATTAAAATCAGATTGTCCTTTCTTAGGAAATACGATATTGAGTTACATCAAGCGCTCCTCAGTGTTTAGATAATGAGGAAACTTTGCTTGATTTTAACCGTAAGTGTGTGAAGAGAGAGAGAGAAAACACTTTCACATGTACATGTTCACATTCAGATGCGGAAACATTCATTTTAAGCTTTTACAGTAAAACTTCAGTGAGTTTAATCAGAGCATCATGGAAATAATGTCATTAAATGACCCGGATTAAAGTGTGAGGTCAGAATAAATGTATTTTAACTCTCTGGTGCTTTTCGGTCACTTTTGCCTGAAAAATTGTCCGTTTTGTTTTTTTTCAGAATTTTTTATTTCATCTTAAAGGTACAATATGTAGGATTTTTCGCCACCAGGGGTCGCTGACCTCTTACAATAACAAAGGCGTATATTGATGACGTATATTCCACATTAAGCGTAATTATGGATCTTGTCGTCAAGCTGATGATCTTTTATGTATGAGTGAATACACTGATGTTTTTAACATGACTGTGGTGAAGCAGGAGCGATTGCTAGACGTACACCAGCGCCACACGCAACGCCAGTCCTGCGGATATAAAGGAATAAGGACATTTCATTCTACCCAACTACACACAAGTGCTGAATTAATACTCACACAGGTCAGTTTATTAGAGAAATGAAGCTTGAGGTAACGCAGCGCTGTTTCACTCGCTCTAACAGTTACACTATCACACTAAACGCATTTGAGTGTGTTGAAGTTGGGTTAGTTAGTTGGGTTGTTTGTTGGCTGTATGAGACTAATTAAGCTAGATCAACATTAGAATAACATACAAATCATATTCTAACATTTCATCATGTTGAACTAAATAACATTATTAGACAGGTGAGCAAATGTACATAAAACTAATAAAGTACATGCAACACTCGCGTCTCTGTCGAGTGGAAGTTAGTCGTGGACGTGGAGCTCTTGGCATCTCGAAACATGTTGATCTTCCTTTTAGTCTTTCTGTCTCAAAGTCTGCTTGCCATGGTCCATAATGTTTGAACAAAACAGCAACAGCGTGAGTGTCCTGCTAGGCATAACGGCCATAACCCAGTTGTCCTCGTCTGTCGCCATGATTACTATGGCAGTACGAGCGGAAACAATGGTGGTAACCGAGGGTAACGCGGATATGACGCATTGACTGGCGACTCCACACTGCTGCTCACACGCCCCGTTTCCTTGGTTAAAATCACAATTTTCTCACGATTTACAAATAGTTGGAAACATTTGGGATATTGTAAGTAATCAACTAAACAATATATATAACATTGGCCTAGTGGTTTTGGGATATTTTACTGCAAAAATCCTGCATATTGTACCTTTAAATGGTCCTGAAAGAAATAGTCACACTTGTGTTGTTCATGGTTAAAAACGAGCGCATTGTAAATGAGAGTTTCCTCTAGTGGAAGCGTTTGGTACTGCAGCCGAACACACTCTCACTGAACGCTCATTTACTGACATATCAAACTCACACTTGGAAAACAGCTTGTTTAGATTTATGGCTTTGATTTTCTCACAGTTATACAGTAAAATAAATTTTGCACAATGTAAAACAATGTATATTTTAAATTAATTTCAGCACCAGAAGTTAATTGATTCTTCTCAGTGTTATTTTAATATGATATTAGAGTATATATGACAGTACCTTCTCAGTGTTATTATAATATGATATTAGAGTATATATGACAGTACCTTATCAGTGTTATTATAATATGATATTAGAGTATATATGACAGTACCTTATCAGTGTTATTATAATATCATATTTGAGTATATATGACAGTACCTTCTCAGTGTTATTATAATATTTATGAGAGTACCTTATCGTTGGAGACGGGGTTTAAACATGTCTGTCCTCCTGAGCTGAAGTTACAGAACACCTGGATGGAGTCAGACGTGCAGCCCAGATTCGGATCGACCCAGAACAGTCCTGATACACACACAGACACACACACACACACACACACACACACACACACACACACACACACACACGCGCGCAAACACACACACACACACACGCACGCACGCACGCACGCACGCACGCACCACACACACACACACACACACAGATTTAATGCAGTCATTCCACAAGATAACATAAAAGTAGAGATGCACTTTTTCATCAAACCGCAATTACATTGCATAAATATCCCGCATATTCCATCGCATTTTTAAGAAAACGTGCCGCATAATCAAGGATTTTTGCCTGCAACAATCACAAAAAACCTCCGCATTTTTCTGTAAGGACTGATTAAATACACCTAAACATCCTCAAACTCTTAACCCGTCAGCTGAGACACTGGAGTATGAGTATGAATATGAATATGAGTATGCTGAGTATGCTCTCACCGTCGCTCAGCTGGCTCTGGCACTCCAGTAAGTCTCTGCAGAAGCGCGCTGGGTTTTCTCTCGACCCAAGCGGTGTCTTCATGCCGTCCACGACGCCGCTCAGATACTTCAGCGTGCGTAAGATCTCAGCGTTCTGCTCAGACTGAGAGTCTGTGTTCTGGAAACTCTGAGGAGGAGAGCCGAGACTCACAGTCAGAGCGAGTGACTGACAGCATGTGGAATCAGAGCTTTGCATCTGTGCATCTCTACTTACAAGTGTTTAAATTAGTCCACAGATATTAATGCACTACCAGTCTAATGTTTAGAATCATATTTTATATTCTAATCAACATATTACCATCTATCAATCAATCTATCCACTCATCCATTCAATCATCCATCCATGCACTCATCTATCCATCCATCCACTCATCCATTCAATCATCCATCCACTCATCCATCCATCCATCCATCCATCCATCCATCCACTCATCCATCCATCCACTCCATCCATCCACCATCCATCCATCCATCCATCATCCATCCATCCATCCATCCATCCATCACCATCCATCCATCCATCCACTCATCCATCCACTCCCATCCATCCATCCATCATCCATCCATCCCTCCATCCATCCATCATCCATCCATCCATCCATCACCATCCATCCATCCATCCATCCATCCACCATCCACTCATCATCCACTCATCCATCACCACTCATCCATCCATCCACTCATCCATCCACTCACTCATCCATCCACTCATCCATCCATCCATCCACTCATCCATCCATCCATCCACCATCCACATCATTCCATCCATCACTCCATCCATCCACTCCACTCCATCCATCCACTCATCCATCCATCCACTCACTCATCCATCCATCCACTCATCCATCCATCCACTCATCCATCATCCACTCACTCATCCATCCATCACCACTCATCCATCCACACTATCCATCCACTCACTCATCCATCCATCCACTCATCCATCATCCACCATCCACTCCACTCCACTCCATCATCCATCCATCCATCTCATCCATCCATCCACTCATCCATCCATCCACTCACTCACTCATCCATCCATCCACTCATCATCCATCCACTCATCCATCCATTCCATCCACTCATCCTCCATCCATCCATCCATCATCCATCCATCCACTCATCCCTCCATCCATCCACTCATCATCCCTCATCCATCAGAATCAATTCTATTTCTCATTACACTTACAATATCTTACAATCTAGTCCACAATATAATTACATCCTACACTCAATCACAGTTCTAATTCAAGTTTAGAATCATATATTATCATCCATCATACATCATACATCCATTACCATCTATCAATCAATCTATCCACTCATCCATTCAATCATCCATCCATGCACTCATCATCCATCCATCCACTCATCCATTCATCATCCATCCACTCATCCATCCATCCATCCATCCATCCATCTCACTCATCCATCCATCCATCCATCCATCCACTCATCCATCCATCCATCCATCCATCCATCCATCCATCCATCCATCCATCCATCCATCCATCCATCCATCCACTCATCCATCCACTCACTCATCCATCCATCACTCATCCATCCATCCATCCATCCATCATCCATCCATCCATCCATACACACATCCATCCATCCATCCATCCATCCATCCATCCACTCATCCATCCACTCATCCATCCACTCACTCATCCATCCATCCACTCATCCATCCACTCACTCATCCATCCACTCATCCATCCATCCATCCACTCATCCATCCATCCATCCATCCATCCACTCATCCATCCACTCACTCATCCATCCATCCACTCATCCATCCATCCATCCACTCATCCATCCATCACTCACTCATCCATCCATCCACTCATCCATCCATCCACTCATCCATCCATCCACTCACTCATCATCCATCCACTCATCCATCCACGTATCCATCCACTCACTCATCCATCCATCCACTCATCCATCCATCCATCCATCCATCCACTCATCCATCCATCCATCCATCCACTCATCCATCCATCCACTCATCCATCCATCCACTTATCTATCCATCCACTCATCCATCCATCCACTCTCTATCCATCCACTCATCCATCCATCCATCCACTCATCCCTCCATCCATCCATCCACTCATCCATCCATCCACTCATCCCTCCATCCATCCACTCACTCATCCCTCCATCCATCAGAAATCAGATTCTAGTTTTTCATTAGCTAAACTCCAGAACTGATCTGAGATCTGCACCTCCAGCTGAGGATGATCACTGGACTCCATCAGGGCTTGAACGTCCATATTAATGCGTCTCTGCGAGACGAGAAAACTGAGCATCACACACAAGTCGAACACACAACCTCAAAGAAACTTCAGTAGCACCTTATTTTACAATGTTTTTGTTACATATGTTGCATGTACTTACCAGTGTAATAACAGTCAATTATGCATAATTACATGCAATTACCCCTCAACCAAACCCTAATCAATTTTTTTTAAAATAAAGTGTAACTGAAGCATCTGTTCTATTCCAGAAGTGTGTGTGTGTGTGTTCTTAAAGACTACAGAGTTCAGATATGATCAGATGGATGTAGTTTAAACTGTGCTTGCAACACTGAGGTCATGGGTTCGATTCCCAGAGAACGCATAAATCGATCAAATGTGAACCTTCACACTGAATTATGCTCTTCCTCTTTATTTTTGTACAAATATCTAAACATTTTTAAATAAACATAAATTCACTTGAGAAAGGAAATGTCTCTGTTAAACTGCATCAAAATTAACCGACTTTGCAATTAAAACGAGAAAAAATATCTGTCAATGGGGTCAGAATTTTTTTTCTATTTAGTTTTCTATTTGAATTAAAGTGCCCCATTATGCTATTTTAAAGCTTTCTAATGTTGTATTGTTTACTCCTATAACAGGTTTACATTCATAAAAGGTCAAAATATACTTTAATTTTCTCATAATATCCATTGCAGCATCAGCTCTTTTCTCAGTGTCTGAAACAGTTCATTTGAAGATTCAGTCTCTCTAAACCCCGCCTTTCTGAGAGCTACTCTGCTCTGATTGGTCAGATGACCCAGTCTGTTGTGATTGGTCTACTCTGCTCTGATTGGTCAGATGACCCAGTCTGTTGTGATTGGTCTACTCTGCTCTGATTGGTCAGATGACCCAGTCTGTTGTGACTGGTCTACTCTGCTCTGATTGGTCAGATGACCCAGTCTGTTGTGACTGGTCTACTCTGCTCTGATTGGTCAGATGACCCAGTCTGTTGTGATTGGTCTACTCTGCTCTGATTGGTCAGATGACCCAGTCTGTTGTGATTGGTCTACTCTGCTCTGATTGGTCAGATGACCCAGTCTGTTGTGATTGGTCTACTCTGCTCTGATTGGTCAGATGACCCAGTCTGTTGTGATTGGTCTACTCTGCTCTGATTGGTCAGACGGCCCAGTCTGTTGTGATTGATCTACTCTGCTCTGATTGGTCAGATGACCCAGTCTGTTGTGATTGGTCTACTCTGCTCTGATTGGTCAGACGGCCCAGTCTGTTGTGATTGATCTACTCTGCTCTGATTGGTCAGATGACCCAGTCTGTTGTGATTGGTCTACTCTGCTCTGATTGGTCAGATGACCAAGTCTGTTGTGATTGGTCTACTCTGCTCTGATTGGTCAGATGGCCCAGTCTGTTGTGATTGGTCTACTCTGCTCTGATTGGTCAGATGACCCAGTCTGTTGTGATTGGTCTACTCTGCTCTGATTGGTCAGATGACCCAGTCTGTTGTGATTGGTCTACTCTGCTCTGATTGGTCAGATGACCCAGTCTCTTGTGATTGTTCTACTCTGCTCTGATTGGTCAGATGGCCCCATCTGTTGTGATTGGTCTACTCTGCTCTGATTGGTCAGATGACCCAGTCTCTTGTGATTGGTCTACTCTGTTCCGATTGGTCAGATGGCCCAGTCTGTTGTGATTGGTCTACTCTGCTCTGATTGGTCAGATGGATCAGTCTGTTGTGATTGGTCTACTCTGCTCTGATTGGTCAGAGGGCCCAGTCTGTTGTGATTGGTCTACTCTGCTCTGATTGGTCAGATGGATCAGTCTGTTGTGATTGGTCTACTCTGCTCTGATTGGTCAGATGACCCAGTCTGTTGTGATTGGTCTACTCTGCTCTGATTGGTCAGATGGCCCAGTCTGTTGTGATTGGTACACTCTGCTCTGATTGGTCAGATGGCCCAGTCTGTTGTGATTGGTCTACTCTGCTCTGATTGGTCAGATGACCCAGTCTGTTGTGATTGGTCTACTCTGCTCTGATTGGTCAGATGGCCCAGTCTGTTGTGATTGGTCTACTCTGCTCTGATTGGTCAGATGACCCAGTCTCTTGTGATTGGTCTACTCCGTTCCGATTGGTCAGATGGCCCAGTCTGTTGTGATTGGTCTACTCTGCTCTGATTGGTCAGATGACCCAGTCTGTTGTGATTGGTCTACTCTGCTCTGATTGGTCAGATGGCCCAGTCTGTTGTGATTGGTCTACTCTGCTCTGATTGGTCAGACGGCCCAGTCTGCTGTGATTGGTCAGAAACCAAACGCTCATTATCATATCTGAATCTCAGCTCTTGATCACAGTGATACGAACAGTAACGATGGAGTTTTCCCGTATCAATCTCAGAAAACAGCTTCTTCTCGACACGAACACGACCCAAACTCTTCCACTCTCAGATACACTAGTGTTTGAGGGCGGAGCTAAGGAGACCCTGTTCAGCCAATCAAGACTATAGACTGGCATTATGCAAATATGCTAATTAAGTAAATTTGCTTCTCAAGTAAATATATTTTGATTTCAGATTGTTTAGATATTTGTACTGAAAAACCAGACAGAAAAACCATCAAGACAAAAGAACATTTTATTTTAAACCATTAGATAAAAGTGTCTAAGTAAATGCATGTAATGTTGAGCTAGTTCACAGTCACAGTCACATGACGTGTTGTCTTACCGATGGGCCGGGAGAACCTGGAGGTCCCTGTCAAAAACACAGAAAATTAGTCTCACAGTCCCCTTAGATTACACAAACATACATAACATTCATATTTTATGACTAAGGTTGGGAATCGAATTCTTGAGGTCAGGAATCGGATACTTCTTATAAAATTAATATTTCGAATCCTCTTATCGATTCCTTTCCATACAACTTTAAACCATTCAAGCACGAGACTATGTTTTCTGTGTTGTATTGAAATACTCACAAAAGAATTGATAAGAGGAATCGCAATTAATTATATAATAAGTATCCGATTCCAGAATTGAAAAACTTGTTTAAATACCGTTTGCTATTATAGAGACGGTAGGAATATTAGGCTACTGTCACTTTAAGTTATTGGAGCTCTTAAAGTGACAGTAGCCTAATATTCCTGTGTCTCTATAATAACACTAATATTCCTGCGCTATAATAATAACACTAATCAAACAACAGAAGATTCACTCGTTCTTCACTGAATATCTTTTGTGACTATATTTGTAATGTATATTTAGTATATAAAGTGCAGTTATTTTAGTTTCTGTATCTGAAAATCTTAAAACACTGTTTATTTCAGTCAAATCTTTGTTCAGTTTTATCTATTTGTTGCGATTGCTAATTTTTTATTTGTTCTTGTTTAATTACTGAGTGTTTATTGTCTTTAATAATGGTTGATATGTATATTAGTTGGGCTAGTTGTTCTTCTGTGGTGTTTTTAAACCTCAGGCAAACGTTCCCTGTGTAAGTGTTCTTTACCTGTGATTTCTGTTCATGATATTCCCATCCAATTACATGTTTTACAATAAGACTAAATGTGACTGATATCTACGTTTTTTTATTTACCTTATTGGAATCGAAATTATGACTCAGAATCATAATTAAAATTCAAACGATACTCAACCCTACTACTGACAGACTAACCCTAATTATGATACTTGGGTAAGTGCCTGAACAAAAGTCAAACATTCTTATGAATAAACAATCATAAACAGTGATGTACCTGTGGCCCTGGACTGCCCTGTGGCCCCTGAGGCCCCTGTACACACAAATACAAACATTACAAGCAAATTATATAATTATGAAATCCAGCATGTGTGTGTGTGTGTGTGTGTGTGTGTGTGTGTGTGTGTGTGTGTGTGTGTGTGTGTGTGTGTGTGTGTGTGTGTGTGTGTGTGTGGATGGAGCGCTGGCGCCCTCACTAGTGTTCTGGAGGCTGTTACACAAGTTCGTCTGAACATGCAGATACTTCATTAAATGAGAGGAAAGATCCTGATTTCTGATCTGGCATTAGAATAAACAGTTCTGTGATATAAGATCATCTTACCATCTCTCCACGGCTTCCTTTAGGCCCTCGGGCACCCTGACAAACCAGCAAAACATCACTCATCATCTATTCAATTCAATTCACATTTATTTGTATAGCGCTTTTCACAACACACATCATTTCAAAGTAGCTTTACAGAAAATGCATGAGTCCATATTATAATTTACAGTGATCTGTTATCAGAGGAAACTGTCTAAGTTATGTATTTCAGAAATGACCATAAACAAAATCTAAAAATTTAAACAATGTAATAATTTAATGCAGAAACATTAAGCTCACTGAAGTAATGAATACTTGCACTGCCAAAAACGCTTTTCTTACTCAGTATTTTTGTCTCGTTTCCAGTCCAAATATCTAAAAATTCCTAAATCAAGATGCATTTACTAGATGAGTAAAATGAGATAAGATATTATGTCCATTTTCTGGGGGAATGAATCAAAATTAAGTGAGTTGATGCTTAAAAAAAGCAAAATTATCTGCTAATGGGGAAAGAAAAATAATCTTAATTCAAACAGAAACATTATTTTTCTCACCCCATTAGCAGATAACTTTGCTTTTTTTAAGCAAAAACTCACTTAATTTTGATTCATTCCCCCAGAAAACAGGACATAATATCTTATCTTATTTTACTCATCTAGTAAATGCATCTTGATTTAAGAATTTTTAGATATTTGGACTGGAAACAAGACAAAAATACTGAGTAAGAAAAGCGTTTTTTTCAGTGTGTTTGTTGACAAATGAATATGACATTTAGATTAGCATGTATGATTAACACTCATGCCAAACTCAGTCATATTTCATCAGAATACTTACAGGCTTTCCCACCGGACCGATCATTCCCAGCGGGCCGACAGGACCGGAGAAACCCTGAAACACACACACACACACACGTTAGATGAGAAGACGAGTTTATTTCATCATGAGACAGACGAGACGCACCAGAACACCGGTCGGGCCTTTGGGTCCAGGAATCCCGGTGAACCCGAAGTCTCCGTTTGGACCCTGAAAAACACACACACACGTTTTTTTAGATGTGAAGTAAACTAAAACTAGTAAAAACATTAATTGAATTGAACATTAATTAATAACATTAATTGAAATAAAGTTGCAATACAATAAATATGAATATTACATGAACAACTTAAACTTAACGGAACACACACTCACTCACTCACTCACTCACTCACTCACTCACTCACTCACTCACTCACTCACTCACTCACTCACTCACTCACTCACTCACTCACTCACACACACACACACACACACACACACACACACACACACACACACACACACACACACACACTCTCTCTCTCTCTCACACACACACACACAGTGTTGTACAGTCATCATTCTGAACTGTTTGTCTCGTGTGTGTGTGTGTGTGTGTGTGTGTGTGTGTGTGTGTGTGTGTGTGTGTGTGTGTGTGTGTGTGTGTGTGTGTGTGTGTGTGACTCTCGTTCTCAGTCCTTGCACTGATCATGCGCTGGTGTGTGTCTGTGGTTTAACTGAATACTAACCTTAGGTCCCGGAAAACCCTGGAGTCCCAGCATGCCGGCATCTCCCAGCTCACCCTGCGGGAAACAACAGACATGACTGACAGCTCACAGCAGCCAATCAGCAAAGAGCGATTCAAGATCCAGATTGGGACATCATCACACTATTCCCAGACTCACTGCGGCCTGCTCATTCCCAGCAGATCCGATCATGTTTCTGGATTTCTGACAAGATTTCTGAATTACGTCCGTTTTCAAGATTACACAATTTTAATGTGTCAACATCCACAATCCCTCGACACGTTCATTCACACGCGGCCTGTAAGGCGATATTCCCCCTCCGGACGCTGGGTTTATTGTGTTTTCCAGAGATACGTAAGAGAGCGGAGCATCTGGTTATTCCCGTGTTTAGCCAACAATCCGCTTACATAAGAACCCGCCGACATTCAGTCCAAGACCAGGATTGATTGATGATAATCCCAATCAAGGACAATAACTGTTTTAATGTAAGTAAGTAAATAAATAAATCCCTTGATATCAGATCTGTTAGGTTTTTTGGTTGCACCAACAAGGAAACAGGATTTCTCTGCAGCAGACTTTATTAACGATAAACTAAAACTTACAGAAACGCTCAGGAGACTAAGAACCAGGACAGAACAACCAGCTCAACATTAAGGATGACAGAAACAGGACAACACAGGGCTTAAATACACAGAAAAAAACAAGAGGAACTAATTAGCGACACACATGAAACAAGGAACCTAATTAATTTGTAACCAAGGAGACAAACAGGTAGGGAACAGAGAACTGATTGACAGACTAGAATATTAACAAAGAAACTCAAACATAAACTGAACAGAAAAGCAGGACAAAAACAACCTCATAACATGACTAAATAAACCCAAAAACGTGACAGTACTCTCCCCTCCCAGAAGGCGTGACCTCGAGCTGTAATCCATGCCACATTATTCACCAGAGCATAGCCAATTTTCTTGGGGAGAGCTAGGCGTCGAATGACCTGATGCTGTATGGGAACAGGGGACGTCTCAAGATACTGGAACGGGACGGAGACTAGAATCAACACTGGACTCTGAATGAGGACGGAGACTGGAGATTTGAGCACGGCGGTGGACATCTTGCGGCGAGGCTCTGGAATGGCGGCGGCCATCTTGGGACGAGACTCTGGAATGGCGGCGGCCATCTTGGGACGAGACTCTGGAATGGCGGCGGCCATCTTGGGACAAGGCTCTGGAGCGGCAGCCAACTTACGGCGAGGCTCTGGAATGACGTCGGCCATCTTGGGGTGAGGCTCTGGAACGGCAGCGGCCATCTTGGGATGAGGGTCTGGAATGGCGGTGGCCATCTTGGGGTGAGGCTCTGGAATAGCGGCGGCCATCTTGGGGTGAGGCTCTGGATTAGCAGTGGCCATCTTGGGGTGAGGCTCTGGAACGGCGGTGGCCATCTTGGGATGAGGGTCTGGAATGGCGGTGGCCATCTTGAGGTGAGGCTCTGGAATTGCGGCGGCCATCTTGGGGCGAGGCTCTGGAATGGCGGCGGCCATCTTGGGGCGAGGCTCTGGAATGGCGGTGGCCATCTTGGGGCGAGGCTCTAGAATGGCGGCGGCCATCTTGGGATGAGGATCTGGAATAGCGGCGGCCATCTTGGGGCGAGGCTTTGGAATGGCGGTGGCCATCTTGGGGCGAGGCTCTGGAATGGCGGCGGCCATCTTGGGGCAAGGCTTTGGAATGGCGGTGGCCATCTTGGGGCGAGGCTCTGGAATGGTGGCCATGATGGCTGAGGGTTGAAGCGGGATCTCGGAATAGAGCTATACATAGGTGAACGTATTCTCTCCGTGAGTACTTAACCATTTCCGGTAGGTCCAATAATAATAATCACCCTGTGCTCCAATACATGGTCTTGAGGCTGGTAGTTTTTAAATATATTATATTATTTTAAGTTAGTTTTTTTGTTTCAAGTAACAGAAACTTGATACTTGAACTTACTAAAAACAGAAAAGTTTTTCGCGTACAGATGACAATGCTGTCAAAACAATCCCGTTCACACGGATTCGCGAAAACAACTAAAAGCGCTGTATTCTGCTGTCAGGCCAGTAGATGGCGATGTAATGAAACACTACGAGCCTATAGACTGAACACCTAACCCGCATGTGCATGACAAATTAATTTATAGTTAAATTATTTTTTCTAGTTCACACAGAGACAATAACGCTATAGGTTTCAAAAACTTGCACATTCAAACCAAACGGCAACCTTCCAGACCGGAAGTCTCTCTTGAATCCAACACGGAAGTGACTTAAACTGCAGTTCATCAACTGGCCACTAGAGACCAAAAGAGGCTCAATCCCATAGACCCGCATGTTAAACTGCCCAACTTTACAGCAGAAAAAAAAGTTAACAGCCTGGTACAAAAAGTGGTTTTAGTCTTTATAACTAGTTTTGCCCTTCATGACGACTGTGACGGGGTGATTTTTTTTTATAACTCATCCGTTCAAATTATTTTAAGCCTTAAAGTTCTGCATAATTAAGGGCGTGGCCTCTTGAGTGACAGGTGGATTTTTGCTGAAGTCACTATTAGCCGTTTGTCTGCTGTATGTTAGCATCACGTCACCTCAGCTAATCCACCTCGCTGCACATGTTCGTTTATCAGGGAGTGACTCTGCCAAGATGGCGCCGGCTGGCTCCGCCCACTTTGGGCTTCAAAAACAATCTTCAAAAACACTACGGGTCACGCACACTATGTCCATATTTGTTTTACAGTCTATGGTTTAAAACTGTTTTCAAAAGTTTGTATTTTCCCCACACAGCAACATAGTGTCGGCCCAGATCTGGCCCACATCAGGGCCGTGTGGAATTGGATGTGGGTCGGATCTGGGCCGACACTATGTCTCTATCTGGGTCAAGCTCCAAAAACGCTGTTGTGATGTAAAAAAACGTCCAAAACGCATAAAAAGTGTCCAGTTTATCCCTGTAAGATAGAGAGGCTCATGAGAGGTTGAGTTCACACACAAATGAAACAGAAACACTCACTGGTTCTCCTTTGGCTCCTTGCTCTCCCTTCATACTATAGTCATTTTCATTCTCGTCATTCTGGATGTAAATCTCAATGACTTTTGCAGTGTTTCATGATTACGGGATTTTTTTATTATTTTAATTTTCAGTGATTCATGAATTTTTTATTTTTTTTTATTTAAAAATTATTTTATTCATGAAAAGCAATATGTAGCATAACTAGAATTTTTTGCATACTTTTTAGACATTTTGTTGTGTTTTTTTGTCCTTTTTATTAGTGTTTTTCTTTTTTAAATGTCTATACATTTTTATTTCAGTTTTAGTTTTTTTTAGTACTTAAACGTTATATTTCATCTCAGTCAATGTTTATTTTATTTCAAATGACAATTTTTTATGGTTTTAGATTCAGGTAATGATAATAACCTGTCTTTGACATACTCTAGCATGGTATTTTCATGCTTTTTTTCACCAAAAAACATGGTAAAACCACGGTACCTTTCAGTGAGTGTAAAGCTGTGTTTACATGACAACGATGTACTAAAAATAAAAGAAAAAGGCCAAAACGCATAAAAAGTTTCCAGTTTTTACTGTAAACGCCCCTGTCAGACAGAGAGGCTCATGGGAGGTTGAAACACTCACTGGTTCTCCTTTGGCTCCTTGCTCTCCCTTCATGCCCTGGTCTCCCGTCACTCCCTCCATGCCCTTCACACCTGCAGGTCCTCGATCGCCCGGTAAACCTGTCTCACCCTGCACAGGTCAAAGGTCATCAAGTGCTTAGCATCGTTGCATTGTGGGATCTGGTCTTTCACCCAGTTTACTGCACATTCTGGCCATTAAAGGTGCAGTGTGTAATTTTTAGCGCATCTAGTGGTGAGCTTGTGAATTGCAACCAACAGAAGTTACAGTGGCTGACAGGAAGTGATGTCATCGTCTGAGACCGCAGAGAATAGATGATATTGCATTTCTGTCAACAGATCCTACTAAATATTACACAATGCACCTTTAAGTATATGTGACCGAACACGGAACCCAGGGACACAAGTCGGCAGCACAACTTGTGAGGAAAATGAGAAAGAAGCGTTTTTTTCCAAAATTTGTGATTTCCGTTTTTTTGCAGAATCTGTTAGTTGAGATCATGAAGAAGCCTCTCCACGTTTGAGATAACAGTATTGGTATATTTAAAAGCGTACATTTTGAGGTTGAAATCGGCTTGTTTTCGTAAATTCTAGCACGCAGTAGGGACGTGGTGTGTTATTGTCTGTGTGTACTTCCATACTGAATATAGCGCTTTTGTCCCCGCCCTCCAAGTGAACCGCATGGCTACTTATTATGCTGTGCTCTGCTCGGCTCTATCTGATATCAAAATTCAATGAAGATGGACGCCGCAAAGATTGTGGCAGAAGAGCTGAACCGTGGCAGTTACAGTACACTGAAAACGTTTTCGCCGCACTTTGTGGGCTCGGGAAACTGAAGCCGTGCGCGCGTGCTTGAATACGGCGGCTCGGCTCGCTGACAACGGTAGCTGGCTGTTTCATATGTGACATCCCGATTGCTTTGAATGGGGAACGTTTTGTGAACAGGGAACAGACTTAATGGACTGGCAACAATCTCAATAGAACATGAACTGGCACAGAGAATCGAAATGGAGGATGCAGTTAAGACCTTTGCTGCGATGAAGGCCTGAAACGTAAGTTAAGCTTCATTTGCTCTTTAGTCGTTATTTAAGATGAACCTGCTGATGATATAATGTGCTTGCGGACATTTCATTTGTGTGTGTATACGCACATAAGTGATGTAAAGAGATTTGCAACAGTAATTTGAGGAGTTGAAATGATTATTTGGAAAATCCCTGTCATGACTGCTTAAAGAAAAATGCCAGCAGGCATTTGCCTCCTGCATAAACTTTAATATTGTTGACATTTTGGGCACACGCGCGTTGCGCAATATTTGCGTTATATGTATGCCTTTGGCATATTGGCCATTGTGTGTTGTTGCTGGTTTTGCGTTATATCATGGCATATTGGCCATTGTGTGTTGTTGCTGGTTTTGCGTTATATCATGGCATATTGGTATTTGTGTGTTGTTGCTGGTTTTGCGTTATATCTATTTTCGCCTAGAGCGGCAAAAGTGCATTCACCGTCCTGGAGGTGAGTTTGCGTAAACATTAAAGTTTGTCGTTTTGTGCTCATTCTAAGAACATGTACACGTTATCTCATGTTTAGTCTGTTTAGACCTTCCCAACACCTACCTATTGTTATTAGCTAGCAGGAAAGAAAAAAAAGCTGTAAAGCTTTACAGGGGGTATGGCTTATCTAAATGAGATGTAAATGAGCGCTATTTTCACTCCCAGCGGCAGAGAGAGGTGAGAACTGCAGATCTTTACAGGCTGTTTTCTCCGCTTTTAGTTATTTTGAGTGGCTACCTTCAAATGGCCACAACTTCTCCAAATATTATCAGATTTCCATGTGTTACGCATCGTTGGAAAGCTTGGAGACTACACTTTCAGAATCTATGAATAACTCAAAATGCCCCAGAACCGACTTGTGTCCCTACTTTCCGTGTCTGGTCACATATAATATAGGTAAAACAAGGTAAAACAATGAAACAGAAGGAATAAGTTTGACCTTTAACCCCACTGGTCCTCTCTCTCCAACCACACCTGGAAGACCGAGCTCCCCCCGCGGGCCAGGAAGCCCCGCCCTCCCCTCCAGACCGCTGTCACCACGGTGACCCTGCAAACACGTCAATCAAAGCGTCAATCAAAAAACAAACATTTTCAGGGAAATAAATGATTTTTTGATGTAGTAAATGAAAATTATTAGTGTTGTACAAGTTGTAAATGACCATGATTTCAGTGCATTTAATACGAAAAAATTATTAAAAGATTTTTCGAAAAAAAAATATATATATTTTTACAATAAATAAATCTTTTTCATTCAAATTTTATATTTACTTCAATGTGTCACTTACCATTTAGAATTATTTGTGAAATTTATGAGCAATTTATGAGTGAAAATGGTTTCAACATAAATTCTACAGCAAACCTTTTTTTCCGTGAACACGTGAGAACACGTTTAAGATACTTTGTGTTTAAGATACTGTGTGTTTTAGTAACACATGAAAAAAGTCGCTGGTCTATCTATATCTCTATATCAGTAGACGAGTGTGTGTTGATCATTTCACACTCACTGTTCGGCCTTTCGATCCAGGGAGACCCGGTAAACCTGGAAGACCGGGAAGCCCGTCGGATCCCGGATACCCGTCTGTCCCTCTGGGCCCCGGAAAACCCACCGGACCCTAGAGACGGGACGGAAGTGAAAAGCATGAGAGAGTCACATGACCACAGGGGGCGGGCCCAATGCCCAAAAGTTATACTTCATTTTTTGTCCAGAAAACAAAAATGGACAAATTTTTGGTTTTAATGGATTTTTTTGGAGATTTTTAATTGTATTTACCTTTAAATTACTAGATTTGATCAATAACTAATTAATAAATAGTAATTTAAGCAACATTCCTCACATTCTTTCAACTTAAATTCAAAATAACTCAAAACGTTTTTAATTCAGCTCTAAATATCTCATATTGTGTGTGTTTGCAGACCTCTTGATAATAATAATATATATAAAAAAAAAAATAACGCATGATATTTCATAACTCTAGATGTTCTTATATCTCTATATGGAGTAAATGAGCTGTTCCCCTGGGTCCTAAAGTTAGTTCACTTCAGTGTGTATTCATATATATATATATATATATATATATATAAAACAAATGTCCACCTCAACTTGTTTTTTTCCCTCCCAAAAGAATTACTAAAGTAATTCTGGGAAATGGAGTCATGTTCTATCATGTTCCACAAATATTACAACTACAATAAATCAAACTTAATTATTTGTTCTGTGACTAGAGCTTTTAACTTTCATTGATGGGGGGAAACATGTCCTGTTAATGTAATCTGTACTAGTAGTTCAAACTAATATCATTTATAGAATATGTAATGCAATCATATCTGACATAAGCTTCATTGTTAAACACTTCACTTAAAATATCTATATTAAATTTTTATTGAATTGCAATTCTGCTTCCTTTAATTCAAATTTGAATTGTAATTCTAGATGCTGTTTTTGACATCAATTCTAATTCAAGAATTGAATTGGAATTCAGGAGTCATTCTCAATTCAATTCTGAATTGTGCACAAGCCTGGTTCAAGTGCGACAAAAAAAAATAACACTAAATTATTATTGTTAAGTTTATTAAGTTTGAAGAACACACACCTCAAGACCTGGTGCTCCAGCGAGACCTCGGGATCCTTTCTTACCGGCGAGTCCCTAAAACACACACACATATAAACTTATTTCACACCCTTTCCTTAATCTCTGTTACATAAGAATGTTTTGTACGAGTTAAAAGAAACATTTGTGATAAAGAATCTGCTCTAATCCTCTCTTATTGAAGCAGCAGATTCCTGTAAAGCTCAGCGAAGGCTGATACGATCGAATGAAGACGCACTGGGTGGCCAAACACACTCTGTGTGTGTTTCTCTCAGTCTATATTTGAGCTGTGTGACGGTGAGTGTGTGTACAGGAGCTTAGGGTGGATTTGCAATCATTAAATACACACACATTGTTTTTATATGACAGTGGTGAACAGCCATACTTTTTTAGACATGCTATTCTGAACATTAAAAACTAGCATACTTTCTATGCATACTGCATACTACTTTTAATACTCACTCACTCACTCACACACTCACACACACACACACACACACACACACACACACACACACACACACACACACACACACACACACACACACACACACACACACACACACACACACACACACACACACACACACACACACACACACTCTCACTCACTCACTCACACACACACACACACACACACACACACACACACACACTCTCTCTCTCTCTCTCACTCACTCACTCACTCACTCACTCACTCACTCACTCACACACACACACACACACACACACACACACACACACACTCACTCACTCACTCACTCACTCACTCACTCACTCACTCACTCACTCACTCACTCACTCACTCACTCACTCACTCACACACACACACGAAATACACAATGTGTGTGTATTTAATTCTCCTTTTATAAACCCATCCTGCTATAGTGTGATTCAAGGTTGAGATGTGTTTGCACACGACAGTCCAGAAAGTGATTAAAAACTTTACATCCGGTCCTCCAGGTGTTTTATACACACAGAAAAAGCACACACTGAACACACACCGACCTGGATTCCCTTCTCGCCCTCGGGTCCCGCTTCGCCCGGAAGCCCAGGAGATCCCTGGAAAACAGTGAAAATATCTCTCTTTAGTTTGATTCTGCAGTGTGATGATGTTACGCTGGTCCACATGCGTGTGGCCGGGCTCCAGAATCAACCACATGAAAGCCTGCAAAAATTGGCTTCGGTAAGTTTAAATCTTTCAGGAACCTAATTAGGAAAGTTATGCAATAAAAGCCTCGGCTGCAGATCCTAGACAGCATTTTGAGGCATCATAAGCTCCTGATGCAAAAGCACATGCAACTGTGAGATGAACTCTAGTGCACTTCTGATGAGCATAACACACTAGTTGCTGCCTATGTAGAATACTGCAAATCTGCTGCTCACTAGTGTTTGTGTCACACTTACAGGAGATCCCTGCTGACCGAGGGCTCCCCGAGTTCCCGTGACCCCTGCGTGACCCTAAACCCCCCCCACACACACACACACACACACACACACACACACACACACACACACACACACACACACACCACACACACACACACACACACACACACACACACACACACACACAACACGAAAAATGTAAAAACAACAAACAACATGAGATTGCTTTGCAGTCACTAAGTGATTTTTAACATGTTGCTGTGTGGTTGCTAGGGTGTTGCTATGCATTTGTTGAGGCATTCTGAGTTGTTTTTAATCATGTTGCTGTGTGGTTTCTAGGGTGTTGCTATGCCGTAGCTGAGGCGTTCTAAGTGATTTTTAACATGTTTCTGTGTGGTTGCTAGGGTGTTGCTATGCAGTTGTTGAGGTATTCTGAGTTGTTTTTAATCATGTTGTTGTATGGTTGCTAGGGTGTTGCTATACATTTGCTGATGTGTTCTAAGAGTTTATTTTATCATGTTACTGTTGGGTTACTAGGGTGTTGCTATGCAGTTGCTGTGTTCTGAGACTGTTTTATCATGTGACTGTTGGGTTACTAGGGTGTTGCTATGCATTTGCTAATGCTTTCTGAAAGTTTTTCTATCATGTCGCTCTGTGGTTGCTATGGTGTTGCTGAGATGTTTTAAAAGTGTTTTTAATCATGTTGTTGTATGGTTGCTAGGGTGTTGCTATGTATTTGCTGATATGTTTTGAGAGTTTGTTTTATCATGATGCTGCGTGGTTACTAGGGTGTTGCTACTGTATGCAGTTGCTGATGTGTTCTAAGAGAGTGTTTTATCATGTTGCTGTGTGGTTGCTAGGGTGTTGCTATAATACAAAAAATAAGCTAGTTAGCGAACAGGAAGGGTTTTTCCAAAGCATGAAATACCTCCTTACAGAGACACTAACCTGATATCCATTATCTCCTGGTTCCCCACGTTCACCTTTCTCTCCTAGAGGGCCCTGTACACACACACACACACACACACACACACACACACACACACACACACACACCACACACACACACACACACACACACACACACACACACACACACACACACACACACACACACACACCACACACACACACACACAGATATGTTGTTTTATTTCTTCATCATAGAGATGTAAATATCACCGGCTCTTTATTTTTGTGATTTCAGTCCAGATGTTCAACAAAAACAGGAAGTTAAAGGAAATTAAGACCTACTGGTTCACCTAAGGGCCCGGGTGGTCCTGCCGTTTTACTGTCTTCTCCTGGGTAACCCTGAAAAAACAAAGGTTTAATCAAATCAAACGGTTTAAACACCAATTATAGAGGCTTTCACAATCTGATTTACTGCTTTAGCAGATTTTCATAGAGTTTATGCATTATATGTACTAATTTAACCCAAATTAGACATTTAGACTGAGATTTTTGTTTAAGATATCAAATTATGTTGTACAACCTTTTCTCCCTTGGGTCCCGGGGGGCCTGCTGGACCTTGCTTGCCTGTGTGACCCTATGGATAAAATAAAAAAAGATAATTTTCTTGTCTAATCTGAAGTAATATTATGTTTTGAATGGTGCACTGCAAAAAAATGCTTATCTTACTCAGTATTTTTGTCTTGTTTCCAGTCCAAATATCAAACATTTCTAAAAATCAAGATGCATTTACTAGATGAGTAAAATGACATAAGATATTAAGTCTTGTTTTCTGGGGAAATGTATCAAAATTAAGTGAGTTTTTGCTTAAAAAAAGCTAAATTGACAAAAAATAATGTTTCTGTTTGAATTAAGATTATTTTTCTGACTCCATTGGCAGATAATTTTGCTTTTTTTAACCATCAAATCACTTCATTTTGATTAATTCTCCCGGAAAACAGGACTTAATATCTTATCTCATTTTACTCATCTAGTAAATGCATCTTGATTTAAGAATTTGTAGATATTTGGACTGGAAACAAGACAAAAATACTGAGTAAGAAAAGCAGTGTGATAGGCTGGGCTGATTAATTGGCAGACATTTGATATAATCAAACAATAATTATGGAAAAGCGATACTTTAGGGCTTCGCTCCCAAAACTTTTTTAAGCTAGTTTAAGTGTTTGTTTTTGTAAGGATTCACAAATGCATATTTTTGCAACTCACTGCATAACCTTGCAGTCCCTGTTCTCCCTGAGGTCCCATAACTCCAGGTCGACCCTGCAAGGTAATGAACAAAACACACACATATGTTAGCTTGTGTTTAGTGGCAAATAACCGGCTAAAAATAACCCAAGTGTTTCCTGTCTGCAATGTTGTCCTGAAAAACATATTATTGGATGGTGTCTTAAAAAAATGGCTCCTGCTGCTCATCCCATTATGGCTCCTTGGAAAAGCATTCGCTTATGAAAACAAGACTGCAAAAATGCTTTTCTGACTTAGTCTTGTTTCCAGTTCAAATATCAAACATTTCTTAAAACAAGATGCATTTACTAAAGTAGTAAAATAACATAAGATATTAAGTCCTGTTTTCTGGGGAAATTAATCAAAATTAAGTGAGTCTTTGTTTAAAAAAAGTGAAATTATCTGCCAATGGGGTCAGAAAAATTATCTAAATTCAAACAGAAACATTATATTTCTTACCCAATTGGCATATAATTTAGCTTTTTTAAAGCATCAACTCACTTAATTTTGATTAATTCCCTCAGAAAACAGGACATAATATCTTATCTCATTTCACTCATCTAGTAAATGCATCTTGATTTAAGAAAGTTTAGATATTTGGACTGGAAACAAGACAAAAATACTGAGTAAGAAAAGCATTTTTGCAGTGTAGGTTTCCTAAAAACACTTATTTTTACATTTCATCGATGTCGTTAAACACTATCAAATCCCAGACATTTTCTCTGCTTATAAATTCCAGCCTAAAACCACTAAATCAGCAGGAGCTTAACTGCATTGTACAAGAAAAGCGGATTAGATCCTAGTATCTCTAACGACATTAGTGTAAATCCCATCAAAAATCTCTGGTTCAATTCCAAATCCTGCTAATGTTTACACACAGCTTAACTGATCCAGTAAAATCAGGGTAAACTCGTTCTCAGCATGTTAAAGAGCCTGAGGAAATCATTATGCTTCTGTAACCCAGCTCATACAGCAATTATTTTTAATGCCCAATTCATTTAACGATAACACTTTGCAATAAAGTTTTCTAATGCATTTTAAGAAAAATATGTTGTATGCTATTAAAATGTATTGGTTATTGTTAGTTAATGCTTTACAATTTAACTAACAAAACCATTTTCTTACTCAGTATTTCAGTCCAAATATCTAAAAATTCTTAAATTGAGATGCATTTACTAGATGAGTAAATGAGATATGATATTATGTCCTGTTTTCTGGGGGAATTAATCAAATTAAGTGAGTTAATGCTTAAAAAAAAGCAAAATTATCTGCCAATGTAGTAAGAAAAATAATCTTAATTCCAACAGAAACATTATATTTCTAACCCAATTGGCAGATAATTTAGCTTTTTTTAAGCATCAACTCACATAATTTTGATTAATTCCCCAGAAAACAGGACATAATATCTTTTTACTCATCTAGTAAATGCATCTTGATTTAAGAAATGTTTGATATTTGGACTGGAATAAGAAAAGCATTTTTTGCAGTGCAATCTCACATTTGTATTGTAGTTGTGTGGCAAAAAGGCAACAATTATTTATATAATACACTATTTTCTTCTGCTTTTCGCATTATTTTCCTGTTATCTCTGTAAAGCTACTTTGAAACACTCTGTATTGTGAAAAGCGCTGTATAAATAAATGTGACTTGACTATCTAGGACTCCTCCAGTGCAATCTAATACAGCAACACAATGCAGTATAATGTTAAGGTTGTGTGTTCAAGCTACACAACATTTCCCCTTGTTAATGAATTCAGTGCATCATTTCTCTGAGTGGCACTATTGTTTGGCACTGCTATTGAAGGCTTGGTGATTAGGATACTGGTTAACGGTAATCATCTTTGGGATTTCTCAAAGCCAATTCTCAATCTCAAGCTCAAAAGACTTGCAGAAAGAGTGTAGGGATGTGTTGAAGAAGAAAGCACACTAACTGCGGGTCCTCTGGTTCCACGAGCACCTTTGAGTCCTCTCTCCCCAATCTGGCCGATTTCACCAGACGAACCCATTTCTCCCAGTTGACCCGGCGGACCTTTTTCACCCTACCAAAGAGGAAGATGAAAACGTATATATAAACCAGCGGTGTAGTCTAGTTTTTTGTAGTGAGTATACTGTGATATACGGGGGGATACCCCCCATCCCCCCCCCCCCCCCCCAAAAAAAAAAAAGAATTTCGGGCACATTTAGCCTTAGATGTTATATGAATATGGTCCCAGAATCACAGGTTTTATCAGCTGACAGTTAAAAGACTTAATCATTTATAAGCACAAATAAAAATTTATTCTTAAAAACTTGTGTGATATTCCTTTAAAATTATGTTTTAATAGATTTGATTATTATTATTTTACTTACTTATATCTTACTATGCAATTTCTTTCATAATTCCCTCGAGTTACTTTATTTATCTGTACAAACTTTTATTTTGGTGGGTTGTAAATTAAAGACTTTTGAGCTTCTGTGTGTTTTAATAAACTATTATTATTAGTAGGCCTACTTGAAGTATAGCCTACTCTACTGTGCAATAGTAAAATATTTCTGTTATATTTTAAGTTATAGGCCTACAAAACTTTGATTTTGACAGGTTGTCATGAAGACTTTAAAGTTTGTGAGTGTGTAGGCTATATGATACGAATGAACGACGGTAGTTTTATCAAATGTAATGATAAAATTCTTGTGAAGTGACTCTCATAAAAGCTCTGCAATGAAATTCAAATGTGTGCATGTCCTCATAGACGCTGAAAACACCACGAGTGTCACGCGCGCGTCAGTGTGTAGTAGAGCACATACACATTGAGCGCTCATTCACAGAAACACGCAGAACATTCAGAGTTTATTTCAATAGCAGTCTTTTTGAGCTTTAATATTCATAGACACTCAGTACATATCGAGATTTGATTCATTGTATCATTACATTTGATTTATTCATTCAAAAATGGCCAAATTGCGTGACGTTCCGCTTTACAGTAGGCTGTTACATTTGTTGCTGGATTACGCGATTTGATCCGTGTCGCTGCGCAAACACAGACGTCACGGCGGGGTGAATTTATTAATGAAAATTCTTTCACAAAACGATGTTGTTACGAATCCTCACGCGTTTTAAAGTGGGTATACGGAGATCTTTGACATTTCCTAGTGGGTATACGGAAATCCTTGACATTTTCTAGTGGGTATACGGCGTATACCTGCGTATCACGTAGACTACACCACTGATATAAACGTATATATAACGTATATATATATAATTGTTCATTGGTAGTTCATATCAGTTCACAGTGCATTAACTAATGTTAACATATAAAGCTTTAAACTTTAATTCTGCATTAATAAATGCTGGAATTAACAATAACAATGACTGATAAATGATGTAGAAGTGTTGTTTATTGTTAGTTCATGTTAACTAATGCAGTTAACTCGTTTTAGCAAACGAAACCTTAAGGAGTACCACAGGGCTCTATTCGAGGTCCATTTTATTTCTGACACAATACTCTAGATTGAAAACACTTCCCTCTTGTGCACTTAAAATGTAGAGGTTCCCCATATTGCTTTGATGTAATTTAATGCAATTTTGTGGCTATGATTAATGTTGATCCAGAAACCCTAGTACCTTCTTTCCTGGACGTCCACGGATGCCCGGCAGACCCTGTTTTCCCTCGGGTCCCTGATATAGAAACATCATCAGGAGAATTTTCAGAACATCTCACAACAGACTTGCATTATCTAAAGAGCTGTTTAGAGGAATTTTGTCTGAACATGTTCCACCACAACTAAATGACACAAATGCATTATATTATATTATATTATTATTATATTAATTCTTTATTCCAGACCATTAGGTCCATATCACAAAGTAATATCAAGAGAAAGAAAAGAATAAAATACATACATAGCCTAGATTTGCATACACAAAACATTATTTTAGAACATACAAACTTGAGTTCGAGTGCTTCCAGAACCAGGAGGAATAATTTGTATCACTTAATATGTGACTCTGGATCACAAAACCAGTCTTAAGTCGCACGGGTATATTTGTGGCAATAGCCAACAATACATTGTATGGGTCAAAATTATCCATTTTTCTTTTATGCCAAAAATCATTTGGATATGAAGTAAAGATCATGATCCATGAAGATATTTAGTATAAAACATTTATTTTTGTGAGTGAATGTAGCACAATCGTGAACATTAATGTACAACTTTAAAGGGGATTTTCTCAATGTTTCGATTTTTTTGCACCCTCAGATTGTATCTCGACCAAATATTGTCCTATCCTAACAACCCATACATCAATGAAAAGCTTATTTATTCAGCTTGAATGTGATGTATAAATCTCAGTTTAAAAAAAAATGAACCATGTGACTGGTTTTGTGGCCCAGGGTCACATATAGGATCATTTAAGATCATTATTATTGTATTTCTTGAATCACCCAATCGACACAAGAAACTATACATATAAAACACAGCATGCAATGTAGGAACATCACTAGATACTGTCCACTTTGGGAGTTTAAGCAAAATTCTTAATGCATCATTAAATGCCACCTGAAGCTTATTTATTTCAGCTTCACTATATCTACACCATAGATGTGCCGTGTAAAACATGCACTCTTTCATCACTAACCGGGAAGCCTTTTTTCCCAGGATCTCCAGAAAGTCCTGGTGGGCCGGAGTCACCAATCTCGCCCCTTTCCCCAGCTTCTCCCATTGGTCCACGGTCACCTGGCTCACCCTAAATTATAAATTACATAAAAAATATTTCCAATATTGAGTCATAACTTTGTCTTTAACATCAACCTAGGCTATAAATAAATGGACAATTTTTAAGATATAGGCCGAAAATGAGCTTTGCCTTTGTCGAAATTGGCTTTCGCTTGCTTAGTTGGGGATATTTAATTTCATATTTAACAATATTATTACAACATTATTTTCCTGTTATCTCTGTAAAGCTGCTTTGAAACCCTCTGTATTGTGAAAAGCGCTGTATGAATAAAGAGGACTTGACTTGACAGTCTCACCTTTGGTCCGTCCTTCCCTTGATGCCCGTCTTCTCCGGCTGGCCCTGGAGGACCCTAAGACAAATGGTAACAGATTTAGAAAAGCATTATGGGATTGATCCCACACATCAGCTGTGGCGATCCTCAATGCTGAAACTGCAGCAGAAATCTGTCCTTCCAGAGTTTTTTGTGATTGTTGTGGTCAAAAATCCTTGATTATGCGGCACGTTTTCTTAATAAATGCGATGGAATATGTGGGATATTTATGCAATTTTATGCGATGAAATTGCGGGAACTTGCAAAAACTAAAAAAAAAAACTAAAAAACTGTTCTCGCTAGGCTACTACCTTACTGTAAAGAGTCATTTCTGATTACTTCCTATGATAAGCAAGCACACTACATCACAGAAAGTGCTGGAATATTTCAGTTCATCTTGTTTTATTTCAGATCTTAATAAACACATCAAACTTACAAAACATTGATGAGTCAAACAAGTTCTGGAGCTTTACAAAAGGAATATGCTACACCTTCTGTAGAAATAAAATATAAAGAAATAAAAAGTGTGCTTCCTGTTTTACAGCTTTTCGATGATGTTCCGTCACGTAATTACGTCACTTCATAACGTTCCCATGGCAACAGGGAAAATGGTGGCTCTTGTGTGAAGCAAACGCAACATTTATCAACTTTCTGCTAAAATATATGTGACTTTTTTGCAATAAAAATGTGGGGATTATGAAATCATGCAAGCACTGCATATTTCGCATGGAAATCTGCAATTTATGCGTATTTGAAAAAATGCCCCCGCATAAATATGCGGACTTTGGCTGATTATGCATTGAATCATGCGATCACATAATCACGTTTTTCTGGAGGGACTGAGAAATGTGCTTATTTGCTTTTCCTAGAGGCCATTACTGCCATTTTTTATGTGTATAAGCAAATCAACATACCTGATTGCAGTATTAGCGAGATTACGAATAAATATTTAACAGTTTGAATAACATATCAGAATTTTTTTCCACAAGGCAGTAATGAGATTTATGATTTATTTCTTTTGAATTTAGGGTGAAATATGAGCCGGATAAATGCATGACAGGCTTCTTCACACAATGTCTTAATATCCAATAACAAACACAGAAAATTGCTTGAATATCCGGAGACAAAGACGTTCAGTGTGTGTGAGTGTGTGTGTGCGAGTGAGTGGGCGGCCCGAGGGTTCGTAGATTATTCACACTGTTTGGCTCACGTCAGTTAAAGCAATAAAAACACACGATGGATTACGTTCACTCGGGCGTTTTGGAGTCGGTGTGGGGTTTACACTCACTCGGATGCCCAGTTGGCCCAGTTCACCTTCTTCTCCAACAGGCCCTATTTCACCCTGGAAAAAAGATAGAAACACACACTTGCCAAATGCCAATAGATCACACTTTCATACTGTTATTATTATTAAAGCTTGTCACTATAAATCATCTGGTTTCATTACAGAAAGAAGCTTGAGCAATGCTTTTTTTACTTAGTATTTTTATCTTGTTTCAGTCCAAATATCTAAAAATTCTTAAATCTAGATGTATTTTTGTCTTGTTTCAGTCCAAATATTTAAAAATTCTTAAATCTAGATGTATTTTTGTCTTGTTTCAGTCCAAATATCTAAAAATTCTTAAATCTAGATGTATTTTTGTCTTGTTTCAGTCCAAATATCAAAATATTCTTAAATCTAGATGTATTTTTGTCTTGTTTCAGTCCAAATATCTACAAATTCTTAAATCTAGATGTATTTTTGTCTTGTTTCAGTCCAAATATTTAAAAATTCTTAAATCTAGATGTATTTTTGTCTTGTTTCAGTCCAAATATCTAAAAATTCTTAAATCTAGATGTATTTTTGTCTTGTTTCAGTCCAAATATCAAAATATTCTTAAATCTAGATGTATTTTTATCTTGTTTCAGTCCAAATATTTAAAAATTCTTAAATCTAGATGTATTTTTGTCTTGTTTCAGTCCAAATATCTAAAAATTCTTAAATCTAGATGTATTTTTGTCTTGTTTCAGTCCAAATATCTAAAGAATTCTTAAATCTAGATGTATTCTTGTCTTGTTTCAGTCCAAATATTTAAAAAATCTTAAATCTAGATGTATTTTTGTCTTGTTTCAGTCCAAATATCTAAAAAATTCTTAAATCTAGATGTATTTTTGTCTTGTTTCAGTCCAAATATTTAAAAATTCTTAAATCTAGATGTATATTTGTCTTGTTTCAGTCCAAATATTTAAAAATTCTTAAATCTAGATGTATTTTTGTCTTGTTTCCAGTCCAAATATCAAAAAAATTTATGCTTATAAAAAGCAAAATTATTTGCCAATAGGGTAAGAAAAATAATCTTAATTCATACAGAAACAAAATTATTTTCTTGTTTTAAGCAAAAACTCACTTAATTTTGATAAATTTTCCCATAAAACAAGACTTAATATCTTATGTCATTTTACTACTTTAGTAAATGCATCTTGATTTAAGAAATGTTTGATATTTGGACTGGAAACATTTTTGGATAAATAATCCCTGTAAGAGTTTTAGGTTTGTCTCACCTTGAGTCCAGGTTCCCCCACGGGCCCCTGCTCTCCTTCAGGTCCTGGAGGCCCCTGAGCACACACAAAAGAGGGAAAATCACAAGACGACGAGAACTAAACGTCATATTTTAGACCCAAAACACAGAAATTAAGCTCAATAAAATACCCTGAAACATAATTAATTTACTAAAAATAATCAAATTGCGCTATTATTGAGTGTAATGTGTTGTGTTACACTCCATAGTGTGCATATATTATGTAATATATTGAATTTAACGGTAGTATGTAACTCGGATCAGTCTGATTCACTGCAAAAAATGCTTTTCTTACTCAGTATTTTTGTCTTGTTTCCAGTCCAAATATCTAAAAATTCTTAAATCAAGATGCATTTACTAGATGAGTAAAATGAGATAAGATATTAAGTCTTGTTTTATGGGGAATTAATCAAAATTAAGTGAGTTGATGCTTAAAACAAGAAAAATTATTAATTCAAACAGAAATATTATTTTTCTTACACCATTGGCAGATAATTTTGCTTGTTTTAAGCATCAACTCACTTAATTTTCATTAATTCCCCATAAAACAAGACTTAATATCTTATGTAATTTTACTACTTTAGTAAATGCATCTTGATTTAAGAAATGTTTGATATTTGGACTGGAAACAAGACAAAAATACTGAGTAAGAAAGTGTTGTTTTTGCAGTGTTGTACTGTATTATCCCTTATTTATTGTTCAAATGCACATTTTACTACATAATTGGATGCAGGAGAACTCTGTTATACACTTCAATATGTTTATTTTAGGAAATACCTCGTGACCTTGCTCTCCATCTGGTCCCGCGTCCCCCGATGGGCCTCTGGACCCCTAAACGATCAAAACCAAACAGTCACATTAAAAAAAATATGAAATAAATATGAAATCATGCACAATTCCCAAAAAAACAAACATGAATTTCCCATAAACAGTCCAGCTCGGTGTTGTTCTGGTCATGTAAATCAGATTTACATGTGTCGCTGTTGGTGCTGAATGCGTTTAAGAGACACTGTTAAAAGTCTTTCGTCTGCTGTCAGAGTGGCTGATTACATGTTTGGATGTAATTAAACGAAACACACGCTTAATGAGGAGAAGTTAAACGAAGCCTCTGAGGCATGACGTATTATTACACAAGAAATATGTAGCAATAAGCAGCAAAAGCACCATATATAAATGGTGCGACTATACACAGTACATTTCTGAAAGTTTTGCACATATGAATGTGATGCAAATGAACATCTATCAGTTTTTTACTTTTATTTCATTTAGTTCAAGAAATTATTGTTTATATACAGTAGTGGCACTTCAGCATGCACTATTTATAAGCCCAAACCTTTGCGTTTTATTTAAATACAACACGCGCTTAACTTGATCAGGTCAGTGTTGTCATTGTTAACTCAAACTAATAAATTTCTCATCAATTGAAATAAAGCTGAAATTAAATATAATTGAAATATTTACTAAAAAAACTTTTTTATATACATATTTAGAAAATCAGAAATGTTGCCTTGGCAACTAACTGAAATAAAATAAGTTTAAATTAAAATACAAAAAATATACTTATTAATTGATATTAAAAAAAGCTTAATTAAATAAAATATTTCTAAATAAAAATAAATTATTAACATTAGATGAAAATATTTAAATATAAATAAAGAAGAAATTTGGCAAATAACTTAAAATAAGTTTAAGTTGAAATACTAAAATTACTAAAACTCAAATATTATATAAATTAAAGCTATATAGAAATATTTTAAAGAACAGGTCAGCGATTAAACTAAAACCATTAAAAATGTAGCTAATTAAAATAAATAAAATAAAATATAAATATTAGATGAAAAACTTAAAAGGTAGAAAAATTAAAACATTTTTACAATTTGGTAACTTACTTAAAATTGTATATATATATATATATAAAATGACAAAAGCCCTTTATTAGACAAAAGCCTATTTATTAGACAGAAGCCTAATTCAGAATATTAACAAACACTATAACAATAACAGTATATATATATTATGTGTAATACTAAATAACACTGAACCAGCACTATATGTGCCATGCAGAAGTGTTTTGAATTCTCTTTCATATAAAACACCCTTTTCTTTAGCAAACAAGGCTCGTTTGAGAACGCAAAGATATCGGTGTGTGTTGTAATACTCACAGGTTCACCTGGAGGACCTTTTTCACCTGTGTTGCCTGGCGGACCCGCTTTACCCTGCAAAGCAGACGTTTATAATGTTACAAAAGATTTCAATAAAAATATGAACTGTTTTGAACATTGATATTAACTGATTTCTGAAGGATCATGTGACACTGAGGACTGGAGTAATGATGCTGAAAATTCAGCTTTGATAACAGGAATAAATTACACTTTACTATATACAGTATTCACATAGAAAACAGCTGATTTACATGACAGTTTACATGCACATTATTTCTGTAGATATTGTGTTGTATTAATTACTTAGATGATTCTAAATAAAGCTTATATTTTAAAAGTGTGGTTAAATTCAATGTTATATTGTTTGAGTGAAATGTATTTGAAAGAAAGCTAGATATTACCCAACCTTTTACTAGCCAAGTTAAAATTACTAACTTTCTTTGTTACTTTCATTTAACTTAGTTAAGTAGAGTTTACTTAATTTCATTTCTGAAACTTACTTAAAAAATATGCATGTGAAATTTACTTAAAAAATAGTTGTGCAAAAACTTGCCAAAGAAAAATTAAGTAAATTTTACTTTCTTTTTTTTTTCCAGTGCAGTTAGTTCCCACTAGAGGACGCTGTAAGCTCATGAGCGAGTAAAACCCCTCAGGCTTGGGTTATAAACACTCCGACACACTTTACACACACTTCACACATCCTGACATCCAGTTTTATTAGACAGAGAGGAAACACACTGATATGTGACGTCACTCACAGCAGAGTTTATCATTCTGCCTCCTTAACCATTACAGCCATAGTTTTCACTATTAAGAGGAAATAGTATCATTTATTTCAACAAAAATAATAGTATTTTGCAATATATTTTAATATTTGGTGTATGATTATTTTAATACTTTTGCACAGAGAAAAATAGCATTTATTTTAATAAAAATAAAAGTATTTTGGTAACATATTTTACAATTTTAACATGACAATATCAATACTTTTGTGTATTAAAAGAAAATAATTGTATTTTTCTGGCAAGTTTACTATTTCAATGTGATTATTTATAAATTATTTATGTATATTATTTATAAATATATGATTATTAATAGTATATTTGCAACATATTTTAATATGACAATATTAATACGTTTGAGCATTAAAAGAAAATAATAATTTTTATTTGGCCACATACAATAACAGTATTTATTTGAACAAAAACAACAGTATTTGGCAACATATTTTACTATTTTAATATGACAATATTAATACGTTTGAGCATTAAAAGAAATTAATTATATTTTTTGGCCACATAGTTTACCATTTATCATGATTATTTTAATCTTTTTAAGTATTAAACAAAACAATAGTATTTATTTGAACAAAAACAATAGTATTTTGGCAACATATTTTAACCCAGTTATTATCTCATGTTTCCATAAATCAATACTTAGACTCATTTATGTCCGTAAAAACAACATGACACAATTAAAATTGTGTATTTTGGACATGATTAGAGTATAATGATGTAGTTCAGTGAGTCATGAACCACTAACTCATAAGAGTCGATGTACACTGGAATTCAACAGTTACTGTAAACCCAAGCGTAGTTAAGACATAGCATGACAGTTTTCAGAGACTTACAGAGGGTCCTGCTGCTCCTCTCTTCCCTGGACCTCCAGCTTTACCCTACACACACACACACACACACACACACACACACGCTCGCTGTAAAGATGAAGCACAAGTCTCCTACATCAGACAGAGTTATGGATCCAATCTCTAATCAGTCTCTCTGTCTCTCTGGTGTCTCTCTGATCTCTCAGCTGGAAAATGTGTGTATTTAGTATTTTTTGTACTAGTATTTATAACTAGCTGTGCTTTTTGTTCTAAATCCCCCACAAAATCATATTGCATATCTTTAAACAGATTTTATGGTACAAAAAGGGCCAAATCATGTCTTTATTCACTTCTGAAAATGTCAAAACTTTATTAAACTTTAAAGCTTTAGTAATTTTATTGTATGTTTTTGTCATTTAATTTTTTAATTTAAATTAAATTATTATATGTGCACATAGTTGTATTTATTTATTTATTTGTTTGGTTATTTTAGTTTTTGTTATTTTATCAAGTTAAACTAAATTAAAAAAAAAAATTTATTTTAATTTTTAGTTAATTATAACAATCCAGGTCTGTA
Source organism: Chrosomus eos (assembly GCA_036326025.1). Taxonomy (NCBI): domain Eukaryota; kingdom Metazoa; phylum Chordata; class Actinopteri; order Cypriniformes; family Leuciscidae; genus Chrosomus; species Chrosomus eos. The sequence continues at coordinate 35,663,995 of CM070837.1, forward strand.
GTTGTTTTAATAGGCCTAATAAACAAACATTTATAAGTATTTTAGTTTAGTTTATAGTATTTATTAATATTTCAAATTAGCTTTTTTTTAAAGTTTTCATTTAAATTTTTGTTTAAATTTTAATAAGTAGGCCTATGTTATTTTTATGTGCTTTATTAAGGTTTATATATATATATACTATAAAATATTAGCTTATTCATTTCATTAAGCTTAAAGTTTCAACTGTCAATTTTAGTACTTTCAACTTCAAATTTTCAACAAATATTTGTTATTTTATCTTTATTTCAATTAAGAAAATAATTTGTGTGACTGTCTAATCTGCAGAAAAACAAGTTGATCTAGCATATCAAACTGAGCACATAGTCTCATATATGATGATAATTTTCATATAAAGCTTGTTATTATAAGCACAAACCCTCAAAAACACACATTTAATTGAAGTACGAATAGTTTTCCCACATGAGCATGTCCTTAAATAAAGATTTTATCTCACTTTCTCTATAAACTAAACACATAGGTGCTTACGATGAATCCCGGATCTCCATTCTTCCCTCCTGATCCCTTTTCCCCCTGGAAAAGAAAAGCAGTGGAGCCGTCAAGCATGTGTGACGTGTCTCTGAGCATCAGATCATTCGCTGCGTTTCAAATGCTAATCACTGTAATTGCTTTAGGATTTGCGAGGGTGTGAAAGGCCCCATGAAACCACGGAAAGAGTGCAGTTTTCTATCCTGTGTGATATATTTCCCTTTGAAACAGGGACATAAATGATGCCATCGCAATGTTGTCCCAGAATAAAAGAGTTTAGCTTTTATATAATTGTCAATGTGTGAATATAATACACAGAAGATACGGTTCAACATAAAAACTAAATTGCGTTCGACAGTTCTTCAAATATAGAGCCTTTAAGTGGTTCCCATAATGGGATAATTTTATGGATTTAGCTTGAATTCATTTCTAATTCTGATTAAATTTCAAACTTTATCTTTACTTTTATCTTTAACTTTACTATAAAAAGATTAAATAACCTGTTAAACATGAAAGTGTTATGCAGTCATTTCAGACATTTCTACTTATATAGAAAGATTTTAGCATACAGGGTTCTTCAAGAAGCTTTTATTCTAATAATGTAGGGGATATATGATATGGTGATATACCTTTACGCCCTCATGGCCTGGTTCTCCTGGAGGGCCGTCAGGTCCTCTCGGGCCCTAAAAGACAAAAACACACACCATATATGAGCCTGATTTCACACTAAAATAAAAGACATTTAATTTAATTCCATACACTGATGGAAGCTCCAATAATACTCATTTAAATTATAAGTTGACTAAGTGTTTTACTTATATCAGATACACATTGTGTAGGAAACTGTAAAGTTTACTCTATTCTTCTCCCAGATCACCGGCGACTTACTTTGATGTATTTTGGGAGAAATATATGAATTTACAGAAATCCGACAGATGCGATTCTCTGAATTGTGGTGCAAACTAACTAACATGTCATAGATCAACTAACATGATTTTATTTTAAATAATATTAAATAAAATTAATTAAAATATCCCCACATCATCACACACCATTCACCATGCCTAGAGATTGGCATGGGGTACTTTCCATAAGATCATCTTTCAATGCAAATCAAACCAGCTATTAGGCTAACTGAAGAAAAACCATGCCAATCTCTAGGCATGGTGAATGGTGTGTGATGATGTGGGGATATTTTAATTCCAAAGGCCAAGGGAACTTTATCAGGATGCCTATTATCCTGGATCCATGAAATAACTGGCTTTTAAAAATAAAAATCTGCCTGACTCTATGGGAATTTAACATAGGGGGGCACTGACTTATGCACCCTGTATTTTAAGGAAAAACATTTATTTATTTATGATGCATTATTCATTCACAAAGAAAATTTGTGTCCTTAAAGGTTGGAGTTTTCCTCATTTTTCTAATTAAGGCATTAAGATCAATATCCAAAAGATGATTTTTTATTCCTCTTTTTAGGCAACTTTAGCATGGGTGCCAACACTTATTCACACCACTGTATACCGATGCAAAGAGAAAACGTGCAATACGATAAAACACTTAAATGTGTGTTTTGTAAGTTTTCTTTCCACTGGTCTGAAAGAAGACATGTTTTGGTCCAATTCTCAAATTGACAGTGCGTGAAAAACTTTTTTTCCCCAGTAGCATCTTGCCTTAAACATCATATATCATCTATACACACTGAAAACACTTTCATGATCATCTTGTGAGATTTATTAAATCAAGTCCATCCTTATAAACAGTCCAGCTAGATGATCAATGAGCCAGCAGAGCGAGACGGCACGCCAGACCAAACACAACGAGAATCCAGCACCAGCCAAACAATACAAGAGACGTTACACTGCCGCGCTGTCAAACGCTAACTGAGATGGAACTGAGACAGTATTAATAATAATAATAATAATAGTTTGGTGTTCAGATGTTTGGTGTTTTATGTGATGTCAGTGTTGTTATTGTTTCATAAAACTATTAAAAATAAATAATAAAATATAAATATAATAAGCTATAAAATATACAATGAAACATAAATATTTAAAAAAGGATCAAACTTATTAAACTTATACAATTAAAACTTAAAACTTAAATTCACAGACACACAAGGACTTAACAATGTTGTTATTGTTAACTAAAGCTAAAAAAATAAACTGAAATAAAGCTGAAAAAACTTGAGCAAAAAATAAAAGAAATGTGCCTGCAACTAACTGAAATAAATAAATTAAAGAACTGCAATTACTAAAACTAAAATATTTGTTTAAGCTAAACTGAAACATTTGAAATAAAAACGACAAAAGCACATAACAATACTGCCATAAAAACTTAAACCAAAATAACAAACAAATAAAAAAATAAAAAATAAAATAAAACAAATTCTAAAATAAATCTAATTCAAAATATGAATAAATACTACAAAGTATATAAATACTACTAAAAACACTGGTTTAAATATTACATATCATTAAACAATTTTTCAATCTATACTTTCAGTACTGAATTAATTACAAGGATATTATAACAACATGTATCTCATTTTGTTCAACTAAGCTTGTTGCAGTGCATTCTGGGAAAGCCATGCAAAGCTGCCTCAGAATTTGTCCAAAAGAAGTTGATCTTAAAGGGAATTGTATTGATTTTGGATCTGGAACTGGCCTGTAATGTGGTAAAAGCTGTCTAGGTGTGTGTTTTACATAAGAGGAGTCTCCTCAGTGGACGTTGGGTTCATGAACGAGGACTCTAGACGTTCTTCATGAGGCCTGAGCTCTTTGTTCAGGATGTGTAAGCGATCTGTCTGCCATGTTTTCACACGGGGTTTAAAGTCGCCCATCCTCACCATCATTAAAATGAGATCTGCACAGTTTTATATAAACAGAACAGAGGGGAACTTTCTCTTAATTGCAGAGTTTGGCATGGACCTCAAACTCTTTTCATCAGCTTCTGTGGCCTTTGACACACTTCATCCTGTGTCATTAGGACTCACGTCAAACTCGCTCGTTCTCTTAGACGCTTATTATGTTAGTCAAGCTTTCCTGCTCATAATTCATGAGTATTTACCCTCACGCTGACCTGTTATCAATTAAACTGCCTGTTTTTGCTACTGTACCATTAAGACAGTTTAACTCTTTACGTTATGTTGCATTGGTATACGCCACAATACTGTAAATCTAAATCAAAATTAATTTCCCTAAAAAGACAAAAGTGTAACGGAAAAATTTCATAATCCAGAAATCACTGCGTCGATTAAATATTTCCTTGAATTATCTTATTAACCAGGTGACTCTAATCTAAAGTTGTCAAATACATGTCAAGTTTATAGATCTTTTCAAAATCAAAAGAAAGAAATTATATTTTGCATTGCATTACATCGTAAAAAATATTGCTGTGATTATTTATCACAACTTAAAATTCAACATTAGAATAAGAAATAATGTGTTGTTTCAAGTTAAAAAAGTATGTGGTTGTGCTTGACTTAAAATATTAAGTTCAGTTAACTTTAGTTTAGTTTGGTTGGATATTTAAGTTATCCCAACAAATTTTAAGTAATTGCAGTCATATTTTCTACAGTGTACATTCATGACAATTAACGCTCAATTACCTCTAAATTCTCATTACATTATGCAAAAAAAATCAATAAGGAAAATTAAATAAGTGCAATAATGAAAATCAAACAAAAAGCTTAGAATTTTATAAATATAAAATTTAAGTGAAAAAATATATACATAAAAAACATTTATGTTTATGCAATTTTTCATTTATTTTTAAGTTGAATTAATAAAATGACTAAAACTAAATTAACTAAAACTTAGTTAAATAAAAAACTAATAAAAATGACAATGAAATGAAAAAGAAAAATCGAATTAAAAATATAAAAATTATAATTGTGTTTTAATGATACTAAAATAATACACACACAAACATTAATATTTTACGTTGTGTAGATATACACAGTAGTGAGATCTCTTTTTGATTTTGTGGTCATATTCAGTTTGACCGCTAGAGGTCCCTGTAGTTTATCTGGGAAACACGATTCGCTCAGTCAACAAAACGTGTGGTCACACTGATCAGAGAGAGATGAATGCATTAAACTGAAGCGTTCTACAAACAGAGCTTGTGAACTTCAGCCAGCGGTAAAAGTCTATTTCAAGAAAAGTCTTATCTACTTTAATGGGAGAACCATGAAATCTCAAAAAAACTACTCACAATTAAAAATGACATATTTTAAACCAGCAACAGGATTTAAAATTAACTGAACATGAAAAAAACTAATAAAAATGACAAAAACAAAACTTTCACATCATGCATAACTGTCAATCAAAGCATTCCACCAATCTCCTTCAGTTCTTCTGATTCCTGACTGCTCTGCTCTATCCACAGAGTCTGTTTTTAAATCTAAGTTTAAATCCTAGCTCTTTTCAGAGGCTTACAACTGTCCTTGATTGTAACGTAGAATTTAATAACGTAAAGCCCCTTTATCACTTGTTTTGCGGTTGTTTTTTAGATATTTATCTTGATGTACAGCACAATGGCCAACTACTGTTGCTTTCAATGTGCTATATAAATCAGTTGATTGATTGATTAATTGATTGGTTGATTGATTGGTTGATGGATTGGTTGGTCGGTTGGTTCGTTGGTTGGTTGACTGATTGATTGATTGATTGATTGATTGGTAGACTGACTGACTGATTGATTGGTTGGTTGGTTGATTGGTTGACTGACTGACTGATTAATTTGTTGATTGATTGATTGATTGATTGGTTGGTTGGTTGATTAATTGATTGGTTGATTGATTAATTGGTTGGTTGGTTGGTTGGTTGATTGGTTGACTGACTGACTGACTGACTGACTGATTGATTGGTTGACTGACTGACTGATTGATTTATTGATTGATTGGTTGACTGACTGATTGATTGATTGGTTGGTTGGTTGATTGATACATTGATATATTGATTGATTGACGCATTGACATCATTAGCAACGCAACAAGCGACAGAATCATACTTTTCCTTCACGACTCGTCTTACCCGTCGTCCTTTGGGCCCAGAAACGCCTGCTTCTCCTCTCAGCCCTTGTGGACCCTTGAGAAAGAGAGACAGACAGAAAGAGGCAAAGTAAAGTTTCAACGTTGATGTGTTTCTTTCAAAATCGACCGCAACACACCAGTTTAAATAATACCATTTTACTTTGACGTATCACATACAACTCAATTATTACCATTGTTCAGGCACCATCATATGTTGGAAAAAAATTAAAAAAGACAGTTTGAGACTGAAAAGTATATCTGAAGGTGTGTAGGCACCTGTTGTTTCTGTTCGTGTTCTTATTCTTCCGTCATCGTCTTTCACTCATAGAACCGCCCATAGAACCGCTTGCAGGAAAATAATGAAATTTGGCACACCGATAGGAGTCTCTAACTCAATCCCTCTAGCGCCACCAACTGTCCCAAGTTGCACTCAAGTTTATGCTAATAACTATTAAAGCGCAACGAGTTCTTACAAGACGCGATGCGATGGGATTCCAGCGACAAATAATTTGTCTGTCCACACTAGACGCGACTGCAAGATGCGTTAAAATCAATCGAAACCCACAGCCAATCAGAACAGCGTGTGGGCGGAGTCTCGCGGCACCAGAGAGTAATCCTGACGGCACTCGCAAGATAATGTATAAGTAGCTACATAATCAAATTCACAAATATTACAGCATTTAAACATTATTAAAAATACATAGGCTGAGTTACTAAAACAATCTTTGTCAAAGAATACACTTTTGTCAGTTTGAATGTTCTTGTTTCCATTTGTTTCATTTCAAGATCTGAGGTGAATTATCCATCGTTGCTTTTACAGCTGCAAATCTGGAGCACTAAATGATATTCAGAGTCACATTACACACTTTTAACATTAAATAAAGCACACAAACAGTACCTGAGATTATCATTGCCACACTTTGGGTTTGTTTTTCTAGTGTGACGTCGCAGAAAAATAGAAACCGTTTCTAAAATAGAGTCCGAATTTCACCAAAATCATCTAAAATTATCTTAGCATGAAGAATTTTTGATTGACCAAACCATTCTCATAAAGTTAACAAATTTGATGGCATGGCGCCAAGCTGATTCTGAGGCTGTAACTTTACAATGCTTTGCTATATTGACACCAAACTTTGTATGTGTCATTTTCTCCTCACACTGATCACACAACACCAATTTAGCAACAGCGCCACCTATTGGTCAAAAGTGATAGTCATGTGATCGTAGTGTAGTTCGTTTATAGCCATTGTTTAGCTTTTTACTTCTGTCGATTGTATGAAGGCTTTAGAAATAGTGTTTATTTATGAAGATTTTCAAGATGAACAAAACTTGGATTATTTCAGAGATGATATTTGAAATGTGATGAAACAGCAGAGGATCATGGGTAAACTTACTGGTGGACCTTGTGGGCCGAAATCTCCAGGACTTCCTGGAAGACCCGGGTACCCCTATTACAGAGAGAAAGATTATCACCATACACCCACTAACCACTGACCCAACCAGCTACTGAACGGGTTAAGATCAGACACACTACTGATTTACTCAGAAATCACTGTTGATTTATACACGTTTTACACTGCATAACAATTTACATTCAAGAAACGATAGATTTACTGGAGAAGAAAAATGACTGAAGATATTGGGTCAAGTCCAAAACATTTTTGCAGTGTTTGTTAATAAAACATTTTAATATGTTTGTTAATGTGAAATAAGTTCTTACTATTGAACCTTTCTCTCCTGGAGGACCCAGAGGACCCGGAGGACCTCGATCACCCTGAACACACACAATTACACACACATTTCAGTCTGCAAATCTCATTTTCACTGTAGCTGATCCCTTTCATCACGGTGGCACATCATCATGTTTCATGTTTCAGATATAGATCATGATGTATTTATGGTAAAATGGTGGAAGTACATTTGGTTTAAGATAAAGACTCAGTTTTTACCTTTTCTCCAGGTTGTCCGATCACTCCGGTTATTCCAATCATTCCCAGTGGACCCTGAACAACACAGAGAACAAGAGCTGGTTAAACACACACACACGCACGCACGCACGCACGCACGAGTGATTGATAATCATAAATGTTTCTTGAGCATCAGATCATCATATTATAGTGATTTCTGAAGGATCATGTGACACTGAAGACTGGAGTAATGATGATAAATTCAGCTTTGATCACAGGAATAAATTACATTTTACTATATATTCACATAGAAAACAGCTGATTTACATTATAATAATATTTCACTGTTTTTACTGTATTTTTGATCAAATAAATATAATTTAATTTAATTTAGGCTGGGTCTGTCAAGCCCTAAAATGACAACAACAAAAATCGCCATAAATTTATAAATTAAAATAGTAAAAATTACTAATGCACTATTTTCCAAACCACATGACAGCTTTAAGTAATGGCCATATTGACATTTAAGTCTTTAATATCCCTCATAGCTATAAATTCTCATGTGTAGTCATGTTTTATAAATGAATCAATGACATCATGGCATATCTAAAGATCCCATTTTTTAAAATGAAACACTAAAGTGCAAAGTATGACTTCAGAGGACTTGAATTATTGTAAGGATTATTGAATGACTGTAAGGATGCTTTTATGTTATTTTGAGTAATTTTTGGAGTATGACACTATGAATTATTAAAAAAAGATAATAATATAACGTGAAAACTGTCTCTTTAAGACCGTCCAGTGTTTTCACACACTGGCTAAAATCCTCTGCACTGTTTACAAGGACATTTACTAAGAATCAATCAAAGTTTGTGGGGCAAAACTGCTCATATTTATCTTCTTATTAACAAACAGATGTATTATGACAATAGAGAATAAATAAAGGTAGTTCCCAGAGGAATGAACACAACACTCATAAATCATCACACAGGATTTTCCATAGTTGTCTGTATGTTGGTACAGTACACGGGGGTTTGGGACGCTTCCCAGCATGCACCATCAGCCCCGGGGAACTTTCCGTTAGACGATTCATTCGTCAAAGTACAATCATTACATCAGATATCTTTGGCTCGTTTGACTGAAGCTCCTACAGACTTTTCCATGTCTATATGTTTCATGCATTTCCAAAACAAAGAACATTATTGTAAGGTTTGAAAGATTCCATCAGGAAAAATAATGACTTTAAGTGTTAATAAATTGCTCAAGATTAATTAAAATGATACTGTATACTACCAGTTTTTGAAATAAAGTCTCTTCTGCTCACCAAGGCAGCTTTTATTTTATAAAAAATACTGTATATTCTGACATAAAATTGCAGTGTAATTTATTCCTGTGATCAAAGCTGAATTTATCATCATTACTCCAGTCTTCAGTGTCACATGATCCTTCAGAAATCACTATAATATGATGATCTGATGCTCAAGAAAGACTTTCTTCTGATTTATTTTGTTTTGAGAAAAAGATCCCAGGAATCTCACATACGTCGGTCACAAAAGAGACCAAAACCGTCTCAAACTGTGCTCAGATTTGCAAAGATGCCAAAATCTGCAATCAAAAACTCATTTGTCGTCATATTCTTCTCACAGCAAATGATCTGAGCCGCTATTTTATATCTCTATACATCTGAGACAGAGAGGAAAGACAGATCATATAAGAGTCAACCGATCCTTCTGGAGAAAACGTGCTTTCTAAAAGCAGGCCAGACGCGAGAGACACCAAGTGCATGCTGGGATTGACGAGGCGCTCTGGATTTTCATAGATCTGCTGTAACACTCACTACATCAGAATACACTCCTCGAAACCTCAGAGGACGGATATTGAGGAAATACACACTCCAGAAACATTGAAACACGTTTCGAAACTAATTTAAAATAATTAAATAATTAAGATAATTAAATAATTATCTATAATACCAGTTTAGCTCAACCAGTTACCCAGCAATGCTTCATGTTGTTCAGTGTGTGTGTAAAAAGAGCATTAGTTATTAAAAACATGATCAGCTCAAAGTGTCTGAATAATTTTTGATCCCAAATTTAGATAAATGTTACTAGTAGTCGCTGTATGAAGAAATTTTGGGTATAATATGTCACATTTTACTTTATTTTGCTCTCCTCACTTACATAAATGAGCTATAGTGTCCTACACACTAGTAAAAAATATAAATATATAAAAAATGATATCTGGTGTCTGAATAATTTTCGGTTTGACTGTATATCTGAAAGGTTTCGGCTTTTGCACTGAAAAAAAAAAAACACACAGTATTTTTGTCTTGTTTCCAGTCCAAATATCTAAAAATTCTTAAATCAAGATGCATTTGCTAGATGAGTAAAACGAGATAAGATATTATGTCCTGTTTTCCGGGGGAATTAATCAAAATTAAGTGAGTTGATGCTTAAAAAAAGCAAAATTATCTGCCAATGGAGTGAGAAAAATAATCTTAAATCAAACAGAAACAACATTATTTTTCTTACTCTTTTTTAAGGCAAAAACTCACTTCATTTTTATTTATTTCCCCAGAAAACAGGACATAATATCTTATCTCATTTTACTCGCATTTTACTAAACGCATCTTGATTTAAGAAATGTTTGATATTTGGACTGGAAACAAGACAAAAATACTGAGTAAGAAAAGCAGTGTGTGAGTCTTCAGTGGAAACTCAAGACTTCAGAAAAACTTCTCTCTAACTATTTTTTGTCATTTTTTAGCACAAATATCTACACATTCTTACAGTAAATGAAGACACATGCACTTGAGAAGTCAGAGTTGGTGTGAAGGACTCGAGCGAGTGATCTGCAGATTTAAAGCATTGTCTCTGTTTATTAAAGACCTTGTGTTCTCCAGATTGCTGTTGTTGAAGTGCACAGATCTCTAATGCCTCACACATGTGAGCTTGTCCACTATAGACCAACACAAACCAGAACGCAAATATTATGAGTCCTTCACACAGAACTACAGAGCCGCATGTTCCTCTGCGCCGGGTTTAAAGCAAATCCTCCTCAAAAAACTCTTGAATACAGTTTCATCTTCCCATCGAGAGATCAAGAGAAGGGGAGGACGTTCTCAAACACATTAAAAGGCGCTTTTTTCCCCAAGTTTCCCCAGCTTTAGATCCTCGTGAAACACATAAACACACAAAATGGGAAAACAAACATGTTTGCTCAATGAAAATGAACAAAAAACAATATTACTAAGAGTTCAGACAACTTTCATTTACAAAAAACTGTCTAGACTAGAAAACCCAAAGATAGACCGACTGATAGAACGATGGATGGATGAGATGAGATGGATGGATGGATGGATGTGGGATGATGGATGAGATGGATGGATGGGATGGATTGGATGGATGGATGGATGGGTGGATGGATGGGATGGATGAGTGGATGGATGGATGGATGGTGGATGGATGGTGGATGGATGGATGGATGAGTGGATGGATGGATGGATGAGTGGATGGATGAGTGGATGGATGATGGTGATGGATGATGATGGATGAGATGGATGGATGAGTGGATGGATGGTATGAGTGGATGGATGGATGGATGGATGGATGGATGAGTGGATGGTGGCATGGATGGATGGATGGATTGAGTGGATGGATGGATGAGTGGATGGATGGATGGATGAGTGGATGGATGAGTGGATGGATGAGTGGATGGATTAGTGGATGGATGAGTGGATGGATGGATGAGTGGATGGATGGATGGATGGATGGATGGATAGATATTATTTGTACTTACAGGGGGGCCATTTTTCCCAGCATTCCCTGGGTCTCCAACTTCTCCCTGGGAACAAAAAATAAATATTTTTTTTTTACATCAAAATAAGATCAACAAAATGACAATCTTGCATCAACAACAACCCATGACTGTAAACCGAACAGTAATATGAATTTATCCTTTTGACAATCTTACATTTAGACAAATGATCAATATTCTCGTCATGCATAGAGTAATGTGAACAATTTTGGAAATACTATAAATCGGAAAAATAAAAATCGCTGTTGTTTATTCCGACATATTGTTCTAGTATGAAGATGATGGTTGATGATTGACAGGTGGGATTGTTTCTGCTGCTGAGGAGACACTTACCTTCAAGCCTTCAGGTCCTGGTTCACCGATGAAACCTTTCCGACCGATTCGGCCCTGTAGAGGATCAACACACACACACACACACACACACACACGCACACACGCACACACGCACACACGCACACACGCACGCACACACACACACACACACACACACACACACACACACACACACACACACACACACACACACACACACACACACACACACACACACACACACAGGTGTGAATGTAAATTAACCTTCCTCTACACACTCACAACAAACCGTTACATCCGATCTCCTTCATGTTAATCTGAGATTAATCGAGGACGAAGAAAGACTCTTACATTGGGACCCGGCATTCCAGGTGGACCCGGAGGGCCTTCGTCTCCCTGCAGAAACACACGAGGAACCGTTTTAGTAAACATTCAGCGATCAGATCCCACAGAACATCGCCTGTAGACAAGACTACATTCCTTCCATCACCGTACGCATCACACCACAAGCTCGAGGAGACACAGAGCAATCAGAGAGGAGGAGAAGAACATCTCGGTTACGTCTGTTCCCTGAAGGAGGGAACGGAGACGTAGTCGACCAATCGACTGATTGGGATCACACGTACTGTTAAAACGAGCCAATGCACTTTGGCGTGCGAGATCTGCATCACATCAACCCGAGGCGCAGGTATAAATACGGAAGTGGACACACACACACACCAGTTGTTTTTCGGAGTGGAGCCCGGAGACAGTGGTGGTCCAGCAATAGTGGAGATGGGACTACGTCTCCGTTCCCTCCTTCAGGGAACGAGGGTTATATACGTAACCGAGACGTTCCCTTTCAGTCGTTGAATTGAATTGGGATCCCAATTAAAACGCCACTAGTGCTGCCACCTTCCAGTGCCTAGACAAAGCCTTCTGATCCCCTGCATTATTGAGGCGGAGACGGGATAGGGCATGTGACCAGTCACTGCTGTTCCACAAGACCACTGGGAAAGCGTTCCCTTTCTTCGGGAATACGCTGCGGAGCCCCATCCTGCCCGTAGGGAAGTAACATGTGGAGGATACACATATGGACTGGGCCGTACCGGGCAGTACAACATATTGAATGTCACTGAGGTGACTCCAGCCTAACAGGGGGGAGACTCACCGAACCATGACAGAAGACACAGGCTCGCCGCTGGGAGCCGTACCGTGGAAGAATCCACATATGGGATCGCCGAAGGCATCACAACATACGGGACCCAGCCTAACACAGGTTCCACCAGTGCATACGAGCATTAGGCCTGGCATCGGACGCTCCGCCACGTCCGTTGTGGTGTACGGCTAAAGAGGAACTCTACTGGAGCAAGAATGACGCTCGTATCCAGTCGTAAGCTGACACTTCAAACCGGGCTTACAGTGAAACTGGCTTCATGTGAAAGGAGCCAATGGGAAGCAACCGGCTCAACACATAGGCTGTTTTACTTGAGAACATGTTTGGTGTCGCCCAGGCCACGCTCTAAAACATCTGTCAGCGAGGCACCCTGTGTCAACGCCTAGGCAGGAGCTACACCCTCTCTTTGGAGAGGTTCACTACCCAGGTGGGCACGGTGCATCTTGGGTAAACACACCAAGATGTTGGCAACCACTATCCAGTGGGCCAACCTCTGCTTGGAAACAGCCTTCCCTTTCCCTTCTGGTTTCCGTAACAGACAAGAGCCGGTCTGAGGTGCTGAGGCTTTGCGTTCTATCCAGCTATAACCATAAGGAGCGGAAGGGACAGAGAAAAGCCAGGGCTGGGTTTGCCTCCTCCGGGGCAGCGCTTGCAGGCTCACCACCTGGTCCCGTTAAAGGTAGAGGTAGGAACCTAGGGCACATATCCAGCCGGGGTCTCAGGATACTATAGTTGGCCGGCCCGAATTCCAGGCACGATTCGTTGACCGAAAATGTGTGCAGGTCCCCTACCCTCTTGATAGAGGCCAAACAAGCAGGAGAACTGTTCTTTTAAAAACAGGTTTGTAACTCAGCTGCCTGAAGTGGCTCAAGGGGAGGTCTCTGAGTGCAGAAGCGCCAGAGATAAGTCCCAAGAGGGTATAGAGAGGGGGCAAGGCAGTATTCTCTCCTTGCTCCCCTCAGGAACCTGACGATCAAGTCGTGCTTCCCCATGGATTGTATCCACTGCGTCATGATATGTGTCAATTCATAGAGGCAACATACAATTTGAGGGTGGAGGGAGACAGCCCTCACTCAGACCAATCTTGCTGGAAAGAAAACATGGAAGAGATCAAACATCTTCGGGGGTCTTCCCGGAGAGAAGAATCAACAAACAGGTTCCACTTCAGGGCGTAAGCATGCCTCGTAGAGGGGGCTCTCATAGAAGTGATGGTGTCTATGATATGTTGTGGTAGATCCCCTAGAACCTCCGCATCCCATCCTTTCAGGAACAGACATGGAGTTCCCAGAGGTCTGGATGCGGGTGTCAACGGTGCCCCATCCCTGAGAATGTCTCAGAGGAATGGTTCAGGAAGGGCTGTCAAGAGGAGCATAAGTCTGGGAGAACTAGGTCCGGTTTGGCCAATAAAGGGCAACTAGCAAGACCTGCTCTTTCTCCTCCCTGACTTAGCACAGTGTTTGTACAGACCAGTACAAGCTTGCTAAGCAGCAGTGTCTCAAAGCAAGGTGTACTGCCAGCAACTCGAGGCAGTTGAGGTCAATACAGTCCTGCCCAGACACTCGTTACTGCATGCCCATTGTACGTGGCCCCTCAGTTGGTGTTTGGTGGACACTTGTTCTAGCGGCGGGTGGCCCGGAGAAACAAAGGTCTGATCACAGGGTTTGGCAGCAGGCCAGGTGATTGTCACATAGAGCGCGCCGCTCTGCCACAGCCACCTCGGGACTCGGCTGTGAAGCCAGTGCTGAAGCGGTTATCATATGGAGGAAGCCATTGCGGCTGTGTCTGCCATAAGCCCCAGGAGCCTCTGAAAAGATTTCAGTGGGACCCTTTCTCACTTCTGAAAGCACCGACCAGACACGTTCCTGCTCTGAGGCGTTTTAGACTGAGGCTTGTACAGGGCCCGAATCAAGAGTTGCAGGTCCAAGATTGGCCATAGCCCACCACCTTTCTTGGGTACAATAAAGTACGAGCTATAGAAGCTGGTCTTCATATTGGCTGGAGGAACAGGTTCAATTGCAGGGGTGCGTGAGAAGGAGTGACCGGGTCCTCGCACCACACACAGCTGCTGGCTGGCGATACAGGAGGGGGCTGAGGGGTGCAAGGCTTCACAGGGTCGCACACCGCCAGTCTGGCCCTCTTGGGACCCAGGAACAGAGGGATTTGCTCTTTCTTTTGAGTCGGGTACCGCTGGACTCGGGGAGCCAGCGGCGGAACAGTAACAGTACTCGAAGATGACAGGCTCCCTAAGCGTGGTCCCAATCAGTCGACACGTCGAACGTGAGCGACTGAAAGGGAACTGAACTGATATCACACACACTGTAAACCCAGTACTAACAGACAGAACGACAGAGAGATTGGATGGATGGATGGATGGATGGATGGATTGATGGATGGATGGATAGAGAGATTGGATGGACGGATGGATGGATGGATAGAGAGATTGGATGGATAGATGGATGGATTGATGGATGGATAGAGAGATTGGATGGATGGATGGATGGATTGGATGGATGGATGGAGAGATTGGATGGATGGATGGATGGAGAGACTGGATGTATGGATGGATGGATGGATGGATAGAGAGATTGGATGGATGGATGGATGGATGGATGGACGGACGGACGGACGGATGAAGAGACTGGATGCATGGATTGGATGGATAGATAGATAGATAGACTGACGGATGGATGGACAGATGTGTGAGACAAGAGACAGATGTGTGAGACAAGAGACATCACTTTACCTCTGTTCCTTTTGGCCCTGGTGGTCCTTGGGGGCCCCGGGATCCTTGAATACCCTAAAACACAAACACACACACACACACACACACCACACACACACACACACACACACACACACACACACACACACACACACACACACACACACACACACACACACACACACACACACACACAGTGATGAACCCTGGGTAAAGCACACGTCTAGTGAGCGGCTTTGCTATCTAAGCAGCGTCACGAGCGAAACTACACTTAAAAGTAAGGTATCTTAGAAGGCAACACAAAATCAATACCTGACTTTTGGAACAAATATGATGTGTATAGGAATATAGGCAAGCATATATCTATGTTTTGTGCACAACAAACATTCAGGATTTGCACAAATGTTATCTCTACCTTTGGTCCCGGGGGGCCGTTCGGTCCTGGTGCACCGATGTCTCCTGGAAAACCCTAAAAACACGGCATAAATACATTAAAATGCATTATGCGTTTCACCTTATGTTCACCTGATAAAGTGATAAACGGCTGTCATTTAAGCCCCGCCCACCTGTCTTTAGACCACGCCCACTGGCTATAAATTAGAGTCAGGCAAGGCCTAGTTTACATTCATAAATGAAAAAGAGTTATTTATGGTTTACTGGATATGCCATCATGTTATTCAACAAAAAACCCATCCAAAGAGAAGTTCAGGATTTATTTGACAGTTTGCAATCCATTTTATGTCACAATGAGACAAAAATATATAAAATGTATAATAATAATAAATTATCATTAATTCAAACTATTACAAATAATAATTTAACATTATTATACTTCTATTTAATACAATAATTATTCGTTCATAATAACAATTATTATTAGTTGTATCATTAAAAAAATGTATACACTATTGTTAATAATTTGATAAGAAATACTACTTAATAATTAAATCATGATTTAATTAAATTATTATTATATTTTAAAATAAATAAATCCCATTTTAAATACATTTTTAATTAAATAAATATTTGCGTAATCATAATCACTCATTTTTATTATTATTATCTAATATTTTGCCTAATAAAAAAAAATTCCGAATGCAGCAAGATATTAAATATATAAATTGTATAATAATAATAATTATTATTATTTTTATTATTATACATTTTTTATATCATTTGAGTATAAATAATATTTTATAATTAATTAGTGATTTAAAAAGTTTTAATATCTCTAAAAAATATTGCTGTACACAATTATACCAGGAATGTGCATCAACAAAAGTAATTTTCTTTTTTTTTCTTTTTCTCAAAAATGAAATATTAAAAATGCATATATAAAAATAATACAGAAGTGCCACAAGAGGGCAACTAACTATCACCTTAGCCGATATCAAACTAGCATGCGAGACGCTAAACTCTAGCGCTGGTTGAGTTTCATCCATTTGCAATACACACATGCGTCTGTGTTTACACTAATAAAGAGCCACAATCATGTCTGGGATTAACAAGAGATAAATCATCTTCACCAAACACAAAACTAACACAAATAACAAGGAAGTAGACACGCCTGCCAAAAAAGACACAACTCAGGCTATTTATTGAAGACTATAAGCAGCTCGAACGTGATTAATGTTCTGTTATATTAAACTAGGAAGGAAGGCATCTGATGTCCACATGCACCAAATCCTTCAAACACAATTAGATCATTACACACAACCAAACCAGCTCATTACTGGCCTTTAACACACTTATAAATGCCACTGAGATGACTGAGAATGCTAACGGCTAGCTTTCTGGAGGTACTGTAACAATCCCATTTGTTTTCTTCATAGGGAAATTGTTTTATTTTTAATAATGACTTATAAACCATTAAATATATCCTTACTGTGAGCTCAAAAGTTGTTTATGGATAGTTTATGGTCTAGTTGAAGCCATTATTTCCATATTTTTCAAAAAATAATCGTGTTTAACAGCTGAATTCATAGTGAAAACTACATTACCCATAGTGCTGTGCAAAACATTCCACCAATCAGAGATAAAGCAATCCCATAAAGCATGTAATCCAGTTTCGCTATTCTGGCAAAACACCTACATATTTGTATTTACATATTCATATTTTGCTATAAACTAAAAAGATATTGTTTATAGAGATAAATCAACAACTTTTTTCTCCATAATTTTTCAGTCGTTTGCAATGCTTCATGGGATTGTAGTTCTTTCCCTCACTAAAGCCGTAGTTCACAGTCTTTTTTACCGTTTTTCTATTTTTTTTTCGGTTCAAATCGACGTTTGTAATGTTGTGGTTAATTTCATAGCTGGTTGGTTTGGTTCGGTTCACGGTTTGTAACTTTAACAAAGACTTTCAAAGATCCCTATGGGAGAAAAGAATGGGAAAAATACTTCTGGAACAAACGGCAATGAAAAAGTGGGCAGCACTAGTACACTCTATTAAGTATTTTGGCTCCAATAAAAGTGTCAAGCTCTCAGATCCAATTGAAAGCTTTTAACAAATTTCAACAATCCAGACACAAATGCAAATTTCCTTCAAAATCCACATAGAATTTCATAACAATCCAATTATTTTTGTGATTGATTTTCATTTGAAAGTTTCATCACAGCATGGGCCCGAAATAACGAGGAACATCAAGTGAAAATCTGTGTTTTCAAAATAGAAGATGTTCAATTCAAACTGGACGTTTGTTCATTAGTTGTTTTCCTGCGTGATCTCACCTCAGGTCCTGCTGGCCCTGGAGGCCCTCGAGGGCCCGGATCACCCGTTTTCCCCTTTCAGAGAGAGAACATCAACTATAATCCTCACATCAAACACCACACAAACTGTGCAAACATGCTGTTCTTCCTCAGTGTTTATGTGTTGTTTTCCAGCACATATATCTTAACATTCTTAAATCAAGATACATTTATTGGAGAAGTGCAATGATTGAAGATATCGGTCTCCGTCTTAAGTCTTGGTTAATGAAAAAAATCATCAAAATTAAGCGAGTTTATGCAGAATTGATGCAACGCTTTCCCGCCATTGACCAAATTTCCCGCCATTTATGACACAACTTTCCAGCCATTGACTAAATTTGCCGCCATTTATGACGCAACACTTTCCCGCCATTGACCAAATTTCCCGTAATTTATGATGCAACGTTTTCCCGCCATTGACCAAATTTTCCGTCATTTATGACGCAACGCTTTCCCGCCATTGACCAAATTTTCCGTCATTTATGACGCAACGCTTTCCCGCCATTGACCAAATTCTCCATCATTTATGACACAACGCTTTCCCGCCATTGACCAAATTCTCCATCATTTATGACACAACGCTTTCCCGCCATTGACCAAATTTTCCGTCATTTATGACGCAATGCTTTCCCGCCATTGACCAAATTCTCCATCATTTATGACGCAACGCTTTCCAGCCATTGACCAAATTTTCTGTAATTTATGACACAACGCTTTCCCGCCATTGACCAAATTTGACGTAATTAATGACACAACGCTTTTCTGCCATTCACCAAACTTTCTGTAATTTATTACACAACGCTTTCCCGCCATTGACCAAATTTTCCGTCATTTATGATGCAACGCTTTCCCGCCATTGACCAAATTCTCCATCATTTATGACACAACGCTTTCCCGCCATTCACCAAATTCTCCATCATTTATGACACAACGCTTTCTCGCCATTCACCAAATTTTCTATCATTTATGACACAACGCTTTCCCGCCATTGACCAAATTCTCCATCATTTATGACACAACGCTTTCCCGCCATTCACCGAATTTTCCGTCATTTATGACGCAATGCTTTCCCGCCATTCACCAAATTTGACGTAATTTATGACACAACGCTTTTCTGCCATTCACCAAACTTTCCGTAATTTATAACGCAACGCTTTCCCGCCATTGACCAAATTTTCCATCATTTATGACACAATGCTTTCCCACCATTCACCAAATTCTCCATCATTTATGACACAACTCTTTCCCGCCATTGACCAAATTTTCCGTCATTTATGACGCAACGCTTTCCCGCCATTGACCAAATTCTCCATCATTTATGACGCAACGCTTTCCCGCCATTGACCAAATTTTCTAGCATTTATCGCGCAGCGCTTTCCCGCCATACACCAAATTCTCCATCATTTATGACACAACGCTTTCCCGCCATTGACCAAATTTTCCGTCATTTATGACACAACGCTTTCCCGCCATTAACCAAATTTTCCTTCATTTATGACACAACGCTTTCCCGCCATTGACCAAATTCTCCATCATTTATGACACAACGCTTTCCCGCCATTCACCAAATTTTCCGTCATTTATGACGCAACGCTTTCCCACCATTCACCAAATTCTCCATCATTTATGACACAATGCTTTCCCGCCATTGACCAAATTTTCCGTCATTTATGACGCAACGCTTTCCAGCCATTGACCAAATTTGACGTAATTTATGACACAACGCTTTTCCGCCATTCACCAAACTTTCCGTATTTATAACGCAACGCTTTCCCGCCATTGACCAAATTTTCCATCATTTATGACACAACGCTTTCCCGCCATTCACCAAATTTCTCCATCATATATGACACAACGCTTTCCCACCATTGACCAAATTTTCCGTCATTTATTACAGCAACGCTTTCCCGCCATTGACCAAATTCTCCATCATTTATGACACAACGCTTTCCCGACATTGACCAAATTTTCTAGCATTTATGGCGCATCGCTTTCCCGCCATTGACCAAATTTTCCGTCATTTATGACGCAACGCTTTCCCGCCATTGACCAAATTCTCCATCATTTATGACACGCTTTCCGCATTAACCAATTTTCGATCATTATGACGCAAGCTTTCCCGCCATTGACCAAATTGCCGTCGTTTATGATGCAACGCTTTCCGCCATTGACCAAATTCTCTATCATTTATGACGCAATGCTTTCCCGCCATTGACCAAATTTTCCGTCATTTAAGACGCAACGCTTTCCCGCCATTGACCAAATTTTCCGTCATTTATGACCTAACGCTTTCCCGCCATTGACCAAATTTTCTATCATTTATGGCGCAGCGCTTTCCCGCCATTGACCAAATTTTCCGTCATTTATGACGCAACGCTTTCCCGCCATTGACCAAATTCTCCATCATTTATGACACAACGCTTTCCCGCCATTGACCAAATTTTCCGTCATTTATGACGCAACGCTTTCCCGCCATTGACCAATTTTTCTATCATTTATGACGCAATGCTTTCCCGCCATTGACCAAATTCTCCATCATTTATGACACAACGCTTTCCCGCCATTGACCAAATTCTCCATCATTTATGACACAACGCTTTCCTGCCATTGACCAAATTCTCCATCATTTTATGACACAACGCTTTCCCGCCATTGACCAAATTCTCCATCATTTATGACACAATCCGCTTTCCCGCCATTGACCAAATTCTCCATCATTTATGACACAACGCTTTCCCGCCATTCACCGAATTTTCTATCATTTATGACGCAACGCTTTCCTGCCATTGACCAAATTCTCCATCATTTATGACACAACGCTTTCCCGCCATTCACCAAATTCTCCATCATTTATGACACAACGCTTTCCCACCATTCACCAAATTTTCCGTCATTTATGACGCAACGCATTCCTGCCATTCACCAAATTTTACGTCAATTATGACGCAACGCTTTCCCGCCATTGACCAAATTCTCCGTCATTTATGACGCAACGCTTTCCCGCCATTGACCAAATTCTCCATCATTTATGACACAACGCTTTCCCGCCATTCACCAAATTTTCCGTCATTTATGACGCAACGCTTTCCCGTCATTCACCAAATTTTCCGTCATTTATGACACAACGCTTTCCCGTCATTCACCAAATTTTCCGTCATTTATGACGCAACGCTTTTCCGCCATTCACCAAATTTTCCGTCATTTATGACACAGCGCTTTACCGCCATTCACCAAATTTTCCATCATTTATGACACAACGCTTTCCCGCCATTCACCAAATTTTTCGTCATTTATGCCATTCATGACACAATTTTCCGTCAATTTTCTGCCTAATATTACTGAATGAAATTAGAATTTTTCTGAAATTTTTCAGAAAGCAAAACTTGATATCTGAAGTCATTTTACTTCTCCAGTCAAAAGTATCTTGTTTTAAGAATGTTTAGATATTTGTGCAGGAAAACAAGATATCAACAGTACATCACAGAGCTTCATTAGTGTTTACCACAGAGTAAAAACACAGGTGTCTTACGATCGGTCCTGGTTTTCCGCGTGGTCCTGTTGGACCGGGATTCCCAGCCGTTCCCTGGAAGAGAAACACAAATAACACAGTCTCCTCGCTGTCTGCATCTAACATCAAATCCATGGACATAGAAAAGATTCACACACTTTAGGTGAAGTAATGAAACTTCACTGGTCTTAATGACTACTTGATTTTTTTTTTAAAAATCTAACTTTTCCAATCTTTTTAAGATTTTTTAATTGCATATCAAATTTCCATCCATTTGTATCACACAGTTTTAACATGAAAAACTAATAAACTTAAAGTGATGCATATGTTATTCATACATAAATGCAACAGGTCATATTTCTGTAATAGCACTAATAAACTGAAAGTGTTTTAAATCCACAGTAACTTGCTTTATATATTTATCATCAATAAATCCAATTTGTTTCAATCTCATACATTTAAGCAGATTGAATATCGCTTGTTCGAAATTTTAACCGTGTTCACTTTTAAATTCTAAGCCACTTGAATGAGAAAATATGATTATTTAAATATAATCAAATGGATGCAAATATTTATTAATAAACTATGGCATGATTTTGTGAGTGCAGAAATATTACCGGTTTATATTTAAAGTTTATTAGTTTATGCTAAAACTGTGTAATCCAAATGGATGGTAATATTAAATGCAATTCAAATACATAAATTATTCAATTTAAGATATGTAACCAAGCTTTTGAGTTTATACTTTTTGTAGTCTTCAAATGTCTCCAGTAAGAGCATCAGTGGACAGTCTGTGTTGCTTTGCACCAATTTTATAATTTCATGAGCATGTAAATGTTGATAACATATTGTTCTGACATTGACACTCACCTTGTCTCCCTGATATCCACTTTCTCCCGGATCACCCCTCAATCCCGGCTCACTCTAGATCATACAGTATCACAGATTATAGACAACACTCAACGTACAGCGCCGGCATTAAACACACACAACACAACACAACACAACACAACACAACACAACACAAACACAACACAAACACAACACAACACAACACAAACACAACACAAAAGTTTGCACATAGTTTTCACATTAGAATAAATGAAAATCTACATCATATTTGAGCTTCTTCTTTGTCTAGATTCCAACTAGTGTTATTTTATTATCACTGAGCAAAGATCATATCGGATATCTATGTTCTTTGTAATGTCTATTTGAAGTTTTTCTCATTTAACACAATCAATATTTTGGGAGTAATTTCTCAGTCAGATTTGATGTGTGATTAAATTGCGATTAATCTGATTAATTCAGTCGGCACATGTAATTTAATTTTATTTCAGTTGATGTTTTAAAATGATTACATTTATTTGAAAACAAGAAATGCGCTGCTTTTTATTATTTGTGGTTGAATTGAATTTATTTAATAATTATGAAATTATGTGTACATTGAAATAAATGTCAAATGAAGTTTATTTTGTAAGAAAAATACTAATAATAACCAGGGAAAAAAAATTATGTTCTGCAAAATGTGGGTGTTTTAATTATAAACAAACCCAAAATACACTGTACAGCGGGACTATTATTTTGAAATGTTTTTACTCATATTAGCTAAAATATACACTCTTACAATAATCTAAAGCATATTACAATACTAACACCATAAAGTAAACATTGGCATAATTCATCAACAATAGATCATAAGCAATCGTTTGAAATAAATACATTGAATGCGAACTGCGCTGCATTTTCACTTTGAACACACAGCGCTCACAAAAAAATGATCGCCAATAATGACATTTTTTCATCCTCAAATTTAAGACCTCTTAAAAGGATAATTGAGTCAATTAATTTGAACTAATTGTTCAGTAAACAAGACTTAATATCTTGTCGTTTTGCATCTCCAGTAAATGTATCTTGATTTAAACCCTCTGGTGCTCTTCGCTTATTTTTGACCGAAAACAAATTATTTATTTTTTTTGTTCATCGGAACGGTACGAAACTTGGTAAAGGTTTGGCACTTGCTATGTGAACACACACACACACACACACACACACACACACACACACCACACACACACACACACACACACACACACACACACACACACACACACACACACACACACACACACACACACACACACACACACACACACACACACACACACACACACACAAAAATCATGAACATGATTCAAAAAGGTTAAATGGTCCTGAAATAAAGAGTCACACGTGTGCTCCTCGCTCCTCACGTGTGCTCCTCAAAAATGAGCGCATTGGAAATTAATGTGAGTCGAGTTTCTCTAGTGGAAGCGTTCGGTACTGCAACAAACAATTTTTTTGAGATATCAACCTCAAATTTGGAGCACGACTTGTTTAGATTTATGGCTTTGATTTTCTTGCAGTTTTATGTGAGTAAAACGTGATTTTAAAAATAAGTATTTCAAATAAAAATGTAAAATAGTATTTTTGTGCATTTTTCGTAACAATACACGTAAAATTCTGTAACTTTTTTTAAGTTCACTTTAAAAATAAATATTTCAAATAAAAATGTAAAATAGTATTTTTGTGCATTTTTCATAACAATACACGTAAACTGTAACTTTTTTTAAGTTCACTTTTTAAAACAATGATCTGTGAAGTGTCGTCTTTAAAAAGAGTTCACACTTCAGTCTGTCGATCTAAAGCATTCACGATTTGGAAAATTACATTTTCAGATCTATGCTCAAAAAGTTAATAAATGGATTATAAATACAGTGTAAATATAATTTAGTATAAAAAAATCCCCTAAAAATACAGAATATTAAATAAAAAACATTTTACAAACTAAAAATAGTCTTTTTTTGACCGACAATGAGCACCAATGTTTAGAAAACAAGTCAAAAATACTGAAGAAGAAAATAATTTTTTGATCCCAAAGATCATGCATATAATTACAAATGAATGAATCTTATACGTTCACATGTTCACTGCAATAATAGAAATATTTAAATCACCTTATCACCTTTCATTCCAGGAGGCCCCGCCCCTCCGCTCAGGCCCTGCCAATGAGAGAACAAGAACTTCAGTGTCCAGCCAATGAGGTTAGAGATCACACAGCTTGAGGCGTAACTGACGGGCCGTTACCTGAGGTCCCACAATGCCAGGAATCCCACGCGGTCCCTCGATCCCGGGATCACCCTGCGGGAACAGAGGACTCCATCAATACAGCAGCTCATCTTTACTGTAGTTCAGTGAACGATTCCTTGCAGATTTTGTTGACCCTCAGTCCTGTCTAATAAGACCCTTGCACACTGAGTCCGAAATTTTCGTATGCGTTTTTTTCGTATTCGTGATTCGGTGGCTCTGAATTGTCAAAACATCATTCAAACTGCTTTCTATGGATGCGAAAAATGCAGAACAAAAAAATGTATAAAAAAATAAAAAATACAAAAATAATTTTTTTTTTTTTTTTTATCGGACGAAAGTTTCGGAGGCAGTGTGCAAGCGTGATTGACATAACGTGAGGTCGTATTTATTTATTAACGTGCAAAAATTTCGGATGCGAATTTGCCAGTGTGCAATGGCCTTTAGACTTAGAAAGTAGACAGTAATGAAAAGTTATTTCGTGTGGTTGATGTCCAGTGACGTGACGTTCTGTGAGACCTTTTCAACGTAATTGCGTATTACGTGACGTCACAGAACAGAGCAAGACAAGCATTTGTGCTTATAAAACTTAAACTTTTTTATTTATTTTAGAAATGAGCGATGGTTTGGCTAGATAAGACCCTTATTCATCGTCTGGTGTCGTTTAAAGCCCTTTGAAGCTGCACTGAAACTGTCATTTGGACCTTGAACCGTTTGGGTCCCATTGAAGTCCATTATATGGAGAAAAATCCTGGAATGTTTTCATCAAAAACCTTCATTTCTTTTCGACTGAAGAAAGAAAGACATGGACATCTTGGATGACATGGGGGTGAGTAAATTATCAGCAAAAGTTTTTTTAAAAGTGAACTAATCCTTTAACTCTCACACGCAGGTTTGTGCAGTTTCTCTGGAAGAGAACAGAGTTAACGGATCCCGCGGAGGTAAAAGTGTGTTTACTGTCTCGCAAGATCAGGACAGAAGGTCGAGGAGACGTTTTAATGTACGATATCTTACAGGAGGAGCTTCTCTCTTTTACAAGCACATTCTTTGGGAAAAGGTGGTATCTGTGTGACAAAAGCTGTCACTGTGGCGGTACCTTTTCAAAAGGACACCTTTGTACATAAAGAGTGCATATTAGACCCTCAAAGGTACATATTAGTACCAAAAGTGTAGATATTAGTACCAAAAGAGCAGATATTAGTACCAAAAGTGTACATATTAGTACCAAAAGTGTACATATTAGTACCAAAAGTTTAGATATTAGTACCAAAAGTGTACATATTAGTACCTAAAGTTTAGATATTAGTACCAAAAGTGTAGATATTAGTGCCAAAAGCGTACATATTAGTACCAAAAGTTTAGATATTAGTACCAAAAGTGTACATATTAGTACCAAAAGTTTAGATATTAGTACCAAAAGTGTACATATTAGTACCTAAAGTTTAGATATTAGTACCAAAAGTGTAGATATTAGTACCAAAAGTGAACATATTAGTACCAAAAGTTTAGATATTAGTACCAAAAGTGTACATATTAGTACCAAAGTGTAGATATCAGTACCAAAAGTGTACATATTAGTACCAAAAGTTTAGATATTAGTACCAAAAGTGTAGATATTAGTACCAAAAGTTTAGATATTAGTACCAAAAGTGTACATATTAGTACCTAAAGTTTAGATATTAGTACCAAAAGTGTAGATATTAGTGCCAAAAGCGTACATATTAGTACCAAAAGTGTAGATATTAGTACCAAAAGTGTACATATTAGTACCAAAAGTTTAGATATTAGTACCAAAAGTGTAGATATTATTAACAAAAGTGTAGATATTAGTACCAAAAGTGTACATATTAGTACCAAAAGTTTAGATATTAGTACCAAAAGTGTACATATTAGTGCCAAAAGTGTAGATATTAGTACCAAAAGTGTACATATTAGTACCAAAAGTTTAGATATTAGTACCTAAAGTGTACATATTAGTACCTAAAGTGTACATATTAGTACCTAAAGTTTAGATATTAGTACCAAAAGTGTAGATATTAGTACCAAAAGTGTACATATTAGTACCAAAAGTTTAGATATTAGTACCTAAAGTGTAGATATTAGTACCAAAAGTGTAGATATTAGTACCAAAAGCGTACATATTAGTACCTAAAGTGTAGATATTAGTAACAAAAGCGTACATATTAGTACCTAAAGTGTAGATATTAGTACCAAAAGTGTACATATTAGTACCTAAAGTGTAGATAGTACCTAAAGTTTAGATATTAGTACCTAAAGTGTAGATATTAGTACCAAAAGTGTAGATATTAGTACCTAAAGTGTAGATATTAGTACCAAAAGTGTACATATTAGTACCAAAAGCGTACATATTAGTACCAAAAGTGTACATATTAGTACCAAAAGCGTACATATTAGTACCAAAAGCGTACATATTAGTACCAAAAGCGTACATATTAGTACCTAAAGTGTAGATATTAGTACCAAAAGCGTACATATTAGTACCAAAAGTGTAGATATTAGTACCAAAAGCGTACATATTAGTACCAAAAGTGTAGATATTAGTACCAAAAGCGTACATATTAGTACCAAAAGTGTAGATATTAGTACCAAAAGCGTACATATTAGTACCCTTTTGAAGGGCACTGTCCCAGTGACAGCTTTTGTACCTTTTTTTCTGAGAGTATAGGCAACGTGACAACATAACACTGTGCATATGAATCTCCCCTCCCCCCCCCATTTTTTTTAAATAAAAAATAAAATAATATTAAAGAATGTAAATAATGTAATTATTTTTAAAATGTAAAAAGTAATATATTTTTGGGGGAAATATTTATATACGGTATTCTATAGCAGGGAAAAAATAATGTTTTGGAAGAAGCATTCATTGATGATGTATGATTCATTATTTTAATTTAGTTCATTTTGAAAAAAAAATGAAAAAAATGACTGTATAGCCTACCTTTAAAAATATATTGTTGTTAAATATTTTCTGGTCATATTTGTATGTTTGAAAGCATGTGAAGGCCCGGCGCCTGTGTTCTGTGCTCAGCGTTTCTAACACTGCATGTTTGTGAGGCTGTTTCTCATTAAAGGCTTTCTGGCCCGTCAGACATAAACAATAAACCATAAACCATAAACCGCACGTATGTCTGGGAAACAGTTCCATTTCACCAGGGGACTACAGGAAAACTGCACAAATAACACGTTTATTCATCACTGATGCATTAAACTGATCAAAGTTAAGACATTTATAATGTAACAAAAGTAAATGCGTTTTTTTTACTTTCTATTCATAAAAGAGTCCTGAATCATCATATTATAGTGATTTCTGAAGGATCATGTGACACTGAAGACTGGAGTAATGATGATAAATTCAGCTTTGATCACAGGAATAAATTCCACTTTACTATATATTCACATAGTAAACAGCTGATTGACATTACAATAATATTTCACTGTTTTTACTGTATTTTTGATCAAATAAATGCAGCTTTGGTGAGTATAAGAGACTTTCAAAAAACAAAAAACAAAAATTTTTGCATGAGTTAACGACATGTAAAATAATGTACTAGCATAATTTCAAATCATTACATCAATTCAAGCATTAACAGTATACCATGGTATTACCATAGTACATGTGTGAGAAACATGGTGATGTCTGTAATAGACGCGTGGCCTGAAGGAGATCTGCACATCTGGAACTGAGACTGAGTCTTAATGCATACACAGATCACACACACATGCCGTAAAAAAGCCTTTCTGTCCGTCACACGTGATAAAGAAATGACAGAAGAAAGAGAAGAAGCTGAAAAATGACTTATTGTCTGGATTGAGGGAATATGAGACGCAAAACCTCTGAACTCGGAGAGAAATGTGCTAGTATTTCAGATTCACAGATTATAGTGCAAGCGGATTCTGGTCTGATCTTTAAACAAGCGACGTAATAAAAAAATCAAACACTTGCATTCAAAAGTTCAGGGTCTGTGAGATTTTCTTAATGCTTTGAAAGAAGTCTCACCAAGATGATTTGATTCGATGATTTGATTTTTTGATTTGATCAAAAAATACAGTAAAAACAGTGAAATATTATTGTAATGTAAATCATCTGTTTTCTATGTGAATATATAGTAAAGTGTAATTTATTCCTGTGATCAAAGCTGAATTTAATATCATTACTCCAGTCTTCAGTGTCACATGATCCTTCAGAAATCACTATAATATGATGATCTGATGCTCAAGAACATTAATGATTATTATCAGTGTTAAAAACAGTTATACATGTTATTTTTCAGGATTCTTTGATGAATCCAAAGAACAGGATTAGTTTGAAACATAATCTTTTATAACATTATAAATGTCTTTACTGTCACTTAAAAGTATTAACTTCTCTTCAAAAAGTGACCCGAATCATTTGGACGGTACTGTTTGGGTTATAGTTTATATTTATGTAAAGAACAGAATGATTCGTTTCTCAGTTGCTGTTTAATCATAAACAACATCTGCAAAGTTACAACGCTCAAAGTTCAAATAAAAAATATTTTCTTTTAAAGAAGTTGCTTTTTAAAAACTACAACAAACGGCTGATAGGAACTACACGAGCTTCCTCCCGGGTTTGTGACATCACAAACCCTAAAATTTACATAAGCCCCGCCCCCTGGAACAAGATTTATAGATTATCAAGACAGAAAATGCTAATCAATGACTAGAAGATAACTCCACATCAGACACATATATCCATCAACTAATCATTCAGGAATGTTGTCATTTCTACCAGAAAGACTCGGGAGATAAGATACTGAACAATAATCCATTTTATTAACA
Source organism: Chrosomus eos (assembly GCA_036326025.1). NCBI lineage: Eukaryota > Metazoa > Chordata > Actinopteri > Cypriniformes > Leuciscidae > Chrosomus > Chrosomus eos. The sequence goes on from CM070837.1 coordinate 35,693,671, forward strand.
GCCCAGCAAGCCATATATTCAATAAAGTTCTTTGGCGTAGGCCCCGTCCGTAACTCGCAATCCGAGGGTACGGATTCTGCATATCCTGCCTGAAGATGAAGGCAGGGGCGCAGCCGACCCCCCCTTGGGGTTTTGGAAGGGACCGACCTGGTGGTGGTGGGGAGGATGGAGCGAAGACCGTCTTGGTGGAGGTGGGGAGGATGGTGGTAAGTGAAAGCGTCAGCATCTGCGAACTCAGACGAGTGTAAGTAAGGATCTTTTATACTTCACGTATTAGAATGCGATTGGATAGATGAGAAGGTAATAGATGACGTAACAATTGAGTCTTCCTGGCGGAACTTACGCTACGCTTTCATTTCTTCTCGGGTCTCTCCATCATTATCTGACTCCGGTTTGAACATAAAAGACTAAAAGTTTTAAAGTTTTCAGTCCATGTGTGTGTGAGGTAATCAAGCTGATAAGAACGAGCTGATGAAGCTCCGCCCCCTGTGTCGGGAGCAGCAGCTCATTTGCATTTAAAGGAACACACACAAAACGGTGTGTTTTTGCTCACCCTCAAAAAGTGACAACTTTAACATGTAATATAAAAATATCTGTGGGGTGTTTGAGCTAAAACTTCACACACACACTCTGGGGACATCAGATACTTATTTTACATGTAGTGAAAAGGGCATTAAACACGGATCATCATCTGAGGAAGGGACGCATGACAGATACAGGAACAACAGTGAACGCAGGATGAAAACGCATCAAGAATCTGCAACTTCCCACTTTAAATCTTCCCGCCTGACATCCCGACAGCAGAGAAACGCGTCTGACATCTCTGTCCGCCGCTTTACGAGACTCTGGGGCTTCGGCCAGCCTCGGACATGTGTGTTTTAAAGCCGGAACAACCAGAGGAGTCCTCGATTGCTAGAGACTGTCTACTGAACACGACATGTAGGAGGATTGGCTTTTTTAACTCATGAATCAGACATGCAGGAGCCGAACATATGGCAGCAATCAAACCTGGAAACACACATTACCAATAAAGGAAAACAGTTGAAGAGGAATGTAAGAGTGAATTTAACAGGGTTATTATCTTTAGCTAAAACTAAAACCATGTTCGTTACTTGAAATAAAATAAACATTCACTGAAATATAACAAAATATATATTTTCAACATTTATCATTTACATTTAGTTTAACTTGATGTACTAACCCTAAATAAAACTAAAACTGGAATTAACATTTATAAAAACTATACAGACATATTTATATATAACAAATAAACTAATGAAAGAATTATGGATGGCCAAATTACTTAAATCATTAAATTAATGTTAAAATATTTTAACAAATTACTAAAAACAAATTAAACTGTTGATAAAACATAAAAATCAATTAATTTATGTATTAACATTTTAGCATTATTTTTGGATTGCTTTATTTAAGCGTTAGTCGCTTAAATTAACTTAAATATATTATTTCAGCTAGTTGTCAAAGCAAAATTTTTCATTTTTATTTTAACATGGTGTACAAAAATAACATCTAAAATAACTAAAGCTGAAATAAAATGAATAAAAGCTATTTAGACTTTAAAAAAATATAATAATAATTATATATATATATATATATTTTATATATATATATATATATATATATATATATATATATATATATATATATATATATATATATAATAGCTTATAATAGTATCTCAATGATGTCTGTGAGCAATGTTTTTGCTTATTGAACTCTTGCTAACAAACCCTGATGTGATGTTTGTGACACTTGAACACTTGAAATGTGCTTGAGCGAGTCCTGTTCAACCAAGTCTCTACATTTCTTACACAGAACAACCTCTTGGACAATAATCAGTCTGGTTTCAAAAACGTCACTCAACTGAGACTGTCCTGCTCTTGGTTACTGAAGCTCTGAGACTCAAGAGCAGCTTCCAAATCCTCATGTCTCACCCTGCTGGATCTGTGTGCTGCCTTTGACACAGTTAACCACCAGATACTCCTGTCAATTTTAAAAACAAAGGGCATCTCGGGAACCCCACTCCAGTGGTTCAGGTCTTAACTCTCAGGTAGATCCTTCAGGGTGTTGTGGAGGGGTAAGGTGTCTAAAGCCTGTGCCTTATGCTTCCGCATGAGGCACAGGCTTTAGATATGCAGACCGCAAGGGGTGTGTTTGGTCAGATTATAAGCGAAGCAACGCAACCTGACGCAGAACCATAAAACGGCCACGATGCCGTAGGAGTGACGGCGTAGCTACGCCGTGGAGTTGACGCAGAAGCATAATTAGGCCTTGACGGAGAAGCAATACTGGAGTGCCTCAGGGCTCAGTGATGGGACAGCTTCTCTTCTTCATCTACACGTTATCCAGAAATATGGCTTTTCTTATCGCTGCTATCATCTAGATACTGGAGTGCCTCAGGGCTCAGTGCTGGGACCGCTTCTCTTCTCTATCTACATGTCCTCACTAGGATCTGTCATTCAGAAACATGGTTTTCCCATCACTGTTATCATCTAGCTACTGGAGTGCCTCAGGGCTCAGTGCTTGGACCACATCTCTTCTCCATCTACATGTCATCACTAGCATCTCTCATTCAGAAACATGGCTTTTCCTATCACTGTTATCATCTAGCTACTGGAGTGCCTCAGGGCTCAGTGCTTGGACCACATCTCTTCTCCATCTACATGTCATCACTAGGATCTATCATTCAGAAACATGGCTTGTCCTCTCACTGCTATGCTGATGACACACAGCCTCTCATTCCAACCCGATGATCAAACAGAACTTCTTGTGTTCACGACCAACTCAACACTTCATCGCAGCTTCTCCATTCAGCTAGCATCATCATCCATAACTCCATTCAGGCCAGCCAGGAACCCTTGAGTTGAGATTGATGATCAGTTGAACTCCACAGACCACATTGCTAGAACTGCCCGATCCTGCAGATTTGTCTCATACAACATTAGGAGGATCAGGCCCTTTCTATCGGAGCTACACAACTCCTTGTCCAAGCTCTTGTTCTATCCAGACTGGACTATTGTAATGCTCCCTCCTTCCAGCATCACTGGCAAACCTCTACAACTGATCCAGATGCACTCCTCTCCTCATAAACCTGCAATGACCTGCTGAACTCAACCTTGCTGAGTCTTTAGCCAAATTCAAGAAACCGCTGAAGACGCATCTTCATCATCAACACTTGACACAGTAATACTCACACTTCCTATTCTATATATGATATCTATAAAAATGTTTAACTATGTGTACTGTAGACTAACTGGGACTGGTCACAGCACTTACATATTGTTGTCCTGTTGTTGGTTTGATTCCTTCTTTTCTTCCCCTCATTTGTAAGTCACTTAGAATAAAAACGTCTGCTAACTGATTAAATGATTAATTGTAAATGTTGAGTGACTATGACCTCAGGTGCTTTTTGTCTGTTTCCATCTCACCTAAAATCCAGCAGTTTATCTTCTCATCCTGAAGTGTTCTGTCGCTGAACGGACGCCATGACACACAAAGTATTATTAATATTCTCTTGGCAGGAGCTGCCGGCGGGACTGAACTCTGTACAGTAGCAGAACACACTGATGAAAACCAACCAAAAGACCTTAGAAAAACCACATAACAACTTTACAACAGGGTCTGAATCTGATTCTGTATTCATGCGCAACTGAAAACTGTACACGGTTATGCAAACGAACTACATTACTTTGTAGAAGTATTCTGATTATTAATGTAATGTAACTAAGGTTACAAAAGGGTAAGTTATAAAAGTGGTGTATTGAGGTTTAGGTAGACCAGTTTCTTTTATATTTTACTTTATTTCAGTTAATGAATATGTCTCAGGTACACATAAATCCCTGTTGTTAGTGTTTGTTTGAAGTAGAGATGCACAGATGTATCGGCCGATAAAATACATTATTTTCACTATCGGCCAATTGTTTAAAAACAGCCGACAGATTATATCCTGTCAATTAAACGGGGGCTGAAAATGTGTCTGACTGAAACTCATACTGTGTGTGAAGAGAATCTCTCGTGTTGAATTTAGGGCTGCTGAAGTTTATGAGAAAATAACGTTTGTAATATGAAGCACCTCCCGTACAATAATCTCCAAGAGCTTTGAGCAGATCACTGTCGAGTAATTTCTTCATCTTTACTACTAGTTACAGCAGCAAATAAACATAAACGGACATCAGAAGGAATGTATAAAGATACAGAACAACTTCCTGAAGGAATCATGTCTCATGAAATCCATCATTCAGAGTTACAACCGCAGAAAGACGTCAATAAAACATCTTGAGAACAATATAACATCACATTTACCTCAGGAGAGTTAGTAAGCGATAAAACACTAGAGAGAAGCTTATTTACTGTTAATTATAGTAGTAAAAATCTTAAAAATGGGGACATCAGAGACATTAGCTTCAAACCTCACCAACATACAATTTTTATAATACATCACAAAAAAAAAACATCACAAACCCCGAGCATTTACAATACTTCTAGCTACTATTAAAGTTCACGGTAACTTTATCTTTGTTTCAGATAAGTATTAAACTCCTAACTGCATTTGAAACAAACAATATAGAAGCTTTGTGTTTGAATGAATTGTCATGAAGACAAGTGTTTATGAAAACTACCGAGTTACATACAAACATTTCAGTTTTTATTTGAGTGTGATTATTATATCTTAAAAAAATACAGTTATAAAGAACTCTGTTGTTAATTTTAACCTCTAGTATTATAGTAATTTATTAAATGAGAGGAGTCCCTGTAGAGTTACAGCATTAGTTGGGAGAGATTTGTTTTCCTTAAGAAAAATATAACTATTGGTATCATTCTGAAATAATCGGTTCTCGGTATCGGCGACATATGAAGTTATATCCGCACGTGTGTCTGTGTATGTGTGTGTGTGTGTGTGTGTGTGTGGTGTGTGTGTGTGCGTGCGTGTGTGTGACTCACTCTCAGGCCTGGGAATCCACTGCTGCCGGTTCCTCCGACGGGCCCCTGAAACACACACAAACCCATGAGAAACAGCTCTGCACGTCTGTCTGAATCTAACATTCACGTTCGCCCTTTGAACTTTCTTTGCTTATATTTATCACTGAATTTGTGCAGCCCATATTTTGCCATACTTTCACAAAGTCTTGATGTTTCAGGCTCTACTAGAACAGGTTTTACTGCTTGAATGTTGATTATTTTCCTCATATTCTCCATTGTTGCGGCTCCTCTCTTCCCAGTCTGTCAGTAACGCTCTGTTTACTTCCTGTCTCTATGAAGCCCCTCCTCCTGAAAAGCACACTGTGCTCTGATTGGTTGGCTGGAGCAGTGATTGGTCGAGCGAAATGTCTTTTTGTTTGGGAAATGTCCTCCACTCCTTTCCATAACCGCCAGTTTAACACACTACTAACTAACTCAACCAGGCCCCGCCCCTTTATTCTGCATATGAATTATTATAATGAGGAATATTGTGACGTGTTCGTTCCCGAAAGAAACTCAAGATACAATGGAGGTGTTTCAGGAGTTCAGAAACACTGACGCGAATAAAAAAAGCAACATTACACACTAAAGGGAGAAGAACATGGTCTTCTTTAGTAATGTTCAGATATTAGTACTGGAAAGCGTGACAGTGTTGATGGCAGAGACACACGTACCTGGTTTCCGTCAGGTCCAGGAGGTCCTCTCTCGCCCGCGTCGCCAACAACACCCTGTAAAAGATCTCAGATCAGCTCAAACACTGTCAGTCTCACATCAGTCACGCTGACATTCACACATCTGAACGCTCGTGTCCTGAGGTAATGCTTTTCCGTCTCACACACACACACACACACACACACACACACACACACACACACACACACACACACACACACACAACACACACACACACACACACACACACACACACACACACACACACACACACACGCACACGCACACGCACACGCACACGCACACCCCAACAGTTAGTTTGCTTGTGATCTTTTAGATGTTTGACTACTTCATTTCTCTATACATGAGTGTATGTTGCTGTAAAGAATCTGCAGTGTAAATACGAGTGTTTTACTGTATGTTCTCCGTCTGCATGTTTGCTTGTGTCTCTCTGAAAGTCTTCCAGCAAGCTTTCGTCCTCACTCGAGATGCCTGGGATTAATCATTCCCTCAGACGGCGGGCAGCGAGCCCAGCGCACACACACCAGCTCAGATGTGTGTTTCAGGGCTTTCTCAGGCACTCAAAGTTAATATCAGCTGATTTAGTTTATCAAGAGTTTCTCACATGGAGAAACTAGGGGTGTCTAAACTAATATCATTATTTCATTATATATGGATCATTTCCATTGAGAACATTAGAAACGCTACATTATAATATAGCACTTAACAGATCATGGGCAAATTTTGAATTAACTAGTTAATTTTATCTTTTATCCAAAGCGACTTACATTACATTGCACACATTTACATTCATATCAGTTCTTGTTTTCCCTGGGAATCGAACCCGTGACCTTGGCGTTGCAAGCGCCAATGCTCTACTGTTTGAGCTACAGGAAAGTATATATTTTTTAAACATCTACACAGACCCCTGATTGAAAACCATAAAGTTTTTAATGGGTGAGACTGATAATAATAATAATAATAATAATAATAATAATAATATATCATTGACATCTACTGGCTGAAATAATAATAGTAATAATTTTTATATAATAAAAATCATTTATATATAATATAATAATGAATAATAAAATCTAATGTTAATTTTTTTTAATTAAATCATTAAGAATAATTAATTAAATATTTTTTATTATTATTGATTTATTTTTAACATTTTTTATTGTTATTATTGTTATATGATTTATTGATAGCAAACAAGGTGCACATAACATTTATGAACCCAATTTTTTTTAAATAATAATAATTATTATTATATAATAATATTTCATTATTATGATTATTATTATTATATAATTTAATGGACGAAAATAAAATGTTAAAATAAAAAAGCTCAAAATTGCATGTTTACATTTTTCAAACACCTCCTACATCTTTTATCAAATAGTCCTCAAATTATGGACACATACTCCTGATACTAAGTCCTTATACTATGCGCTCTGATGTACCATTTACGGATAATGCATCAAGAAATTTGATGGCAAGGAACAGGACAGAAGGCCGTATCTTTAAAACCCTTTGGCAGATTGGAATGAAATTTGGTGCGTGTCATCACCACCATGCCCTGATGCTACTGGAGATTATTACTGCTATTATTGTTATATGATTTATTGATAGCAAACAAGGTGTACATAACATTTATGAACCCAATTTTTTTTAAATAATAATAATTATTATTATATAATAATATTTCATTATTATGATTATTATTATTATATAATTTAATGGACGAAAATAAAATGTAATATATATATATATAAATATATAATATATATAAATGATTAAATAAAATGTAACACTTTTTTAAATTAAATTTAAATCAATATTAATAATAATTAATTTAATATTTCACATATTATTTACTCTAAACTCACAAAAACAGAATGATGAGTTATTGCCGATTATCGCAGATTATGTTCTGCTATTGTAAAATGAATAGCAGATTCTGTGGCATTTCTATAGTTTTTTCTTTAGAGACAGAAAGTGTTTGCATTAGAATAACCCAATCAATTCCTTTACTAATGCTAATGCTAACTTTTATACATGCATAACATCTTCCATCTGCATAATGCCATTGGCTTCACAGCTGGACGGCAGATGACAAGATGCTTCTCTTTACCCATTAGTAATCGGTTTTAAATATGCATCGCTCATTTGCATGACTAATGCTTATAAAGGAAGAGAGCGTTTACCTGTCTTCCTTTGGGACCCTTGATTCCCACCGGACCTGGAATTCCCTGGAACACATCGAGATGATCACAGTTACAAACACATCAGATCTGACACACATCGATTGCTCTGAGCCGGCGGGTGTCATCAATCTGAACGCTGTGGTCTTGTGTGTTTTCAGGATCACGTCATTCATTTGGGAATTTGCGTCTGTGTTGAGAGTTGTTGTAAATCCCAGAATGATGGCAGATTTGACAACGTTCGCCCTAAACATCCCGTGTGTGTTTGTCAGTTTAACATGTCCGGGCAAAACATTAGCAGCATTATGCTGATTTAAGGAAATACTGTGAGATATAAACAGCATGCGATCGCTTTGACTCGTCCATCAGTACGGAAAGAGTGAAGCATGCTTTGGGGCAAGGTGTAAACGTACAAATGAATCAGTAAAAATGTTCTGCTGCATGTAGGAAACGATAGCTAGAGACAATTGAAAGTGAAATGGACTAGAGACAGGGCTGGTGGGGGACCTCACATGTCTCATGGTAAAATGTAATGTTTAATTGTTTAAGCTAGTTGAATATTTTAGCAGTTTATTCACATTCCTACTAAACGTCCATTGTAAGTGCACTACTGTACTGTGTCTCAAACTGAGATAAGATTCAAAAAGATTTTCTATAGTATTCGACAGCATGTTACCTCGCTCTAATTCATGCAAATGCATTTAATTTGAAATGAGGATTGTATAGTTGTGCTTTTAGACTCACTCTCTCTCCCTCCAGTCCTGGCGGTCCTGCAACTCCTGGAGGTCCGATGAAGCCCTGATACAGAAAACACAAACGTCTCCAAAAGCTCAAAATTGCATGTTTACATTTTTCAAACACCTCCTACATCTTTTATCAAATAGTCCTCAAATTATGGACACATACTCCTGATACTATGCGCTCTGATGTACCATTTACGGATAATGCATCAAGAAATTTGATGGCAAGGAACAGGACAGAAGGCCGTATCTTTAAAACCCTTTGGCAGATTGGAATGAAATTTGGTGCGTGTCATCACCACCATGCCCTGATGCTACTGGAGAAGTTTAGGGACAGCGCCACCTACTGGACAAGACATTTCGATTTTTTTTTTAAATAAGCCATTCGCCTAAAATCTCCACCTATGCTGTGAGCAAATAAATCTACTTACAAGTTTTCTTCAATTGAGATATTTGGCCACATTGATTAAAAAAATAATTTGGATGATCAACAGATTATTAACACAGATCCGATCCGAGATACAGCTTCATTTATCATCCTCATTTTATATGTCACCTTATAAAACTGTATATTGCTGTAAAAGTAACTTACAACTAATGTACACATAAATCATGGATAGAACAGAGCAATATGATGTCAGCATCAGGTGTGATATCATCTCTTCCACATGCACTGGACACAAATCCTTCACAGCGGTGAGTGAGAGATTGCCTGGTATTTTTGTTTGCTGTAGGTGGACGAATCGCTGTATGTACAGTTCTTCTGTCTTGTTAAGTGAGATCACATGTACTATCAGTCAAAGATGAAAGAAACGGCCCTCCTCCTGTCTCTGCACATTCCTGAGCCGCGGCACACTGCCAGATGTTGAAAGCAATTGCGTTTCTGAAACATGCAAAATCTCTGAGATGTAGCAGTCTCATTTTCCACTTTATACAGCTCACTGATTCTCGAGGACTGGGACTAAACAGGCCAGAGGACTGCAGACATAAGGCTCATATATCATAGAATCTGTTCAGATGGATTATAGAAATCTACATGTTTTCTTCCCTTAATCACTTACAATGGGTCAACAGCAACATCAGATACAAAAATCATTTCAAATATGTACAGGATGTTTTGTTTTAAACTTCAGCTTCATCTATTGATGGAAATATAATAGGTGCTGGCAATAAAAGTATATATTCTGCACATGTATCAAATGCAGCAGCCATTTTATTTATTGTGTTGCGGTTACTAACAGGAACTACATACATTGATGGAAATTTTCTAAAAATTATGCAACTATATTAAAAAATATTGAAAAATAAGGCATTGAACTTCAGGATGTTTAAAACTGATTTTCAGCTCCATCTATTGATGAAAATCTGATGTTGACAAAAATATATTTGCATTTAATGCAGCCGCATTTTATTTATTTATTTATTTATTTATAGTGTTTCTGCTACTAAAAGGGATTACCGGTACTTATATTGTGGGATATTATCTAAAAAATCATGAAATCATAAAAAAATATATATAATATACACCAGTTTTGTTGCCTAATTAAACTCACAGTATATGAAATGTTTGATTTTTGTACTTTGATTTAGCCAGGTTTTATAAATGTTTAGCAGGGACTTATAAAAGAGGAGTATTTAATATCTATTTGAAGTTTTGCGTTATGGTCATTGATGTGTTATGGTTGCTCTGATAGTAATTTTCAGAACTAATAGCAGGTAAAGTTGTGGGTTTTGTCCCATGTGTCAAGAATCAAAGCAGTTAAAACAAAAATTTTAAAAGGATCTGATCTTCTCTCGATTCTTCTTTCAACATTCTCTATTTATCCCTCTCTCTTGTATCTGGTCCTGCGGCTCACAGTGAGATCATGTAAGAGTTCTGACACTGTTTGAACAGGAACGCATGAGAAAACCGCTGTACGTACATTAACACCTTTAGGTCCTGGGTTTCCCTCTGGTCCTCCCAAACCCTGAGAGACAAAACACTTTAATATTACACACATTCACATATACACACATCAGACATCATCAAACTGTAATATGTCACACTGGCTTTATCCAATGTTCCTATTTCTGTTCTGGAAATGTTTGCAAACTAGTGCATACATTTCCAGAACAGAAATATATACATTTATACATAATATTTATACATCTTTAAAGATAAAATGTCAGAAAACTGATACAAAACAATTGTTTTGTGTTCTTTGATTAATTAATTTGAGAAGTATGTGGTGATATCTATTAGATGTTTTTACACCATTCACCTGTGGTGTCTTGCCTTAAAATGTTCATTGCGTATTGTGTATTGTTTCACAGTATACCGTCCATTAAATTGTGAACAGCTGCCTGAAATTAGTTTTAAATTAAGCGTCAAAGTGAATATTTCAAAATATAATTCGATTTGATGGCAAGGAACAGGACGGAAGGCCGTATTTTGGCCTATATTAACAGAATTTGGTGCGTGTCATCAACACCATGCCCTGATGCTTTTGGAGAAGTTTAGGGACAGCGTCACATACTGGACAAGACATTTTGACTTTTTTAATAAGCCATACGCCTAAATCTCCACTTATGCTATGAGCAAATAAATCTACTTACAATACTCTAATTTAATATTTCAAATTTAGGGCCCCCTGTTTACAGCTGGCATTGAGATGCATTTTGGTCGATCGGATCACGAGTGGACGAAGCTAAATACAGGTGATAACGAGGTCTAAAATGTTTTGAGCTTGTCCACAGATCGGATCGCTTTTGTAGTGATTGCTTTTTGTAACGCTCATGTGGTCGAATGTGTTCAAACAGCCACAAAAGACCGCCTACTGGATTTAAACGTTGAGACCTAAGTTTGGTTTGAAGATGAAAAACATACCAAACACAATGTTCTCTCTCCATTCCTGATTTCTAACACACACTCACGGCATTTGGCGTGATCTCCCGGCTCTCAGAGCAGAAACTAAAGCATTTCCTCCGTCTCTGGGCGCGTTTCATATGTAAACTGTGCAAGCTTATTTCATCCATTACATCGAAAGGTCTGAAAAAGCCAATAAATACACCCTCTCCTCAAAGAAATCAGGACAGAAGTGGTTAAAAGTGGACAAAAGATATGGATTAAACACCAGGTGTAAATGGGAAAGTGTCTCCCTCGTCCACTTGGGATCCGATCAACCAAAATGCATCTTAATACAGGTGTAAACAGGGCCTAGGATTCGATTCGATGGCAAGGAACAGGACAGAAGGCCATGCCTTTTAAACACTTTGGCCAATTGGAACAAAATTTGGTGCATGTCATCGCCACCATGCCCTGAAGCTACTGGAGCAGTTTAGGGACAGCGCCACCTACTGGACAAGACATTTTGACATTTTTAATAAGCCATGCCACCTATGCCATGAGCAAACAAATGTACTAACAAGAATTAAATTAAATATTTTTCAAATTTAGGATCACACTGAAAAAAATGCATTTACTAGACGAGTAAAATGAGATAAGATATTATGTCTTGTTTTCTGGGGGAATTAATCAAATTAAGTGAGTTGAAAAAAGCAAAATTATCTGCCAATGGGGTAAGAAAAATAATCTTAATTCAAACAGAAACAACATTATTTTTCTTACTTCATTGGCAGATAATTTTGCTTGTTTTAAGCAAAAACTCACTTAATTTTTATTTATTTCCCCAGAAAACAAGACTTAAAATCTTATGTCATTTTACTACTTGATTTAATCTTGATTTAAGAAATGTTTGATATTTGGACTGGAAACAAGACAAAAATACTAAGAAAGAAAGGCATTTTTTGCAGTGCAACATGGTAACAGAATCAAAAATATGTATTTTTAGTTATTTTTGAGCATATATTGATTTGATATTGGACTGTCAAGGTTTGGGAAACTTACATAAACTTGCAAAGAAAAAAACAAAAACATTTTGAATATGATAACTGGATGCCACTTTCTGAATAATTTATGCAATTTAGTGAGGCCATTAACATCAATGTATATAGTATACTCCTTTTTAAAATGTTTATCATTCCATTCCACATACTACTTTTAAAAATACTTGGCATTGGACAGTATACCGCACGGTAAATTCTGAACAACTGTCTGGCATTAATTTTAAATTCAGGATCAAATGTAAAGAAGTAGTGACACAGAATCAGACTTTTTTGTAGTGGATATCGGTCACTGCACCTGCCTGCCAGGGTAACCTGCCGCCCCAGATACGCCCGGCAATCCTGGCAAACCCTGAGGAGAAAGGACAGAGAATGGTGAATGAGAGATGAGAACGGCTGCCAGCGGACGAATAGAGCCACTATTGTTCCCCATGGCATCTCTCTCTCCGCATCCACGGGCCGGACCGGCTCTCCACGGCCTGACCCTGGCTGAAGTCCAGCCGGCGGCTCCTCTCAGCTCGCGGCTCAAGCGCGGATCATCTTTGCATCAGGTGACTGCATATAAAGACTGCGCTTTGTGACTGAATGAAAGTCTCCATGTATTGAGTTCCAAACCTTCCGGACTCGGTTATTGAGGAGGTACAAAAGGTACAACTCATAGATCTGTTTAATGCCATGTCAAACACGTAGAGAGGGACGGAGAGAGAATTAAACCTGATTGAGGGCTGATATACAAGATATACACTACCGTTCAAAAGTTTGGGGTCAATGCCATTTGTTGTTTTAAAAAAAAAAAGAAATTAATACCTTTCTTCATAAAGGACGCATCAAATTGATTAAAAGTGACAGTAAAGACATTTATAATAATGCATTCTTTTTTAATTTAATGCTTTTCTCTTGAACTTTCAAAGAATCCTGAAAAAAATTAATCACGATTTGCACAAAAATATGAACTGTTTTCAACATTGATAATAATCATAAATGTTTCTTGAGCATCAGATCATCATATTATAGTGATTTCTGAAGGATCATGTGAAGACTGAAGACTGGAGTAATGATGCTGAAAATTACAATACATTACATGAAAAATACATACATTTAGCTTTTCACACATGCTTTAAATGCAGTAGTCATTTTATGCATGTATGCATATACTTATTTATTTATGTTATTAGGGAAATTATCTGAAAAATGTGTCCATTTTGTCCCATGTCTCAAGAATCAGTGCACAACAACTGAAGCCGTTTACATGTATCCGATCTTCTAAAATAGGATCTGATAGCTAAAGCGAATGCAAAGAATTTCAGTATTTAAGCTATTTTTAGCGTGACACAGTACGATGATTAATAATAACCACAGTTATACTTGACTTAGCAGACACCACTACCTAAATATAGCTTGTGCAAATATAGCTTGTGATCTGACAATGACTGAAACAGTAAAAGTGAAGACCCTTGAAAAGGCCGACATGAGATGCCGTCTCATCCGCTCACCTGTTCTCCGGGCACACCTGCTGGTCCTGGATAGCCTTTGGGACCCTGCAGGTGAAAAAAGTAAACGAGATTATAACTCAACACTTTTACAGAACAACGGTGAGAACACAAAGCAAAAGAATTTCCCCATATCCCTACAATCGTAAGAACAAGTGTTTATCTTTTCCGCATTTCTGGGATTGTGTTGCCTAAAGTCCCAGTGGCCTGAGATAAGACTAATAGCCCTTAAGAATTTCCCCAGAACTGTCAAAACCCTTTAAAGCTTTCCCGGTGTGACAGCTCGAGCTCGAAAAGAAAGAAAGACAAGTCCCGACAGTGAGACGGGGAGGGGAGGTCAGAACAACGCCTGCAAACATTTCCAGCCCTTCGTGTGCAGGAACCAATCTGTGCCCGTTCTACTGAAGCACAACAATGCAATCAGAAAGTCCAAAACTTTGATATTTAGATGCCTGATTTGATAGAGGTTTGCCAGCAGGTGGCGCTGTGTGTCGGACCGAGCGGAGAGTGTGGTGCAGTCCTCGAAATGTGGAAATCTCCAGGCGTTGTGCATTGCACCTGAGAAGAAGACAATGATGATCAGAGGTCAGTGTGATTTACGCCTCGCCGGGTCTGAGCCTGTAGGACTAGTTTTAAACTCTTTAACGCTTTTACTGCTAAAGCAGAGTGCTCTAGATACTAATGAGCAATAAAACAGCATTTCAACGAGTTCTCCACGCTCAAGATCAAAGACTCCGGCGTTCTGTGGGAGGCGAGGTGGAAAACTGCTTAAAGTAAAGACATTGTTTTATTCGTTTATTAGCACTTTTAACTCATTGAGGGAATTTTCCGTCATTTACGACACAATGCTTCCCAGCCATTGATGAAATTTTACAGCAATCCATGTTTTCACTGTTATACGGTTGGATGGCGCTACTAATCACAATACAGCTATTTGTCTTATTATATCTTTGTTATTAAAAATAAGAACAAAGATGCAAATAACAAACAAATACAATACAAGAAAGAAACAAGCAGTAAGAAATATTACAGGAATTGTAAAAAATAATCTGCATAGTCTTTAGTGTATTAATTATAAATAAACTGATTATTATTAAAGCTACAAACTTTTTTTAACATTAATTAGATTGCTCTCACTTTAAGAACAAATGCACAGATATAATATAATGTTACACATCAAGGCCCGTATTCATAAAAAAAATCTTAATGAAAAGAGTTGCTCCTAGTGACAAAATTCTAAGAAAATTCTTTGGAATGTGGGCGTTTACTCTTAAAATAAAAAAAAAATCCTAGTAAAAAAAAAAAAAGTAATTCAGAAAGCATCGTAACCCTTAAACGAGATCTTAAGGTCAACATTGTTAGGACCGGACGAGGACTTTTAAGAGGCCCTTAAGAGTTTCTTTAGCAGAGGAGAAAATGTAGAAAGACGAAGAGGGAGAAGAAATGTGTTGCAGTCAATGATGACAGTGAGTTAATAACACGCTATAGATTAGATCATGTCTGTGACCGATCTTATTATCTTATGATCATTCTAAGGAAATTAACAGCATGGTAAATTAAAAAAAAGGATTTATATACACATATATAATGTGTGTGTGTGTGTACTGTATGAGAACGGTCAAATAGGAAAAATGACGCATGTAATTTCAAAGTGAAGGCTTAGCCCCGCCTCCTCAACGGGGTTAGCCCCGCCTCCTCAACAGGGTCAGCCCGCCTCCTCAACGGGGTTAGTCCCGCCTCCTCACTGAGATGAACGTTTCTGTCTTTTCCTTACTCAGAGTTGCTCTCAGATCAGTCCTGAATCGCTCTCAAGCTAATGACTCCTACGTAAAAGATTTAAAGCTAAATTAAGAGTTTTCTGAGAGGATTCTTAGATTCCTTATGAATACGGGCCCTGATGTTTACCCCCAAATGTTTACATGTATTTGAGACAAAACCAAACATTTTTGCGTGAATACTTGCCAAAACAGATATTTTTAAATAAAACTGTGTGTATCTGATTGTCCAAGTGCAACACGCCACTGTAGAGAACAGAATTGGGGATCTGATACTGAGTAACGGTTGAGATCTGTCATGACTTTATCTCCACTGGTTCTGGTTTCACAGAAGTGGTTGAAGGTGGACGAGAGATATGGATTAAAACACCAGGTGTAAAGGGGAAAGTCCACTCGTGATCCGATCAACTAAAATGCATCTTAACTAGGGTGACCATATTTTGTCCTGAAAAAACAGGACACTCGGCCCGGCAAACAGATAGGCCTACTCAAATGATACTCGAAGTTTACTCAAAGAAACCTTATTAATTTCAATACATTTAAAGTATGTTATGCCTCCTCTGTATGGATAGAAATTTGTTATATTGTTATATGAAAACAGGACATGTCCTGGGAAAACAGGACAGTTGGTCACCCTATCTTAACACCAGGTGTAAACAGGGCCTATTCGATGGCAAGGAACAGGACAGAAGGCCATGTCTTTTAAACACTTTGGCCAATTGGAACAAAATTTGGTGCGTGTCATCGCCAACATGCCCTGATGGTACTAGAGCAGTTTAAGGACAGCGCCACCTACTGGACAAGACATTTTGAAATTCATGAATCAGTCCGGGATCCACTGTACAGATCTGCTTTTTATTACGTCCAAGGTTGTGGACCTGACCAACCGTTCAAAAAAACTAACCAAATGTCCCCCACTCAATGGAAAAAAAGTTCTGTCAAAAAGGGCTCCTTTTCCAAAGAAAACACCTCATGGAGAACGAGAGTTGATCCACACAGTCTTAAAAGTGCTCTTGGGATTGCAAGTGAAGATCCAATCACACTGGGCCACTGTTAGCAAAAGAATGAGCTCTGGCCAACAACTTTTAAGTCATGACTGAAAGGACTTTACAAGGACTTTACAACCTTTGGTTCTCTTCACCTCATAAACCAAAACAAGAGCTACCTCATGACATCTTCCTATGCTCTCCCCACAAACCCGCCTACACAAGTCATAAACCTTAAATATGACAAAAACATATCCTCTAGCTGAGTTAGCTGAGCTAAAACTTGCACTAGCTTTGCCTTTGAAGACGCAACATGCGACTGTTCCTCTCATCAGGAGCGAGTCCCCCTGCAGAGCGTCTTTCCTCTAAAAGACGACCCTTGACCTTTGGGGGATCTCAGGTTCTGAAGGGGCTCCTCGAGCAGCTACGTCTCGGGAAGTGTGAACAGACCTTCGCTTGCCCCGAAACATCACACAGGGTCTTTATTCTGGTCCGTAACCCGATCCTGAGAGAGGCCTTGCTGCCGTGGTGGCGTAACAGATACTGTACGAACGGTGTGAAGGATAAAGCGCTACACCTCACGCTGCACATATTGAGCTGGAGAACTTACCTTCAGACCAGATTCACCTTTAGGACCCTGTGGACCCGGCCGTCCTCTTTCACCCTGAAATAATAAAAGAGAAGACACTTAGTGTAGTCCTCCATTACGCGAGTGTCATACCTGGAGGATAATTCATGCACAACTGATTTTCTCATCACTCTCACATTTGTAAGCTTTTCTTTCATGGAACACAAACAAAACTCATATTTTGAGTTCCTCTCTTTTCAATAGAATGAAAATGAGCAGAAAACATACCAACTTTGATACTAATGGTTCTCATGTATCTTGAGACTAATCGCCATTGATGTCAAAGCTGACGAGACACATTTTAATTGATGCTTTGATATTTGAAGCTCGACGGCCCCCAGTTTCCCATCCATTTTTGTTGTGGTGAAGATTTGACTAATTTAGCCTTAATTCCCTTGCACACTGAGTCCGAAATTCGCGTCGTTAAAAAAATAAATACGACCTAACGTTATGTCAATCACGCTTGCACACGGCCTCCGGATCGGGTTTGATTTTCTGCATTTTTCGCATCCGTAGCAAGCTGCTTGAATGGTGTTTCGACAATTCAGATCCATCGAATCACGAATACGAAAAAACGCATACGAAAATTTCGGACTCCGTGTGCAAGGGCCTTTAGTCCTGTTTTAAATGTACTTATCATATTTAAACAACTTTTTCCTGTTTTTGTAAGGCCGGAGTTTGGTGGGCTCTTTGTTTTCATTTGTCATATGATCCACACTTTTCCTTTTGTTCATGCCATGTGCTTTTGTTTTCATTTGCGTTACATTCTCATTGGTTTATTGGGTTTATTACTTTCAGCTTTTGCTCATTAGCAGTCTATGTATTAATAGTCCTGATTTTGCTGTCATCTTTTTTATTTTTTAGCAGGTTTTATCTTACCCTTTAGTTTTGTAATTTAATATAGGCTCATTATCATTTACTGGTAAAACAAGAAACTTCTCTCAAAAATTAAAACACTGAAATCTAGTAATCCAATAATTCCAAATTACATTCATGTTTTTATATTAAAATATGAATGCATAAAATACTTGTCACACAGAGGTTGCGTAAGTACATTTATTCAGCAACTACAATCGCAAATATAGTTGAGATTCGATATAGTCGAGATTCAAGTTTTGATTTATTACAGTTCATCACTGAGAAGCTTCGATTTATTCAAGATTCATGTTTAGATTTATTACAGTTCATCACTGAAGCTTCGATTTATTCAAGATTCATGTTTAGATTTATTACAGTTTATCACTGAGAAGCTTCGATTTATTCAAGATTCATGTTTAGATTTATTAAGTTCATCACCGAGAAGCTTCGATTTATTCAAGATTCATGTTTAGATTTATTACAGTTCATCACCGAGCAGCTTCGATTTATTCAAGATTCATGTTTAGATTTATTACAGTTCATCACCGAGAAGCTTCGATTTATTCAAGATTCATGTTTAGATTTATTACAGTTCATCACTGAAGCTTCGATTTATTCAAGATTCATGTTTAGATTTATTACAGTTCATCACCGAGAAGCTTCGATTTATTCAAGATTCATGTTTAGATTTATTACAGTTCATCACCGAGCAGCTTCGATTTATTCAAGATTCATGTTTAGATTTATTACAGTTCATCACTGAGAAGCTTCGATTTATTCAAGATTCATGTTTAGATTTATTACAGTTCATCACTGAAGCTTCGATTTATTCAAGATTCATGTTTAGATTTATTACAGTTCATCACTGAGAAGCTTCGATTTATTCAAGATTCACGTTTAAGATTTATTACAGTTCATCACTGAGAAGCTTCGATTTATTCAAGATTCATGTTTAGATTTATTACAGTTCATCACTGAAGCTTCGATTTATTCAAGATTCATGTTTAGATTTATTACAGTTTATCACTGAGAAGCTTCGATTTATTCAAGATTCATGTTTAGATTTATTACAGTTCATCACTGAGAAGCTTCGATTTATTCAAGATTCATGTTTAGATTTATTACAGTTCATCACCGAGAAGCTTCGATTTATTCAAGATTCACGTTTAGATTTATTACAGTTCATCACTGAGAGCGATTATCTTGAGATTTATTAATAAAATTTTTATTCAAGATTCATGTTTAGATTTATTACAGTTCATCACCGAGAAGCTTCGATTTATTCAAGATTCATGTTTAGATTTATTACAGTTCATCACGAGAAGCTTCGATTTATTCAAGATTCATGTTTAGATTTATTACAGTTCATCACTGAAGCTTCGATTTATTCAAGATTCATGTTTAGATTTATTACAGTTCATCACTGAAGCTTCGATTTATTCAAGATTCATGTTTAGATTTATTACAGTTCATCACAGAAGCTTCGATTTATTCAAGATTCATGTTTAGATTTATTACAGTTCATCACGAGAAGCTTCGATTTATTCAAGATTCATGTTTAGATTTATTACAGTTCATCACCGAAGCTTCGATTTATTCAAGATTCATGTTTAGATTTATTACAGTTCATCACGAGAAGCTTCGATTTATTCAAGATTCATGTTTAGATTTATTACAGTTCATCACGAGAGTACTTCGATTTATTCAAGATTCATGTTTAGATTTATTACAGTTCATCACGAAGCTTCGATTTATTCAAGATTCATGTTTAGATTTATTACAGTTCATCACGAGAGCTTCGATTTATTCAAGATTCATGTTTAGATTTATTACAGTTCATCACGAGAAGCTTCGATTTATTCAAGATTCATGTTTAGATTTATTACAGTTCATCACTGAAGCTTCGATTTATTCAAGATTCATGTTTAGATTTATTACAGTTCATCACGAGAAGCTTCGATTTATTCAAGATTCATGTTTAGATTTATTACAGTTCATCACCGAGAAGCTTCGATTTATTCAAGATTCATGTTTAGATTTATTACAGTTCATCACCGAGAAGCTTCGATTTATTCAAGATTCATGTTTAGATTTATTACAGTTCATCACGAGAGCTTCGATTTATTCAAGATTCATGTTTAGATTTATTACAGTTCATCACCGAGAAGCTTCGATTTATTCAAGATTCATGTTTAGATTTATTACAGTTCATCACTGAAGCTTCGATTTATTCAAGATTCATGTTTAGATTTATTACAGTTCATCACCGAGAAGCTTCGATTTATTCAAGATTCATGTTTAGATTTATTACAGTTCATCACCGAGAAGCTTCGATTTATTCAAGATTCATGTTTAGATTTATTACAGTTCATCACCGAAGCTTCGATTTATTCAAGATTCATGTTTAGATTTATTACAGTTCATCACTGAAGCTTCGATTTATTCAAGATTCATGTTTAGATTTATTACAGTTCATCACCGAGAGCTTCGATTTATTCAAGATTCATGTTTAGATTTATTACAGTTCATCACCGAGAAGCTTCGATTTATTCAAGATTCATGTTTAGATTTATTACAGTTCATCACTGAAGCTTCGATTTATTCAAGATTCATGTTTAGATTTATTACAGTTCATCACTGAGGAAGTTCGTATTATATTCAACGATTTCATGTTTAGATTTATTACAGTTCATCACCGGAAGCTTCGATTTATTCAAGATTCATGTTTAGATTTATTAGTTACAAGTTCATCACGAGAAAGCTATCGATTTATTCAAGATTCATGTTTAGATTTATTACAGTTCATCACCGAGAAGCTTCGATTTATTCAAGATTCATGTTTAGATTTATTACAGTTCATCACTGAGAGCTTCGATTTATTCAAGATTCATGTTTAGATTTATTACAGTTCATCACTGAGAAGCTTCGATTTATTCAAGATTCATGTTTAGATTTATTACAGTTCATCACCGAGAAGCTTCGATTTATTCAAGATTCATGTTTAGATTTATTACAGTTCATCACGAAAGCTTCGATTTATTCAAGATTCATGTTTAGATTTATTACAGTTCATCACCGAGAAGCTTCGATTTATTCAAGATTCATGTTTAGATTTATTACAGTTCATCACGAAGCTTCGATTTATTCAAGATTCATGTTTAGATTTATTACAGTTCATCACAGAAGCTTCGATTTATTCAAGATTCATGTTTAGATTTATTACAGTTCATCACCGAGAAGCTTCGATTTATTCAAGATTCATGTTTAGATTTATTACAGTTCATCACGAAGCTTCGATTTATTCAAGATTCATGTTTAGATTTATTACAGTTCATCACTGAAGCTTCGATTTATTCAAGATTCATGTTTAGATTTATTACAGTTCATCACCGAGAAGCTTCGATTTATTCAAGATTCATGTTTAGATTTATTACAGTTCATCACTGAGAAGCTTCGATTTATTCAAGATTCATGTTTAGATTTATTACAGTTCATCACGAGAAGCTTCGATTTATTCAAGATTCATGTTTAGATTTATTACAGTTCATCACTGAGAAGCTTCGATTTATTCAAGATTCATGTTTAGATTTATTACAGTTCATCACCGAGAAGCTTCGATTTATTCAAGATTCATGTTTAGATTTATTACAGTTCATCACTGAAGCTTCGATTTATTCAAGATTCATGTTTAGATTTATTACAGTTCATCACTGAGAGCTTCGATTTATTCAAGATTCATGTTTAGATTTATTACAGTTCATCACGAGAAGCTTCGATTTATTCAAGATTCATGTTTAGATTTATTACAGTTCATCACTGAGAGCTTCGATTTATTCAAGATTCATGTTTAGATTTATTACAGTTCATCACTGAGAAGCTTCGATTTATTCAAGATTCATGTTTAGATTTTATTACAGTTCATCACGAGAAGCTTCGATTTATTCAAGATTCATGTTTAGATTTATTACAGTTCATCAACTGAAGCTTCGATTTATTCAAGATTCATGTTTAGATTTATTACAGTTCATCACGAGAAGCTTCGATTTATTCAAGATTCATGTTTAGAATTTATTACAGTTCATCATCGAGAAGCTTCGATTTATTCAAGATTCATGTTTAGATTTATTACAGTTCATCACGAGAAGCTTCGATTTATTCAAGATTCATGTTTAGATTTATTACAGTTCATCACGAGAAGCTTCGATTTATTCAAGATTCATGTTTAGATTTATTACAGTTCATCACTGAGAAGCTTCGATTTATTCAAGATTCATGTTTAGATTTATTACAGTTCATCACACGAGAGCTTCGATTTATTCAAGATTCATGTTTGATTTATTACAGTTCATCACGAAGCTTCGATTTATTCAAGATTCATGTTTAGATTTATTACAGTTCATCCTGAGCTTCGATTTATTCAAGATTCATGTTTAGATTTATTACAGTTCATCACGGAAGCTTCGATTTATCAAGATTCATGTTTAGATTTATTACAGTTCATCACGAAGCTTCGATTTATTCAAGATTCTGTTTAGATTTATTACAGTTCATCACTGAAGCTTCGATTATTCAAGATTCAGTTAGATTATTACAGTTCATCACGAAGCTCGATTTATTCAAGATTCATGTTTAGATTTATTACAGTTCATCACGAAGCTTCGATTTATTCAAGTTCAGTTTAGATTTATTACAGTTCATACTGAAGCTTCGATTTATTCAAGATTCATGTTAGATTTATTACAGTTCATCAGAGAACTTCGATTTTTCAAGATCAGTTTAATTTATTACGTCATCACTGAGATCGATTTATTCAGATTCAGTTAGATTTATTCAGTCATCAGAAGCTTCGATTTATTCAAGATCATGTTTGATTTATTACAGTTCATCACTGAAGCTTCGTTATTCAAGATCATGTTAGATTTTACAGTTCATCACGAAGCTTCATTTATTCAAGATTCATGTTAGATTTATTACAGTCTCACGAAGCTTCGATTATTCAAGATTCATGTTTAGATTATTACAGTTCATCACGGAAGCTTCGATTTATTCAGATTCATGTTAATTTATTACAGTTCACACGAAGCTTCGATTTATTCAAGATCATGTTTAATTTATTACAGTTCACGAGAAGCTTCGATTATAAGATTCAGTTAGATTTATTACAGTTCATCACGAAGCTTCGATTTATCAGATTCATGTTTAGATTTATACAGTTCATCACGAAGCTGATTTATCAAATTCATGTTTAGATTTATTACAGTTATCACAGAAGCTTCGATTTTCAAGATTCATGTTAGATTATACAGTTCATCAAGAAGCTCGATTTATTCAAGATCATGTTAGATTTATACATTCATCACGAAGCTTCTTTATTCGATTCATGTTAGATTATTACAGTTCATCCGAGAAGCTCGATTTATTCAGATTCATGTTAGATTTATTACAGTTCATCACCGAGACTCGATTATTCAAGATTCAGTTTAGATTTATTACATTATCCGAAAGCTTCGATTTATCAGATTCGTTTAGATTTATTACAGTTCATCACGAGAGCTTCGATTTATTCAGATCATGTTTAGATTATTACAGTTCATCACGAAGCTTCGATTATCAAGATCTGTTTAGATTTATTACAGTTCATCCGGAAGCTTCGATTTATTCAAGATCATGTTTAGATTTATTACAGTTCATCACGGAGCTTCGATTATTCAAGATTCAGTTTAGATTTATTACGTTCATCACGAAGCTCGTTATTCAAGATTCATGTTTAGATTTATTACAGTCATCACTGAAGCTTCGATTATCAAGATCATGTTTAGATTTATTACAGTCATCACCGAAGCTTCATTTATTCAAGATTCATGTTTAGATTTATTACAGTTCATCACGAAGCTTCGATTTATTCAAGATTCGTTTAGATTATTACAGTTCATCACGAGAAGCTTCGTTATTCAAGATCAGTTTAGATTTATTACGTTCATCACCGAGAGCTTCGATTTATTCAAGATTCATGTTTAGATTTATTACAGTTCATCACGAAGCTTGATTTATTCAAGATTCAGTTAGATTTATTACAGTTCATCACGAAGCTTCGATTTATAAGATTCAGTTTAGATTTATTACAGTTCATCACCGAGAAGCTTCGATTATTCAAGATTCATGTTTAGATATTACAGTTCATCACTGAAGCTTCGATTTATTCAGATTCATGTTAGATTTATTACGTTCATCACCGAGAAGCGTTTATTCAAGATTCATGTTTAGATTTATTACAGTTCTCACGGAAGCTTCGATTATTCAGATTCAGTTTAGATTTATTACAGTTCATCACGGAAGCTCGATTTATTCAAGATTCTGTTTAATTTATTACAGTCATCACGAAGCTTCGATTTATTCAAGATTCATGTTTAGATTTATTACAGTTCATCACGAGAAGCTCGATTATTCAAGATCATGTTAGATTATACAGTTCATCACGGAAGCTTCGATTTATTCAAGATTCATGTTTAGATTTATTACAGTTCATCACTGAGAAGCTTCGATTTATTCAAGATTCATGTTTAGATTTATTACAGTTCATCACCGAGAAGCTTCGATTTATTCAAGATTCATGTTTAGATTTATTACAGTTCATCACCGAGAAGCTTCGATTTATTTCAGATTCATGTTAGATTTATTACAGTTCATCACCGAGAAGCTTGATTATTCAGATTCAGTTTGATTTATTACATTACGAAGCTTCGATTTATTCAAGATTCATGTTTAGATTTATTACAGTTCATCACCGAGAAGCTTCGATTTATTCAAGATTCATGTTTAGATTTATTACAGTTCATCACCGAGAAGCTTCGATTTATTCAAGATTCATGTTTAGATTTATTACAGTTCATCACCGAGAAGCTTCGATTTATTCAAGATTCATGTTTAGATTTATTACAGTTCATCACTGAGAAGCTTCGATTTATTCAAGATTCATGTTTAGATTTATTACAGTTCATCACCGAGAAGCTTCGATTTATTCAAGATTCATGTTTAGATTTATTACAGTTCATCACCGAGAAGCTTCGATTTATTCAAGATTCATGTTTAGATTTATTACAGTTCATCACCGAGAAGCTTCGATTTAGTGAAGATTCATGTTTAGTTCAGGGATATTGCATGTTGATATAGTGACTGTTTTTTAATGGCGTTGCAGTCGTCTCGCCATTGTCTTGTTTTAGTCATGGAAAAAAAAAGGTTGTCAACGAACATTTTTCATCATAGATTTCTATTAACGAAATGAACACTATTTGAAATTCTACATGGAAGAAGACATTTTTTATTTTTTGGGTGAACTATCCCTTTAAAGGCCAGGAAATCGGTTGATGTGATTGCTGTAGTTTACGGTTTCGTATAAAAACATTTTAAAGCCCCCCGAGAGAGAAGTCGTAGTAGTTTGTATTTGTGTAGTATTTACCGGTTCACCCTTCGGCGCCTGACCTGGGGACAGTCCTGGATCTCCTTTGGTTCCCTGTACATAAACAAAGTGTTAATTCAGTTTGATCTCATATTTCAGTAACACTTTATAATAAAGTCCCATTATGACAATGAGCAATACATATTTACAGTATTTAACAAACTTTGTTAATGTTCATTGTTAGTTAATCTTAGCTCAAGTCAAATAAAACAGATACGTCTTTTGATTTTAATAATGTTTTAGTAAATGCCTAAATTAACATTAAGAGTAAGAAATGTTTTAGAACTACAGAACTTTTACACAAGTTAACAAATGGGTAAAGTTTTACCCATATATCCCATAAACAGAGCCGTCAAAAACTTCTTTGTGAAGTCAAAGCAAACTCAAAAACATGCCTAAAGTTCAAGAAGTTACATGCAAATCATGTTGTTCTGTGCTGACAGACTAAAGCAAGTGTTAACAGTGGATTATGAGAGATTTAAGGGGCAAAATCTCCTTTCTATGTGTATGTAAACACACTAAACCTCATAATAATGCAGATTATCCTGTTACACAGTCAGTAAGATGATCAGAAATGGACACACTCTCCCTTTAATTTATCAATCCATTCATCAAATGATCAATAATTCAATCATTTCATCCATCCACATCATAGTTCGTTCATTCATGAATTCACGAGGTTATTCATAGATTCATTCACTCTGATTTGGTGTACAATCTTGTGCTTTTTTGTACTACAAATGACATTTTAATCTGATTTAAATCCAAAGGAGGTCACTGGAAGTTCACTGGAAGAAAAGTCTCTTGTCAAGGACTAAATTTAGCACATCAATCAAACAACTCCAAACCCTGAAAGAGAGCTTTATTACTTCAGTTAATCTTGAGACGAGCAGATTGATGGAATTACAATC
Organism: Chrosomus eos; assembly: GCA_036326025.1. Lineage (NCBI taxonomy): Eukaryota > Metazoa > Chordata > Actinopteri > Cypriniformes > Leuciscidae > Chrosomus > Chrosomus eos. The sequence goes on from CM070837.1 coordinate 35,720,256, forward strand.
GCTGTCAGTCAACATGAGACAGCGCAGATCTGACGCCCGCGAAACACAGCGTTACTAAAGCAAACCTGTGTTTACACTGAGGAACCGAGCATCAACAGAGCAGATGAACTGCATTCATGAAAAACAAGTTACAGCCAAGCGCATCTCGTTTTCTCTCGCGACTTCATCCCTGAAGTCTTCAGAAGGGATATAAAGGATAAAGCAGTGCAGCTGGAATCCCAGTATGAGTAATCTGTGGGCTAAACCGAGATGCTTCACAGTTTCCAGCTTGATGTTAATGATGACCCTTCTGCCCACTCATCTCTGCAGAACAATCACTGGACAGAGACATGAAGACTTTGTCCTAAAGCTTGATGGAAAAATCAGATCAGCGTATTTAGTACTTTAAAGAGTCCTTTATGCTTTTCAAATATGACCTTTCATGTACACTCAAAAAAAAATGATATGTTGGCTTTAATTTTTTTTTTTCGTCAACAGGTTCCACATAACTGGGTTACAAACTTAATTTGTTCATGTAACCTCAACATCATGATTTTTATTTTAGTGACACATAATTAAGCTAATAGACTATAGCTAGCTATTTGCTAGCAGTAGCACATATTAACATCTTAAATGCTCCTTCAACAAAAGCAGTAGATAATAATGAAATCAGTCACAGCCAAACACAATCTCCACTCTTCTCCACAATGGTAACCCACTGTAATTTAAATGGATCTAATAACTCCAATGTAATTGAACATTAAACACAATTACACACTATCAAGTCATCCCCATTTCTCATTTTCTCAAAAAAAAAAAAAACATGAAATAACACTTAATTTTCACATTTATTCTCTCTTAATTCAACCATATGGAAAGCATGCTGGGAACTAACAAGCATCGCCCACAAATCTTTCATGTAATTCAACACAAACGGATTAAGGAAACTTAAATTTTACATATATTTAAGCAAATTGAACACAATCAAATTAAGTTAGGGCAAAATGGTCGTTGGCGTCGCACTATACTGACACCCTCTGGATGTAAGAAGTTTTTACTTAACATAAATGGTTTGTGTTTAGACAACGCGTTACGATTTTGTACTGTTAAGTTGAAACATAATTACGTGGACCTTAATAGAAAAAAACATTTCAAGTCAAAAAACAAAATTATTATAAGTAAACTAAATATAAATATATTATGTAAAGTGCACAACCTTCCTGTTTCATTTTTTTTGAGTGTAGTCTGTATTATAGATGTTTGTAAATAGAAAAGTCAAGTAAGGTCTGAAAGAAGTGATTCTGAAATGAGTCGTAAGTAATTCCAGTTTCACTTCCTGCTTAACCTTTGTTAGTTTGTAACTAATTTGCATAATGCCAGCCTGTGGTCTTGATTGGCTGAACAGAGTATCTTATCTCCGCCCTCAAACACTAGTGTATCTGAGAGTGGAAGAGTTTGGGTCGTGTTCGTGTCGAGAAGACGCTGTTTTCTGAGATAGATACGGGAAAACTCACGCCATCGTTACTGTTCGTATCACTGTGATCAAGAGCTGAGATTCAGATATGATAATGAGCGTTTGGTTTCTGACCAACACAGCAGACTGGGCCGTCTGACCAATCAGAGCAGAGTAGACCAATCACAACAGACTGGGCCATCTGACCAATCAGAGCAGAGTAGACCAATCACAACAGACGGGGTCATCTGACCAATCAGAGCAGAGTAGACCAATCACAACAGACTGGGCCATCTGACCAATCAGAGCAGAGTAGACCAATCACAGCAGACTGGGCCATCTGACCAATCAGAGCAGAGTAGACCAATCACAACAGACTGGGTCATCTGACCAATCAGAGCCGAGTAGACCAATCACAGCAGACTGGGCCATCTGACCAATCAGAGCAGAGTAGACCAATCACAACAGACTGGGTCATCTGACCAATCAGAGCAGAGTAGACCAATCACAACAGACTGGGTCATCTGACCAGTCAGAGCAGAGTAGACCAATCACAACAGACTGGGTCATCTGACCAATCAGAGCAGAGTAGACCAATCACAGCAGACTGGGTCATCTGACCAATCAGAGCAGAGTAGACCAATCACAACAGACTGGGCCGTCTGACCAATCAGAGCAGAGTAGACCAATCACAACAGACTGGGTCATCTGACCAATCAGAGCAGAGTAGACCAATCACAACAGACTGGGTCATCTGACCAATCAGAGCAGAGTAGACCAATCACAACAGACTGGGCCGTCTGACCAATCAGAGCAGAGTAGACCAATCACAACAGTCTGGGCCATCTGACCAATCAGAGCAGAGTAGACCAATCACCACAGTCTGGGCCGTCTGACCAATCAGAGCAGAGTAGACCAATAATAATAATAATAATAATACATTTTATTTTTAAAGCACTTTACATTTGACACCAAATCTCAAAGTGCTACAGTAAAACATAATTAAAAATAAACATAAGAGATAAAGTATACAATAGAACACAACAAGTTAAAAGGAGGGACTAAAGACAATCATTAGCTATTAAAAATAAGCCTGTGTAAAAAGATGGGTTTTAGTCCTTTTTTAAATGCTTCCACTGTTTGCGGGGCTCTGAGGTGGTCTGGGAGGGCGTTCCACAGGCAGGGGGCAGCAACTTGAAAGGCCCTGTCGCCCATTGTTTTGAGCCGTGTCCTGGGCACAACCAGACGGTGCTGTTGGCCTGACCGGGTTCTGGTTGATGAGCTAGGTGTGAGCAGTTCGGTGAGGTAGCTGGGGGCCACACCGTGCAGACAGTGATGGGTGTGAAGGAGAACCTTATATTCTATGCGTGACTGAATGGGTAACCAGTGCAGTGAACGAAGGATGGGGGTGATGTGCTCATGTTTACGCACCCCCATCAGGACCCTGGCAGCGCTGTTCTGAACATACTGGAGCTTTTGAAGGCTCCTGCCAGGAATCCCGATGAGGAGTGCATTACAGTAGTCCAACCTGGAGGACACAAAAGCATGGACGAGCTTCTCTGCAGCAACAAGGGAGAGGGAGGGACGCAGTTTGGAAATATTGCGTAGGTGAAAAAATGCAGTTTTGCAAAGAGTGGTGACATGACTGTCAAATGAAAGGTGGGGGTCAAATTTTACCCCTAGGTTGATAACAGAGGAAGAGAGGGGAGTGGTGTGTCCAAAAACTGAAACAGTGGTGATCACAACAGTCTGGGCCATCTGACCAATCAGAGCAGAGTAGACCAATTACAACAGACTGGGTCATCTGACCAATCAGAGCAGAGTAGACCAATCACAACAGACTGGGTCATCTGACCAATCAGAGCAGAGTAGACCAATCACAACAGACTGGGTCAACTGACAAATCAGAGCAGAGTAGACCAGT
>CM070837.1:35728611-35841111 GCA_036326025.1 Chrosomus eos
GGGAGCTAATCTTAAGGAATATACTTCTGCTGTTCTGTCCTATGTTCATTTCTGCACTGACATCGTCCTGCCCACAAAGACCATCATGGTTTTTCCCAATCAGAAGCCATGGTTGGGTTGGTACAGTGCGGCACCTGCTCAAAGCCCGGGATGTAGCTTACGGGTCAGGAGACAGGCTGACTTACAGTAATAATAATAATAATAATAATAAACTTTATTTTATATAGTGCCTTTAAAAAGTATCTCAAAGCACTTCACAAATATAGAAACATAATAAAACATACAATTAAACAAACAATGGATTAGTAATTGCTGACAGAAAAACGTAATAAAATACAAAATAAAAACATTATGAAATATAGGATTAATAATAATAATACAACAATTATCTAAAAGCTACCCTAAACAAATAAGTTTTAAGTGATGATTTAAAAACACTAAGTGATTCTGCTTGCCTAATCTCAATAGGCAGGGAATTCCAGAGTTTTGGAGCATTTGACGAAAAGGCCCTATCACCCATCGATTTTAGTCGGGTATGCGGAACAATTAAAAGGCCAGCTTCCGAAGAACGGAGATCAGTAGGGCCCGGAAAGAACTGAAAAATGGTATCCAACTGGCAAAACTCAAGTACAAACAGCGCATTGAGAAGCACTTTAATAACAACAACCCACGTAATATGTGGAGAGGTATAAGGACCATTACGGACTATAAGCACAGTGACCGGCAGGTCAGCCATGACCCCACTCTGCCAGATACCCTGAACAGCTTCTTTGCACGCTTTGACTCAGTGAGCAGCAGAGAGACTGTGCACCTCCCCCAACTAGAAGAGCAGCATCAGCCCCTCGTCTGCAGCGGCACCAAGTGTGTTCTACCCTAAAGAACATCAATATCAACAAGGCTGCAGGACCAGACATGGTGAAATTATGAAGAAATCATGTGCTGACCAGCTGGCAGGAGTTTTCCTGGACATTTTCAACCTGTCCCTGCAGCTTGCTATGGTCCCCGTCTGTCTCAAAACCTCTATCATTGTGCCTGTGCCAAAAAAATCAGTCAGCACATGCCTCAATGATTATCGTCCAGTTGCCCTAACCCCAGTAATCATGAAGTGTTTTGAGAGGATCCTCCTTAATCACATCAGAGATGCTATCCCTGATGGTCTCGATAGCTTTCAGTTCGCCTACAGGAGGAACCGCTCTACGGAGGATGCTGTCTCGCTAGCACTCCATATAGCCATGACACACCTGCAGCACCCCAACACTTATGTTAGAATGCTATTCGTGGACTTTAGCTCAGCTTTTAACACAGTTCTCCAGACAAGCTGGTGCTGAAGCTCCACAACCTGGGACTATCAGTTTCACTGTGTTCCTGGATCAGGGATTTTCTCATGAATCGTCCACAGTTGGTGAGGATAGGGAACTTTACATCTTCCACTCTGATCCTGAACACTGGAACACCGCAGGGCTGTGTGCTCAGCCCGGCCCGCTTCAGCCTTTTTACTCACGACTGTTTTGCTATTCATTCCACAAACACGCTCGTGAAGTTTGCGGACGACACCACCGTGGTGGGTCTCATATCTGACAATACAGAGAGGAGATCCAGCACCTGATATATTGGTGTTCAACAAATAATATTATTTTGAACACCAACAAGACCAAGGAGGTCATAGTGGACTTCAGAAGGTCCAGGAAGACAAAGCACGCTCCTCTTTGTATACGGGGGGATGCAGTGGAGCGTGTGGATAGTATTAAGTTCCTTAAAGGGATAGTAAAAAAGAAAATTAAGTCATGAATTACTCTCCCTCATGCTGTACCAACCCTGTAAGACCTTCGTTTATCTTCGGAACACAAATGAAGATATTTGTGATTAAATCTGAGAGCTGGATCACTCCTCCATAGGCTTCTAAGGGATTGAAACCTGACAGCCCCGAAAAGTCATTAAAGAAATCGTTAAAATAGTCCAAATCGCTACAGTGGCTCAATCTTAAGTTTATCAAGCGACGAGAATATTTTTTGCACGCAAAAAAAGACTAGAATAACGATTTTATTCAACCATCTCTTCTCTTCCGTGTCATTCTCCTAAGCTATTGACGTAGTGTAACAGCGCAGCGCTTCTGTGTTATACGTCACACGCAGGCTCACTATTGGCCGACGCTGGTCATGTGTGTGATGCGTGTGACGTTCAACCAGAAGCGTTGCACAATAACACTACGTGAAATCTCCAGGCCCAAAGAGAATACTTGAATAAAGTCGCTATTTTAGTTTGTTTTTTTGCGCTCAAAAAGTATTCTTGTAGCTCGATAATTGTGGCGCACATAGATGCTGCGGCTCGGTGCTCTCTCAGTTGGTGCTATAGTTTGTGTCGTTTCTTAGTGTTTATATATGTCCTGAGTGTTTTATGTCAGGCTAACAGCTACGGTCGGAACGATCTCATTAAGATAGGAGTCTGTTATGAACAGAATATTACAGCCAAGTATCTCCACACATACAATATACCGGAGGAGATAGCACGGCACCCCGGCTCCTCGTGGATTATCATCCCCGCTGGAAAGAGGCGAAGGCGGCGTAGAGAGAGGAGGCAGAAGCGGGGCTGCAGGGCTGGCCCACTCGCCAGGCTACGGAGGCAGCCACTAAAACCTCCGCTTCCCAGCCTGTTTCTCGCTAATGCGCGATCACTCGTCAACAAAATGGATGAGCTGAGGCTAGAGATTGCAACCAACAACACCGTAAAAGATTGCTGTATTCTGCTTTTTACGGAGACCTGGCTTCACCCACTCATCCCGGACTCGGCGACGGAGCTAACAGGCTATACCAGCCAGCGACAGGACAGGACACAGAGCTCCGGTAAGAGCAGAGGAGGGGGGCTGTGTGTGTACGTGAATAACAACTGGTGTACTAACACAGTAACGGTAGACAGTCACTGCTCCCCGAACTTGGAGTATGTGTCTGTGAAATGCAGACCCACTTATCTCCCGAGAGAGTTTTCTGTTGTCATGATAACAGCTGTTTACATACCACCGGATGCTAATGCTAAAATGGCTAGCAGTCATCTGCATAGTAGCATTACCAGCCAACAGAGTAAATATCCTGACGCTGTACACATTATAGCGGGGGATTTCAATCACGCAGACTTGAAATTAGTACTCCCTCATTTCTATCAACATGTTAAATGCACAACTAGAGGAAATAAAACTCTGGATAAGGTTTACTCTAACATCAAACATGGTTTTAGGGCTAAACCACTACCCCACCTGGGCCAGTCTGACCATTTGTCTTTGCTGTTAATTCCTGCATATGCCCCCCTCAGGAAAAGTACACCCAACATCACAAAAACTATAACAATCTGGCCTGATGGAGCCATGCACCGGCTGCAGGACTGTTTTGATAGGACCAACTGGAATGTGTTTTCACATCAAGACCAGGAGATGTTTACGGACAGTGTACTGTGTTACATACGTCATTGCATTGGCACTGTTACCGTGGAAAAACAGATCCGAGTTTATCCCAATCAGAAGCCGTGGATGACTAGGGAGGTACATCGGCTGCTGAGGGAGAGGAACATCGCCTTCAGGTCTGGTGACCAGACCCTTTACACTGCGGCCCGGGCTGACCTGAAAAGAGGCATCAAAAGGGCCAAGTTGAATTATCGGCGGAGGATTGAGGCATATCTGGGAAGTAATGACAGCAGGCGGGTGTGGCAGGGAGTCCAACAGCTCACCAATTACAGGTCCACTGTAGGAGCAGCTGAGGGTGAGGCCTCACTGGCAGAGGAACTGAACACTTTCTTTGCCCGCTTTGAGGTGGAACCAAGTATGGAATCGACACCACCACACCCCACGGTTCATAGCAACGTCACCTTCACTGAGCACGAAGTGAGGCGTACACTGCAGGCCGTGGACCCGAAGAAGGCTGCTGGGCCAGATGGCATCTCTGGGCGTGTTCTAAAAGAATGTGCGGATCAGCTGGCTGGAATCTTTACGAGGATTTTCAACCAGTCCCTGGCTGAATCAACAGTTCCATCATGTCTGAAGTCCTCCACCATCGTCCCCCTGCTTAAGAAACCTTATATTTCCAGCCTCAATGACTACCGGCCAGTCGCACTCACCCCAGTGGTGATGAAATGCTTTGAAAAGCTGGTCCGGGGTCACATTACATCATGCCTGCCAAAAAGCCTGGACCCACACCAGTTTGCATACAGAGTTAATAGATCCACAGAGGACGCCGTAGCTACAGCCCTGCATGCTGCATTGTCCCATCTAGAGCAGCAGGGGACCTACGTACGGATGCTCTTTGTGGACTATAGCTCTGTGTTTAACACCATTCTTCCTCAGAAACTGATGATCAAACTGATGGACCTAGGCATTCCATACCCCACCTGTATGTGGATTAAAAGCTTTCTCACTTGTCGCACACAGAGGGTGAGAGTGGGCCATCATACATCTATGGCTCTTAGCCTCAGCACCGGCTCCCCACAGGGCTGTGTATTGAGCCCCCTGCTGTACACTCTCTACACGCACGACTGCACCTCCACCCACCACAATAACACCATAGTGAAGTTTGCGGACGACACTACAGTTGTGGGGCTCATCACTGGAGCAGACGAGTCAGCTTACAGAAAGGAGGTTAAACATCTGACGGTGTGGTGTAGGGAGAACAACCTTCTCCTCAATACTGTAAAGACCAAGGAGCTGGTGATTGATTACAGGAGGGAAAAGTCTGACATCGCACCACTCATCATCGGCGGGGATCGGGTGGAGCAGGTGTCGGACTTCTGTTTTCTGGGTGTGTACATTGAGGAGGGTCTGACATGGAGCGTAAACAGTGTGAAGGTGCAAAAAAAGGCCCAACAACGTTTGCACTTCCTCAGGGTCCTCAGGAGAAACAACATCACTCAGAGACTGCTGTTATCCTTTTACAGGTGCTCCATAGAATCAATCTTAACATACTGCATATGTGTGTGGTTTAGTAGCTGCACAGTAGCCCAGAAAAAGGCTCTCCAACGGGTCATCAACACGGCCCAGAAGATAGTCGGTTGTCCTCTCCTTTCAATGGTTGACCTTCACAGTGCTCGCTGTGCCAAAAAAGCTCAGAGCATTATTAGAGACACTTTCCATCCCGGTCATTCCTTGTTTGAACTGTTGCCATCAGGCAGACGATACAGGACAATCAAATCAAGAACAAACAGACTTAAAAACAGTTGTTATCCGACAGCAATAACCACTCTTAATGCCATAAAAAAACATTCTTAAAGCAATACTTTATAGTTAGATTGTGGAATAACTAGAATGAAAATGAATGAATGGTGGTGTGTGTGTGTATCTCCAATGAAATGGGGAGGTTTTTATTATTTATTTTTTATTGATATTGATTTATTGATGCACTAACTGTTTGGCACTTTTTAAATTTCGTTGTACAGGTTACAATGACAATAATACTACTACTTACTACTACTTACTACTTACTACATAAACTTAAGATCTAGCCACTGTAGGCACATTAAATATTTAAACATTTTCTTCAATGACTTTCTGGGCCGTCAAGTTTCAATCCTTTAGGAAGCCTATGGAGGAGTGATCCACCTCTCAGATTTAATCAAAAATATCTTCATTTGTGTTCCGAAGATGAACCAAGGTCTTACGGGGTTGGTACAGCATGAGGGTGAGTAATTAATGACTTAATTTTCATTTTTGGGTGAACTATCTGTTTATATAATTGCTGTGTCACTTTTCTTAAAGCCGAGAGTCTCATACAAAATTTTGTTATGTACAAGCATAATGACAATAAAAAGATCCTTATCCTTATCCCTAGTCTTTGTGCGGCGTGTCGCTAGTCTCTGTGCGGTGAGTCGCTAGTCTCTGGTGTCTGTGCGGGGAGTCGCTAGTCTCTCTGCGGCGAGTCGCTAGTCTCTAGTCTCTGTGCGGCGAGTCGCTAGTCTCTGGTCTCTGTGCGGGGAGTCGCTAGTCTCTGGTCTCTGTGCGGGGAGTCGCTAGTCTCTGGTCTCTGTGCGGAGTGTCGCTAGTCTCTGTGCGGCATGTCGCTAGTCTCTGTGCGGCGTGTCGCTAGTCTCTGTGCGGCGTGTCGCTAGTTTCTGTGCGGCGTGTCGCTAGTCTCTGTGCGGCGAGTCGCTAGTCTCGGGTCTCTGTGCGGCGAGTCGCTAGTCTCTGGTCTCTGTGCGGGAGTCGCTAGTCTCCGTACGGCGAGTCTCTGGTCTCTGTGCGGCGTGTCGCTAGTCTCTGTGCGGGGAGTCACTAGTCTCTGTGCGGCGAGTCGCTAGTCTCCGTGCGGCGAGTCGCTAGTCTTTGTGCGGCGTGTCGCTAGTCTCTGTGCGGTGAGTCGCTAGTCTCTGGTGTCTGTGCGGGGAGTCGCTAGTCTCTGGTGTCTGTGCGGGGAGTCGCTAGTCTCTGGTGTCTGTGCGGGGAGTCGCTAGTCTCTGGTGTCTGTGCGGGGAGTCGCTAGTCTCTGGTGTCTGTGCGGGGAGTCACTAGTCTCTCTGCGGCAAGTCGCTAGTCTCTAGTCTCTGTGCGGCGAGTCGCTAGTCTCTGGTCAATGTGCGGGGAGTCGCTAGTCTCTGGTCTCTGTGCGGGGAGTCGCTAGTCGCTAGTCTCTGTGTGGGGAGTCGCTTGTCTCTGTGCGGCGAGTCGCTAGTCTCTGTGCGGCGAGTCGCTAGTCTCTGTGCGGCGAGTCGCTAGTCTCCGTAGGGCGAGTCGCTAGTCTCTGTGCGTCGAGTCGCTAGTCTCTGTACGGCGAGCGCTAGTCTCTGTGCGGCGAGTCGCTAGTCTCTGTGCGGCGAGTCGCTAGTCTCTGTGCGTGGAGTCGCTAGTCGCTGTACGGTGAGATGCTAGTCTCCGTACGGCGAGTCGTTAGTCTCTGTGCGGCGATTCGCTAGTCACTGTACGGCGAGTCGCTAGTCTCTGTGCGGCGAGTCGGTAGTCTCAGTACGGCGAGTAGCTAGTCTCTGTGCGGCTAGTCGCTTGTGGGCGTTCGTAGTGCTGTCGCTCTAATGTTATTGGTAGACTGCACGTCTGGCCATTAGGGCGACCACCATCAAACAAACCAAATGTGGGACTATTACTAAGTTTGTGTAGGACATGTTACCAACACTAAAACATAACCTGAAACTGTTATATAATGTCTATATAACTTAATAAAAACATTTGTATTCTGCCTTTCAGCTGATAAAAATACTTTGTGCTTTAGTCCCTTCCAGAAAACACCATTATGTAACATAACATGTCTTTACTTTACATGACATTTAAATTCAACATCACTGAGCACATCATGCAGATCACTAAACATTTCTGACCAAGTCCAACTAAAATCCAACAAAATAAATAATGAACAAATAAAATATAAAACAACATGAAATTAGTTCATTGATTGATTCATCTTATATATTAAGAATATATTAAATAGGCTATGTTGCCATTATGCCGCATTGTAAAATTAGAATGTACTGAATTATGCATTTGTTTTCCACACACACACACACACACACACACACACACACACACACACACACACACACACACACACACACACACACACACACACACACACACACACACACACACACACACACACACACACACACACACACACACACACACACACACACACACACACACACACACACACACACACACACACACACACTTTTCCACGATTTTCACGGCCCATCCTACAGGTTCAGTCCTGCTGGAATAACCTTCCGTAAGTTTATTATCTTTATCACAGTAGTAATATTTCACACATGAACCCTTGAGGGTTTGAACCTGCAACCTTTCATCTATCAGAACAGATCTTTCACTACACCCCCATTATTCAATACCTCACCGCCAGTGTCCTCACCAGTGACTACATATACAACTAACCGAAACATTATTGGTCATTTAAATAAAGCTGAAAATATTATAGGAATATTAATTTTAAAATAATAAATATAATTTAATTAAAATTGGCAACTATAGATAAAAGCACCAAAACTACTAACCAGAAATAAATTAATATAAGTAAAACTGAAATAAAAATAAATGAAAAATATTTAGAATTTTTTATTAAACTAAATAACGTTAAAATGAAAACTGAAAATTTTAAAATTAAAGCTGACATTTTTTTGCTGAAAAGCTAAATACTAATAAACCAAAATAAAAACACATGAAAACTATTTAGAAATGTTATTAAAAAGCACAAACTATAAAATTACAAAAATTGTACTAAAATACACCGAGCGTACACACACACACACAAATGTTATTAAAAACACAAACTATAAAATTACAAACATGTTACTAAAATACACAAGCACACACACACACACACAGACACACACTCACACATACTCACAGAAACACACATACACATGCACACACTCATTTAACAGGCTCTTAATATCGTGGCTATATATACATATTTTCCTCTCATCTTTCAGCAGATCAATCTGTCAGTGTCTCCCCAACGGCTCTTTCCAGTGTTGTCCAAATCCTCCACGTCACACACACACACACACACACACACACACACACACACACACACACACACACACACACACACACACACACACACACACACACACACACACACACACACACTACGGAAAGAACTATTCAAGCTTTGAAAGGTGGCGAGTTTGAACAGGAAGAATGCCAGTGAACGAGCGTCTAGCGAGCGGCCAATGCGCTGTAATGCAACAGTGTGATCCGGCAGGGGGATATTATCATAACTCAACAATCCCTCAAATCCATCAGGAAGCGAATGTGTAAAGAGCCAGAAAACGGAAACTTACCTTCAGACCAGGTAAACCAGGCGGCCCGGGGCTCCCGTGAGGACCAGACGGGCCCTGAGAGACAGAAACACTCACTTACATAGAGTCAGATATCTATCAATATCAAATGAGTACGATTAAAAAATCCCTCAATGTACCTCAGCAGAGGCTCTGATTGGATAACTGGAGTAACCAGCGGACCAATGGCATCGCAATTAGCGATGTTTTACGCTCACGAGAGACCGCTCCTGTACCACCTGACTGCTGCACATTCATTTCAGCGTTGATCGCGTTGACATTGAAATGCATAAATGCCAGTCTGAGAACGTGAGGAGTTACGGGTAGAACGTCTCCGGTTGCCATCTTGTAATAACGGTTACGGCATGGCGTGAATGCAGCATAAGCTCGTTGTTCAGTTTAAAGCGGCGGCTGTATGTTTGTGTCGAGCAGAGTGGAGCAGTGTGTTGTGATTGGTCGGCTGGAGCAGTGTATTGTGATTGGATCAGTGTGTTGTGATTGGTCGGCTGGATCAGTGTGTTCGGTCGGCTGGATCAGTGTGTTGTGATTGGATCAGTGTGTTGTGATTGGTCGGCTGGATCAGTGTGTTGTGATTGGATCAGTGTGTTGTGATTGGTCGGCTGGATCAGTGTGTTGTGATTGGTCGGCTGGATCAGTGTGTTGTGATTGGTCGGCTGGATCAGTGTGTTGTGATTGGATCAGTGTGTTGTGATTGGTCGGCTGGATCGGTGTGTTGTGATTGGTCGGCTGGATCAGTGTGTTGTGATTGGTCGGCTGGATCAGTGTGTTGTGATTGGTCGAGCGCTTCGAGTGTGTTTGGGAAATGCCCCGCCCCTTACCATAACCGCCAGTTTAACGCACTACTAACTAACTCAACCAGGCCCCGCCCCTTTATTCTGCGTATGAATTATTATAACGAGGAATATTGTGACGTGTTTGTTCCCGGAAGAAACTCAAGACTACAGTTTCAGGAGTTCAGAAACACTGACACTGATATAGAGAATATTACATCAGCAACAACAACTTTGGAAAGTCTCATGTTATGTAATTGTTTTCATAAAGACTGACAGATCATAACATGTGTCCGCTATAACGTACCCGAGGTCCTCTCTTTCCAGGGGGTCCGGGGAGACCGGGGGGGCCGGCGGGACCCTGCAGAGACACAACATGAGCAGAAAGAGACATCAATTCATGAACAACTGTTTCTAACATCACAAGAAAGACAGTAATCTCTCAACACAGAAAACTCCGTCTGAGAGACGTTCCTTCAGCTCCACCAATCAAAGCTCAAGCACAGATTAATGAAGGCCAGCGATGCGATTCATGGAGGGATTACTGAGAGATGAGTGGCTTCATGTTAGAGATCTGAGATGACTGTACATACAGCGTGAAAACATGGAGGAATATTAAATAGAGAGCAGGACATGTCCAAAACAAGTAAAGATGAGTGCTTTTGTTTGCTTTAAAGCTACACTGTGTAACTTTTTTAGTTTATTCTTAGCTAAAAACACTTAGTTCTTTCAAAAATATATGTCCTCATTAATGTATATTTACTTCGTTCAAGGAATAAAGTATTCTTGTGAGTGTATAATATGCCATTGAAAATACATACGGGTAAGGAGTTCTATAGTCGGTCGCCATGTTGCCCCTCCATCTTGAAAGTACATTAGCCAAAGAGGGACATAGGCCGTTAATTCAAGCTTCGCCTTTCGCGTTTTAACAATCGATGGCACCATGTCGAATGTGGACGAGGTCGTACTGGAAGCCATGTTAATCTTGGATCTTATTGGCCACCGTAGGAGTTAAACCGAAATCGGAATTGAGAAGAACAGAAACTAATATTCACTGGATGGTCATATACCGTTTCACCGCTAGATGGGGGTAAAAATCACACAGTGTAGCTTTAAATCAATCCAAGTTCAAAATAAATAAATACAATTAATAATTATATAATAATTGGTGAGCAGAAGCTACTTCTTTCAAAAACATAAAAAAAATTAAAACTTAGTTTTAATTAGTGAAAACTTAAGTAGTGAAAACTTTTGACAGGTACTGTGTGTAAATATATACAGTACTTGTCAAAAGTTTGGAATAATTTTAAATGTTTTTGGTCTCACCCAGGCTGCATTTATTTGATCAAAAATACAGTAAAAATGTAAAATATTTTTTCAATGTAAATCAGCTGTTTTCTATGTGAATATATAGTAAAGTGTAATTTATTCCTGTGATCCAAGCTGAATTTATCATCATTACTCCAGTCTTCAGTGTCACATGATCCTTCAGAAATCACTATAATAGGATGATTTGATGCTCAAGAAACCTTTATGATTATTATCACAGTTGAAAACAGTCGTGCTGCTTCATATTTTTGTGGAAACTGTAATACATTTTATATTTCAGGATTCTTTGATGAATAGAAAGTTCAAAAGAGCAGCATTTATTTGCCTTTATCAAATGTCTTTATTGAATTTATTACAGCATTTATTAAATAGAAATCTTTTGTACCGGTAACATTATAAATGCCTTTACTGTCACTTTTTATGGATGGATGGATGGGATGGATGGATGGATGGATGGATGGATGGATGGATGGATGGATGGATGGATGGATGGATGGATGGATGGATGGATGGATGGATGGATGGATGGATGGATGGATGGATAGATGGATGGATGCTAGAATGATGGATGGATGGATGTTAGAATGATGGATGGATGGATGGATGGATGGATGTTAGATGAATGTTAGATGGATGGATGGATGGATGGATGGATGAATGTTAGATGGATGGATGGATGGATAGATGGATGGATGGATGGATCTTAGAATGATGGATGGATGTTAAAATGATGGATGGATGTTAAAATGATGGATGGATGGATGTTAGAATGATGGATGGATGGATGAATTATTAGAATGATGGATGGATGTTAGATGGATGGATGGGTGGATGGATGTAAGATGGATGGATGTATGGATGTTAGAATAAAGGATGGATGTTAGAATGATAGATGGATGGATGTTAGAATGAAGGATGGATGGATGTTAGAATGATGGTTGGATGTTAGAATGATGGATGGATGGATGTTAGAATGATGGATGGATGGATGGATGTTAGAATGATGGATGGATGGATGAATGGATGTTAGAATGATGGCTGGATGGATGTTAGAATGATGGATGGATGGATGTTAGAATGATGGATGGATGGATGGATGGATGGATGGATGTTAGAATGAAGGATGGATGGATGAATGTTAGAATGATGGTTGGATGTTAGAATGATGGATGGATGGATGTTAGAATGATGGATGGATGGATGGATGGATGTTAGAATCATGGGTGGATGGATGGATGTTAAAATGATGGATGGATGGATGGATGGATGTTAGAATGAAGGATGGATGGATGTTAGAATGATGGATGGATGGATGAATGGATATTAGAATGATGGATGGATGTTAGAATGATGGATGGATGTTAAAATGATGGATGGATGGATGTTAGAATGATGGATGGACGCCGGATGTTAGAATGATGGATGGATGGATGAATTATTAGAATGATGGATGGATGTTAGATGGATGGATGGGTGGATGGATGTAAGATGGATGGATGTATAGATGTTAGAATGAAGGATGGATGTTAGAATGATGGATGGATGGATGTTAGAATGAAGGATGGATGGATGTTAGAATGATGGATGGATGGATGGATGGATGTTAGAATGATGGATGGATGGATGGATGAATGGATGTTAGAATGATGGATGGATGGATGTTAGAATGATGGATGGATGGATGAATGGATATTATAATGATGGATGGATGGATGTTGTGGAAACTGTAATACATTTTATATTTCAGGATTCTTTGATAAATAGAAAGTTCAAAAGAGCAGCATTTATTTGCCTTTATCAAATGTCTTTATTGAATTTATTACAGCATTTATTAAATAGAAATCTTCTGTACCGGTAACATTATAAATGCCTTTACTATCACTTTTTATGGATGGATGGATGGATGGATGGATGGATGATGTTAGAATGATGGATGGATGGATGCTAGAATGATGGATGGATGTTAGAATGATGGATGGATGGAAGGATTGATGGATGGATGTTAGAATGATGGATGGATGGATGGATGGATGTTAGATGAATGTTAGATGGATGGATGGATGGATGATAGATGGCTGGATGGATGGATGTTAGATAGATGGATGTTAGAATGATGGATGGATGTTAGATGGCTGGATGGATGGATGTTAGATGGATGGATGTTAGAATGATGGATGGATGATGGATGTTAGAATGATAGATGGATGGATGGAAGTTAGAATGATGGATGGCTGGATGGATGTTAGAATGATGGATGGATGGATGTTCGAATGAAGGATGGATGGTAGAATGAAGGATGGATCGATGTTAGAATGATGGATGGATTTTAGATGGATGGATGGATGTTATATGGATGGATGGATGGATGGATGTTAGATGGATGTTAGATGATGGATGGATGGATGGATGGATGGATGGATGGATGGATGGATGGATGGAGGAGGACGGACGGATGTTTGATGGATGGATGTTGGATGGATGGATGGTTGGATGGATGTTAGAATTATGGATGGATGGATGAATGTTAGAATGATGGATGGATGGATGGATGATAGAATGAAGGGTGGATGGATGTTAGAATGATGGATGGATGGAAGAATGATGGATGGATGGATAATGGATGTTAGAATGAAGGGTGAATGGATTATTAGAATGATGGATGGATGTTAGAATGATGGATGGATTGATGTTAGAATGATGATGGATGGATAAATGGATGTTAGAATGAAGGGTGAATGGATTATTAGAATGATGGATGGATGTTAGAATGATGGATGGATTGATGTTAGAATGATGGATGGATGGATGTTAGAATGATGGATGGATGGTTCGATGGTGTTAGAATGATGGATGGGTGGATGGATGTTAGAATGATGGATGGATGGATGGATGTTAGAATGAAGGATGGATGGATGATAGAATGATGGATGGGTGGATGGATGTTAGAATGGATGGATGGATGGATGGATGTTAGAATGAAGGATGGATGGATGATAGAATGATGGATGGATGTTAGAATGATTGATTGATGGATGGATGAATGTTAGAATGATGGATGAATGGATGTTAGAATGATGGATGGATGGTATGATGGATGGATGTTAGAATGATGGATGGATGTTAGATGATGGATGGATGTATTTGATGAATGGATGGATGATGTTAGATGGATGGATGGATGTTATATGGATGTTAGATGATGGTGGATGGATGTTAGATGGATGGTGGATGTATGATATGTTGATGGATGGATGTTAGAATATGATGATGATGGATGGTTAGAATGATGATGGATGGATGTTAGAATGAGGATGGATGGATGTTAGAATGATGGATGGATGGATTGATGATGGATATAGAGATGATGGATGGATGTTGTGAATGATGGATGGATGTTAAAATGATGGATGGATGGATGTTAGAATGATGGATGGAGGATGTTAGAATGATGGATGGATGGATGAATATTAGAATGATGGATGGATGTTAGATGATGGATGGTGATGGATGTAGATGGATGGATGGTATGGATGTTAGAATGAAGGATGAGGATGTTAGAATGATGGTGGTGTTAGAATGATGGATGGATGGATGTTAGAATGATGGTGGATGGATGTTAGAATGATGGTTGGATGTTAGAATGATGGATGGATGGATGTGATGTAGAATGATGGATGGATGGATGGATGATGGATGTTAGAATGATGGTGGATGGATGTTAGAATGATGGATGGATGGATGTTGAATGATGGATGGATGGATGTTAAATGAAGGATGGATGGATGGATGTTAAATATGATGGTTGGATGTAGAAGATGGATGGATGGATGTTAGAATGATGGATGGATGGATGTTAGAATGATGGATGGATGGATGGATGGATGTTAGAATGAGGATGGATGGATGGATGTTAAAATGATGGTTGGATGTTAGAAGGATGGATGGATGTTAGAATCATGGGTGGATGGATGTTAAATGATGGATGGATGGTGGATGGATGGATGGATGGATGGTTTGTTAGAATGAAGGATGGATGGATGTTAGAATGATGGATGGATGGATGAATGGATATTAGAATGATGGATGGATGGATGTTGTGGAAACTGTAATACATTTTATATTTCAGGATTCTTTGATAAATAGAAAGTTCAAAAGAGCAGCATTTATTTGCCTTTATCAAATGTCTTTATTGAATTTATTACAGCATTTATTAAATAGAAATCTTCTGTACCGGTAACATTATAAATGCCTTTACTGTCACTTTTTATGGATGGATGGATGGATGGATGGATGGATGGATGGATGTTAGAATGATGGATGGATGGATGCTAGAATGATGGATGGATGTTAGAATGATGGATGGATGGAAGGATTGATGGATGGATGTTAGAATGATAGATGGATGGATGGATGTTAGATGAATGTTAGATGGATGGATGGATGGATGATAGATGGCTGGATGGATGTTAGATGGATGGATGTTAGAATGATGGATGGATGTTAGATGGCTGGATGGATGGATGTTAGATGGATGGATGTTACAATGATGGATGGATGGATGGATGGATGTTAGAATGATAGATGGATGGATGGATGTTAGAATGATGGATGGCTGGATGGATGTTAGAATGATGGATGGATGGATGGATGTTAGAATGAAGGATGGATGGTAGAATGAAGGATGGATGGATGTTAGAATGATGGATGGATTTTAGATGGATGGATGGATGTTATATGGATGGATGGATGGATGTTAGATGGATGTTAGATGGATGGATGGATGTTAGATGATGGATGGATGGATGGATAGACGGACGGATGTTTGATGGATGGATGTTAGATGGATGGATGGATAGACGGACGGATGTTTGATGGATGGATGTTAGATGGATGGATGGATGGTTGGATGGATGTTAGAATTATGCAGTGATGCCTAATTTGACCACTTTTTTCAGTAACGAGTAATCTAACGCGTTACTATTTCAAAACCAGTAATCAGATTAAAGTTACTTATCCAAGTCACTGTGCGTTACTATTTTTGTCATTTTCCTTAGTAAAAATATATATTTATTTCTTCTTGCATCTCGGGGAGTGTGCGCGACAAGTCACGTTTTCAGCATGAGGTTCACGTCACGTGTATGTACCACGCAGCGACACAAACGTAAACAACAATGGAGGGAGGAGAGAGATGCGCTTTTTCTAGCTGGAAATACAGTCACTATTTTGAGTTTGTGTCTGTCAGCTAAAGATGGCAACATTAAGGTCCGTTGTAAACTCTGTGCTGGTGGCGACAAAGTGTTATCTACCTACAGAAACACTTCGTCGAATTTGAAAAAACATATGGAGTCGCAGCACCGCACAGTCTAACTTACGCCCGTTTCACACATACTTGTCTCCGTCTGCAGTGCGTATGCGGTGCATATTTTTTCCCGTACCCATGTTAAAAGGTTAGAGCTTTCACACTGCACGCGGGTGCGGTCCGTCGATCCGTTCCAGGTGCGTGAGTATACACCAGTGCAGAGATCGTTTCCGCACCTAGTCTATTTTTGCTGTGCTGCACTGCACTGAATTAAAGTGGCAGCGCATTGTTCACAATAAAATAGACATAGATTGACAAGAAACTGTATTAATTTCATCATATACGCAAAATTACAGTTAACGTGTTCTACAGTTACTAAATTACAGGGTCAAGAAAAACAAAAAAACAATATATATTTTATAAAAACAAGTATTTATATTAAGTGAAGTCAAGAAAGAGTTTTTAAGTTCAACTTTAAATGTCAGGAGATAGATTGTTGATGTTACTGTTAAAAATACACTTCCAATAAAGTAAGTGTTGGCAAAACCGGTTGTCATTTTTATGTTGAGGTGGCGGTGGTGTTGTCGGCAACTGCTGAATGTAACTAATAAAAGTAACTTGTAAAGTAACTTAGTTACTTTTTCAAAGTAACTGTGGCAACACTGGAATTATGGATGGATGGATGAATGTTAGAATGATGGATGGATGGATGGATGGATGATAGAATGAAGGGTGGATGGATGTTAGAATGATGGATGGATGTATCCATCCATCCATCATTCTAACATCCATCCACCCTTCATTCTATCATCCATGGATGTTAGAATGAAGGGTGAATGGATTATTAGAATGATGGATGGATGTTAGAATGATGGATGGATTGATGTTAGAATGATGGATGAATGGATGTTAGAATGATGGATGGATGGTTCGATGGATGTTAGAATGATGGATGGGTGGATGGATGTTAGAATGATGGATGGATGGATGGATGTTAGAATGAAGGATGGATGGATGTTAGAATGATGGATGGATGTTAGAATGATTGATTGATGGATGGATGAATGTTAGAATGATGGATGAATGGATGTTAGAATGATGGATGGATGGATGGATGGATGGATGTTAGAATGATGGATGGATGTTAGGATGATGGATGGATGTTAGATGAATGGATGGATGTATGTTAGATGGATGGATGGATGTTATATGGATGTTAGATGGATGGTTGGATGTTAGAATGATGCATGGATGTTCGAATGATGGATAGATGGATGTTAGAATGATGGATGGATGGATGTTAGAATGAAGGATGGATGGATGTTAGAATGATGGATGGATGGAAGGATAGATGGAAGAATGATGGATGGATGGATGTTAGAATGATGGATGGATGGATGTTAGAATGATGGATGGATGGATGGATGTTAGATTGATGGATGGATGGTTTGATGTTAGAATGATGGATGGATGGATGTTAGAATGATGGATGGATGGATGTTAGAATGATGGATGGATGGTTTGATGTTAGAATGATGGATGGGTAGATGGATGTTAGATGGATGGATGGATGGATGGATGGATGTTAGAATGAATGATGGATGTATGTTAGAATGATGGATAGATGTTAGAATGATGGATGTATTGATGGATGTTAGAATGATGGATGGATGTAAGATGGATGGATGTTATATGGATGAATGGATGGATGTTAGATGGATGGATGGATGGATGTTAGATGGATGTTAGATGGATGGATGGATGGATGTTAGAATGAATGATGGATGGATGTTAGAATGATGGATAGATGTTAGAATGATGGATGTATGGATGGATGTTAGAATGATGGATGTTAGAATGATGGATGGATATAAGATGGATGGATGTTATATAGATGGATGTTATATGGATGGATGGATGTAAGATGGATGGATGCTATTATATGGATGGATGGATGGATGTTAGATGGATGGATGGATGTTAGATGGATGTTAGATGGATGGATGGATGGATGGATGATGTTAGATGGATGGATGGATGGATGGATGGAAATCTAACAAAATCACAGTCAATCAGAACATTTTTGATGATTAATAAACAGAAACGTGCAGCAGGGTTTTGGACCAATGATGTTTCCACTTCAATCAAAAACAGAAACCAAGAGACTGACAAAGTGTCTCGTCACACAAACTACATCTATAAAACCTTCCACTTAAACACTGATGATGCATATGAGCATATGGAACAATAAGAGTGTGTAGCCACTAAACTAAACTAACTAAATAAAGCCAGATGAACCCAAAACCAGTTTATTCTCTCAGTGCGAGTGTGTCCACCGGTGGAGCGCTATATGCAACCGTGAATGCTAACAGTGGAGACACTTAAAGTATAAACTGTAGTGTTTGCAACAACTGTGCATGTGCTAACTCTCTACAGCAGAGCAGCTCAGACGCATGAGCGTGAGGAGACGGTGAAACTGTTACACACATCCAGAACACTATCACTGTTACACACATCCAGAACACTATCACTGTTACACACACATACAGAACACTATCACTGTTACACACACATCCAGAACACTATCACTGTTACACACATCCAGAACACTATCACTGTAACACACACATCCAGAACACTATCACTGTTACACACACATCCAGAACACTATCACTGTTACACACATCCAGAACACTATCACTGTTACACACATCCAGAACACTATCACAGTTACACACATCCAGAACACTATCACTGTTACACACATCCAGAACACTATCACTGCAACACACATCCAGAACACTATCACAGTTACACACATCCAGAACACTATCACTGTTACACACATCCAGAACACTATCACTGTTACACACATCCAGAACACTATCACTGTTACACACACATACAGAACACTATCACTGTTACACACATCCAGAACACTATCACTGTTACACACATCCAGAACACTATCACAGTTACACACATCCAGAACACTATCACTGTTACACACATCCAGAACACTATCACTGCAACACACATCCAGAACACTATCACAGTTACACACATCCAGAACACTATCACTGCACACACATCCAGAACACTATACTGTTACACACATCCAGAACACTATCACTGTAACACACCATCCAGACACTATCACTGTTACACACATCTAGAACACTATCACGTTACACACATCCAGAACACTATCACTGTTACAACATCCAGAACACTATCATGTTACACACATCCAGAACACTATCACTGAACACACATCCAGAACACTATCACTGTACACATAACATTATCACTGTTACACACATTCCAGAACACTATCACTGTTACACACACATCCAGAAACTAACCATGTTCAAACATCCAGAACACTATCACTGCACACACATCCAGAACATATCACTGTACCACATCCAGAACACTATCACGTACACACATCAGAACACTATCACTGTTACACACATCCAGAACACTATCACGCACACACATCCAGAACATATCACTGTTACACACATCCAGAACACTATCACTGCAACACAATCCAACACTATCACGTACACACATCCAGAACACTATCACTGTTACACACATCACAAACACTATCACTGCAAACACACTCCAGAACACTATCACTGTTACACACATCAGAAACTATCACTGTTACACACATCCAAACACTATCACGCTACACACATCCAGAACACTATCACTGTTACACACATCCAGAACACTATCACTGACACACATCCAGAACACTATCACTGCTACACAATCAGAACACTATCATGTTACACACATCCAGAACACTATCACTGTTCACACACATCCAGACACTATCACTGTTACACACATCAGAACACTATCACTATCACATGTAACATACATCCAGACACATCACTACACCATCCGTAACACATCCAGACACACATCCGAACACTACTATCTAACACACATCACGTACACACATCCCGAACACCATCAGTAACACATCACTGTACACATCACATCAACACTATCATGTACACATCCAGACACTATCACTGCAACACCACATCCAGTACACTATCACTGTTACACACATCCAGAACACTATCACTGTTACACACATCTCCAGAACACTATCACTGTTACACACATCCAGAACACTATCACTGTTACACACATCACAGAACACTATCACTGCAACACACATCCAGAACACTATCACTGTTACACACATCCAGAACACTATCACTGTTACACACATCCAGAACACTATCACTGCACACACATCCAGAACACTATCACTGTTACACACATCCAGAACATATCACTGTTACACACATCCAGAACATATCACTGTTACACACATCCAGAACACTATCACTGTTACACACATCCAGAACACTATCACTGCAACACACATCCAGAACACTATCACTGTTACACACATCCAGAACACTATCACTGTTACACACATCCAGAAACTACATCACTGTTCACACATCAGAACACTATCCACTGAACACACATCCAAACTACAGCAACTTCACTGTAACACTAACGACCATCCAGAACACTATCACTGTTACACACAATCCAGAACACTATCACTGAACACACACATCCAGAACACTATCACTGTTACACACATCCAGAACACTATCACTGTTACACACATCCAGAACACTATCACTGTTACACACATCCAGAACACTATCACTGTTACACACATCCACAACACTATCACTGTAACACACATCAGTTCCAGAACACTATCACTGTTACACACATCCAGAACACTATCACTGTTAACACACATCCAGAACACTATCACTGTTACACACACATTCACTGAAACACTATCATCACTGTTACACACATCCAGAACACTATCACTGTACACACATCCAGAACACTATCACTGTTACACACACATCCAGAACACTATCACTGTTACACACATCCAGAACACTATCACTGTTACACACATCCAGAACACTATCACTGTTACACACATCCAGAACTATCACAGCAACACACATCCAGAACACTATCACTGTTATACACATCCAGAACACTATCACTGCAACACACATCCAGAACACTATCACTGTTACACACATCCAGAACACTATCACTGCAACACACATCCAGTCCAGAACACTATCACTGTTACTCACACATCCAGAACACTATCACTGTTACACACATCCAGAACACTATCACTGTTACACACATCCAGAACACTATCACTGTTACACACATCCACAACACTATCACTGTTACACACATCCACAACACTATCACTGTTACACACATCCAGAACACTATCACTGTTACACACATCCACAACACTATCACTGTAACACACACATCCAGAACACTATCACTGTTACACACATCCAGAACACTATCACTGTAACACACATCCAGAACTATCACTGTTACACACATCTAGAACACTATCACTGTTACACACATCCAGAACACTATCACTGTTACACACATTCAGAACACTATCACTGTTACACACACATCCAGAACACTATCACTGTTACACACATCCAGAACACTATCACTGTTACACACATCCAGAACACTATCACTGTTACACACATCCAGAACTATCACGGCAACACACATCCAGAACACTATCACTGTTATACACATCCAGAACACTATCACTGCAACACACATCCAGAACACTATCACTGTTACACACATCCAGAACACTATCACTGCAACACACATCCAGAACACTATCACTGTTACACACATCCAGAACACTATCACTGTTACACACATCCAGAACACTATCACTGTAACACACACATCCAGAACACTATCACTGTAACACACACATCCAGAACAATCAATCAAATTTTATTTTTATAGCGCCTTACAACAGCCAAAAGGTGCACAAGGCGCTTTCCAATAAAAGCATCAATAGACAACAGAAAAAAAAAAAAAAAAAAAAAAAAAAAGGGGGAAAACAAAACAAAACACAAATATCAGCCAGAGGCGGAGATTACATGTTAAAAGCTTGTCTGAACAGATGTGTTTTTAACTGTGATTTAAAAACACTCAACACGGTGATACTTCGTAGGAGTGTTGGGCCCTGGACAGCAAATGACCGGCCTCCAAACTTTTTATATTTAAATTTGGGAATGACCAGATAGGTGTGTTCAGATGAGCGGAGAGTTCTGGGTGGATGATAGACCGTTACTAAATCGGCGAGGTAGACTGGGGCTAGACCATTGATGGCCTTGAACACAAACAGCAGGACCTTATACTCCACCCTAAACCGTATCGGGAGCCAGTGGAGCGAGCGGAGGACGGGGGTGATGTGCGAGCGTTTAGAGGTGTTGGCTGCCGCGTTTTGAACCAGTTGAAGCCGATTAAGAGATGATTGATTAAGTCCAGTGTAGAGGGCATTACAGTAGTCTATCCTCGAGCTGATAAAGGCATGAATGACTTTTTCAAGGTCAGCTCGGGACAAGAATGGTTTGACCTTACTGAGAAGCCTTAGCTGGTAAAAGCTTGCCTTAACAACAGCACTAATCTGTTTGTCGTACTGCAAATTTTTGTCAAAAATAACACCCAAGTTACGTACAGTGGGTGCAAACTGAGGTGTTAGAGGACCAAAACTGAAAGAACTATTGTGAGAGTCAGGGCTGAACAGGATGTACTCTGTCTTTCCTTCATTCAAGTGAAGGAAATTCTGGGAAAGCCACTGCTTAATGTCCCTAAGGCAGTCATAGACAGGGTCCAGGGCAGAACGATTGTTCAGAATCACAGGAAGGTAGATCTGGAGGTCGTCTGCATAGAAATGAAAGTGAACGTTATGATTGGAGATTAGTTGTCCAAGTGGCAGCATGTAGAGAGAGAACAGAACAGGACCAAGAATGGATCCTTGAGGCACACCGGATGACAGAGGGGCAGATGAGGATGAAAAGTCGTCGAGCATTACTGAAAAAGTTCTATTAGTAAGATATGAAGAGAACCAATTGAGCACTGCACCCTGCAAACCAACAAGATGTTGAAGATGGGAGATGAGGATGGAATGATCCACGGTGTCAAATGCAGCGGTAAGGTCCAGTAGTACCAAAACCACAGAGCTTTTACTATCCAGAGCTCCAAGAATGTCATCATGGACCCTCAGTAACGCTGATTCAGTGCTATGTCTGGACCTGAAACCGGACTGGAATTTATCACTAATGACGTGCAGTTGTAGGTGAGACTGAAGCTGGGAGAAAACAAGCTTCTCCATCAACTTAGACAGAAGTGACAGATGAGATATTGGTCGAAAATTGGACAGTATGGTGGGATCTAAGTTGGGTTTTTTGAGCAGCGGTCTAACAATAGCGTGTTTGAGAGCAGTGGGAACAGTCCCCAAACTTAGACAGCTGTTTATGAAGGTGACGAGAAAAGGACCTACGATGTCAATAGCCTCTTTCTAAATCCTGGCAGGAATAGCGTCTAGAGGACAGGTGGAAGGCTTCAGCTCATGGACAGCTTTTTTGAGGTCCTCCAGAGTAACTGTTTCAAAGTTCTCCAGCATGCATTGCGTCGCTCGGGAGGAAAAGACAACAGCAGGAGCTTGTGTGATAGTTTGCCTAACAGACGAAACCTTGTCCAAAAAGTGTTGTTTGAATGCATTGCATGTATTTTCAGATACATCAGTCAAAACAACAGACACCGGATTAATGACAGAATTAACAGTGCTAAACAGGATTCCAGGGCGGTGGCTATTGCTATTGATAAGATTAGAAAGGTATTGTCCTTTAGCTTCTTTCACTGCTATCTGATAGGTGGCAAGACTGTCTCTGAACATCTGCAGTGACACCTGCAGCCTATCCTTCTTCCATTTACGCT
The DNA here is from genome assembly GCA_036326025.1 of Chrosomus eos. Classification (NCBI taxonomy): domain Eukaryota; kingdom Metazoa; phylum Chordata; class Actinopteri; order Cypriniformes; family Leuciscidae; genus Chrosomus; species Chrosomus eos. The sequence continues at coordinate 35,752,678 of CM070837.1, forward strand.
CAGCCTGTCTACAATGGCGCCTGAGGGCCCAAGTTGAATCATTGAGCCAGGGGACCGATGGACCTTTGGTCGTCTTTACCTTGTAGGGCGCAACAGAGTCCATAATCTGGGAGCAGATGGTGTGGAAGGAGGAGAGGAGAAGGTCAGGACATGGAGGCGATGTCAGTTCAGCAGTGGGAGCGATGTCAGAAACAGAGAAGGCAGCAACAAAGTTATCGACTGTGGATGGAGTAATAATGCGACGAAGATGGGGGGCAGTAGATGAGGGAGCAGGAGGAACAGCACAGATGTCAAACCGTATGAGAGAGTGGTCAGAGATGGGAAAATCCAGAACCTCACAGGTTGACACTATCACCCCACGAGAGATAATAAGGTCAAGAGTATGACCTAGCCTATGAGTGGGACAGGATATGGACTGGGTAAGGTCCAATGAATCTAAAAGTGCCTTAAAATCATTAGCAGGTTTATCAGAGGGGCAACAAACGTGAATGTTAAAATCCCCACAGATTAAAATATTATCAAACTTTGCCAGAAACTCTGTCAGAAACTCTGAAAACTCATTTAAAAAATCCTTATTTAGTTTTGGTGGCCGGTAGATTACTGCACATAAGATGGGACAGGGTAGTGTGAGCAAAAATGCTTGTAACTCAAAGCTGGAATACCCTCTAGTGGACAGCTGGCGCATATCAAGGACTGTCTGTGTGTAGTAGCTATCCCCCCACCCCTACCCGTTTGCCGCGGGGTGTTTAGGAAAAGATAGCCAGAGGGGAGGAGTTCCGAAAAGGCACTGACGTCACCTGGGGGAAGCCAGGTTTCGGTGAGGAAAAACAAATCCAGATTGTACGAGGAGATGACATCATTGAGGACAAATGTTTTGTTATTGAGCGATCTGGTGTTACATAATGCCATACGAAACGTGGTCGAGTTGACAGGCGGCGATGTCACACGAGGAATTGGACGGAGGTTTCTTTGGACGCAACCCCGGGTAGATGTTTTGACGCGTCGGTGACACGGAAATGGAACGCCAGTGTTGGAATTAACCGGCCGAAGCCATCGGTAGCATTCCCACGATCTTCTAGCACTGCCAAGTCCTGATTGATTTCCAGTCCTCGACGACGGAGAAACCAGGTGAGTACTCAGCCTGACATGTAACCCCCTTCTCCGACCGCGTCTTCTGCGACGCTTGCTGCCTGGTAGCAGACAGATAGGGCGTCTCAGGTGAGAAGGAATTAGTGTCAACAGTGGCGGTGGTGGTTTGAAAGATTGGGTATTTAGGAGGTGATTAGTTGTAGAACGCAATTCCAGCAGCGTAGTGCGATCATAAACAATAATCGGCGAAACGGTAGCAAAAACAAACATGAAAAAACAGAGAAGCAAGTGGCAAGCCAAACATAGCGGCGCCATCTTTTTCCAGTCCCCTTATTCACTATCACTGTTACACACACATCCAGAACACTATCACTGTTACACACATCCAGAACGCTATCACTGTTACACACATCCAGAACGCTATCACTGTTACACACATCCAGAACACTATCACTGTTACACACATCCAGAACACTATCACTGTAACACACATCCAGAACACTATCACTGTTACACACATCCAGAACACTATCACTGTAACACACATCCAGAACAATATCACTGTTACACACATCCAGAACACTATCACTGTAACACACACATCCAGAACACTATCACTGTAACACACACATCCAGAACACTATCACTGTTACACACATCCAGAACACTATCACTGTTACACACATCCAGAACACTATCACTGTTACACACATCCAGAACACTATCACTGTAACACACATCCAGAACACTATCACTGTTACACACACATCCAGAACACTATCACTGTAACACACACATCCAGAACACTATCACTGCAACACACACATCCAGAACAATATCACTGTTACACACATCCAGAACACTATCACTGTTACACACATCCAGAACACTATCACTGTTACACACATCCAGAACACTATCACTGTTACACACATCCAGAACACTACACACACATCCAGAACACTATCACTGTTACACACATCCAGAACACTATCACTGTTACACACATCCAGAACTATCACTGTTACACACATCCAGAACACTATCACTGTTACACACATCCAGAACACTATCACTGTTACACATCAGACATATCACTTAACACACATCCAGAACACTAATGTTAAACATCCAGAACTATCACTGTAACACCAGACTTCACTGTACACACATCCAGAACACACTAAAACACTGTTACACACATCCAGAACACTATCACTGTAACACACATCCAGAACACTATCACTGTTACACACATCCAGAACACTATCACTGTTACACACATCCAGAACACTATCACTGTTACACACATCCAGAACACTATCACTGTTACACACATCCAGAACACTATCACTGCTTACACACATCCAGAACACTATCACTGTTACACACATCCAGAACACTATCACTGTTACACACATCCAGAACACTATCACTGTTACACACATCCAGACACACTCATCACTGTTACACACATCCAGAACACTATCACTGTTCACACATCCAGAACACTATCACTGTTACACACATCCAGAACACTATCACTGTTACACACATCCAGAACACTATCACTGCAACACACACCAGAACACTATCACTGTTACACATCACTGTACACACATCCAGAACACTATCACTGTTACACACATCCAGAACACTATCACTGTTACACACATCCAGAACACTATCACTGTTACACACATCCAGAACACTATCACTGTTACACACATCCAGAACACTATCACCGTTACACACATCCAGAACACTATCACTGTATACACATCAGAACACTATCACTGTTACACACATCCAGAACACTATCACTGTTACACACATCCAGAACACTATCACTGTACACACACCAACCTAGAACACATCAATACACTGTTACACACATCCAGAACACTATACTTTCAATCAAATATCACTGTTACACACATCCAGAACACTTCAATCTGTTCACACAACCTATCACTGTTAAACACAATCCAGAACACTATCACTGTTACAAACACACATCACACATTCATGCATTTACTTACAACGTCCACTAGTATGAGAGTGCACACACTTTAATTATTGTTTCAATGTAGCTTCAACAGAACATAGTGCTATAGTAATAGGGTTTGGCGATATAGCTTTAAAAATAATAATAATAATAAAAATATAATAAATAAATAAAATGAGCAAGTGCATAGGGTGCATTTAATGAGAGACAAATAAATAAACAAATGCATAAAAAATATTACATTTGTTTTATTTAAAGGTGCTATATGTAGCTTTTCTTCTAAAATGAATCCTTTTTTTATTGCCTGTGTGTGAAGGGGTTGTAATCACACATTAAAATGATTCACTTGTCTGGTTTTGCTATTACCTCTGAAGGCCAGTATTCCTATTTCTATGTGAAGGCTACGGGTCGGAGTTACCGCGAAATCCATCGGATGTGATGTGCATGCGCGCCCCCGAGCCTCTCTCCTTATACAGTCTATGCGACGGCACTGCAGCGAACTACATGAGTCTGATAACACCACACGACCTGCCTCCAGCACAACACACACTCCAACACAAACTACACATATATAAAAAACAAAAAAAGTTTTATCTGCTTAAGCTCGTCAGGCCAAACGTGAATCGGATCAACTTCGGACGAAAACACAGATAAACATCGGCAGAGCGTTTGAATTATGGAGAGACCTATATATATATATATATATATATATATATATATATATATATATATATATATATATATATATGCATGCAAGTATATATACATAAATATATTTTTATTTTATTTATTATATTATGATATAATATTATAATATTATGTGTATCTAATAGATAATCTAATATCGTTATGAATGAACTGATATATATTATTTTTGTGTGTAATTTATATATATACATGTGTATACATATATATTACAATTATAATTATAATTATTATATTTGAATATAAATACTTCCATATAAAATATTTATATATTTATATGCATTTAGGTGTAAAATTATGTATATATTTAAATATAAATATTTAAATATAAATATAAAAATATTACAATACATTATAAATAATATATATATATTATATATATATATATATATATATATATATATATATATATATATATATATATATATATATATATATATTTTACATATAATATATTTTATTATTATTTTATTATAATGATACGTCTACAGTACATTATGTATATATATATATATACACATATACTGTCAGAGAAGAAACTCTGTGTAATGATGATCATTATCTAGACCCACATACACACGGTCCTCCTCCTAATGTGTCTCTTATGTTTTGCTGCTTATTGACAGAAGTGTGTGTAGAACATCTGGAGCGGGGTCAGTCGGGGTCACACACACACACACACACACACACACACACACACACACACACACACACACACACACACACACACACACACACACACACACACACACACACGTTTGTTTTTGTGACTTATGAGGACATTCCATAGGCGTAATGGTTTTTATACTGGACAAACTATATATTCTATCCCCCTACACTGCCCCTGTCCCTAAACCTACCCCTTACAGGAGACATGCTGGATTTTAACATTTTATAAAAAAACATTGTTTTTTATGTTTTTTAAGCTGTTTGAAATATGAGGACGCATGCAATGTCCTCATATTTCACGTGTAAGTTGTATTACCAGTGTAATACCCATGTCATTATACACTTGTGTCATATATTCACTAAACAAGCAATCACACACACATACACACACACACACACACACACACACAAACAACACACACACACACACACACACACACACACACACACCCCACACACACACACACACACACACACACACACACACACACACACACACACACACACACACACACACACACAAACACACAACCAACACACCCATCAGAGAAGACGAAGCGTTCGGCAGATCTGAGGAAACCTGCATGTTTAGTCTTTAAAACACCTTTGAATCTTATAAGATCTCACAATCTAACCTCACTGTCACAATACAACTCTTCTCTAGTGGAATCTGTTCTAAAAGTTGGTTAAACCATTGAATATAGAAAAGGCTGAAAAAAAAAAAAGGCTGACGACATTATGAGCATTGATATAACAAACAGTGACGTAGAACGTGTATCAGTTACTTACACTGCTGTTCAAAAGTTCGGGGTCGGTGAGATTTTTAATGTTTTTAAAAGAAGTCTCTTCTGCTCACCAAGGCTGCTTTTATATGATTAAAAATACAAAACAAACCCAGTAATATTGTGAAATATTATTGTAATGTAAATCATCTGTTTTCTATGTGAATATATAGTAAAGTGTAATTTATTCCTGTGATCAAAGCTGAATTTATCATCATTACTCCAGTCTTCAGTGTCACATGATCCTTCAGAAATCACTATAATATGATGATCTGATGCTCAAGAAACATTTATAATTATTATCACGGTTGAAAACAGTTCATATTTTTGTGCAAACCGTGGTTCATTTTTTTCAGGATTCTTTGAAAGTTCAAGAGAAAAGCATTTAATTAAAAAAAGAAATATTTTGCATTATTATAAATGTCTTTACTGTCACTTTTGATCAATTTAATGCGTCCTTTCTGAAGAAAAGTATTAATTTCTTTAAAAAAAAAAGAAATTGTATTGACCCCAAAACTTTCGAATGGTAGTGTAGAATTACTTCTATACACCAAACAAGTTATGTGTTCAAATGGAAGAAAAATGAAACACAACTTTACAAAACAATATATAATTTAAAAAAAAAATCTATTATTTCTGAATAACAAAGATTTATGTAATCATAACCCATGCTTTGACCAAATTATTTGAGAGCATTGTCAGCGTTGAAACTGAGCATGATCAGAAACCTGACATAGAAAGTTCTTGCTTTTTATATATTTTAAGTTGCTCAAACTAAATGGCCAAAACAATTACTTTAGTCAATAAATAATAGTGGTGGGCTTCGATCTTCCCAAAATTTCATATCACAATCTTATAACAAACAATCACAATCCATGATCTAAATCACAATCTTATCAATTTTGAGATGTACTATTGAGAATATCCACACTGGAAAAAATCTATTTGCACAATTTAAAACAATATTGAAATAAACAAACAGTTGTCAAAATAGTAATTAAAGCTTAAAGGAGTTAAGCTTTAAAACACTGCATAGTCTTCATTCATTGAATGAATTAAATCTACATTGATTCTTATTCACACTACTCCTTAAGTTATTCAGTCAACAGCAGTGAGGGATTTTGTCTTTGTCCACTTAAGACATAACTGACTGTCTTTATGTAAATACTTGTCAAGACAGACATTTTGACATATTTGTGTGTATATTTGAACATTTAGGCGCATCTGAAGCCCTAAGTTTACTTTGCTCATCCATGTTTCACTCCGTCTCGCACACAAACTGCACGTGGGGATCAGTCTCTTTCATGGTTTAATGCACTAATAATAATTATTTTTAAAATAAAGCATGCCATTTGACTGATTTGGACATTAAATTGAGGCTTTTAAGGAGGGGCAAAAGCACACCGCTTTAAGGCCTGTCGCTTTTTTGCCATTGGGGATATTTAATTTTATATTTAACAATATTATTACAACATTATTTTCCTGTTATCTCGGTAAAGCTGCTTTGAAAAAAGCTGTATTGTAAAAAGCGCTATATAAATAAAGGTGACTTGACTTAAAGGAGAGAAACAATGCTTTTCCCGTGTCTTGTTTCCAGTCCAAATATCAAACATTTCTTAAAGCAAGATGCATTTACTAGATGAGCAAAATGAGATAAGATTTTATGTCCTGTTTTCCAGGGAAATTAATCAAAATTAAGTGAGTTCATGCTTAAAACAATCAAAATGATCTGCCAATGGGGTGAGAAAAATAATGTTGTTTCTGTTTGAATTAAGATTATTTTTCTGACTCCATTGGCAGATCATTTTGCTTTTTTTAAGCATCAACTCACTTCATTTTGATTAATTTCCCCGGAAAACAGGACATAATATCTTATCTCATTTTACTCATCTAGTACATGCATCTTGATTTAAGAATTTTTAGATATTTGTACTGGAAACGAGACAAAAATACTGAGTAAGAAAAGCATTTTTTGCAGCCACTTTTCAACATTATTACGAGGACATCAAAGATTAAGATGTCTACAATTCACTTGAAAAGTAGAGCGTGGACATCTTCAGGGCCGAACACGATATAAAATCATCAGATCATCACCCACCACTAGATAACATTGTGCTCAAAACCTCTCTAAAACCATCAAGATAGACCAGCTAATGTACTGGTTTAAAGGGATAGTTCACCCCAAAATGTAAACTCTGTCAGTAATTACTCTCCCTCATGTTGTTCAACTCCGTAAGACTTTCATTCATCTTCAGAACACAAATGAAGATATTTGTGATTAAATCTGAGAGCTGAGAGCCAATAGTGAGCCTGCGTGTGACGTCCAACACAGAAGCAAACTTGAGGAAACTTTGGATAAATGACAGGATGAAGTACAAGATTTGAATAAATTGATTGCTGTGCTACAGAAACAAAACTGAAGCTATCCATCTCATTCACTGATTTGTACCTTCAAGGCATAGCTAATTAGACTTACAACAGGAAAGTGCAATGAAACGCTGGCTTTGGATAGTCCCAGCTGTTGAGTTTGCCTCCCCCAGTTCTTCCCCGAGAGGAATGCACCGTTATCCCTCAGCCAAGCGAGAGCACTTAGGGTGACTTCCAACAAAAATATCCACAAAGTCATGTCTAAGATCCACATATCCACACACAAACCACGTATGCAAACACCTTAATTGTGCAAGGAACTGTTTGAACATGAATAAAACATTACTGTACTTTAGAGAAGCTTCGGGGCGTCTTCATAATCTTTTCCAAAAAGATAATCTGCTTCTGGCTCATATAAGCGTTCGTTTATTGGCCTAATTAAATATATTCTGGGATTCTGAAATTGAGGTTCACAGTGGCCTACTGACCTACACTTGATAAACTACTACGTTTCACCCTGTTTATTTCATGTACTTCACTAAATTTAGAATTTGCTTTAAGTAAAGTCTTGTTCCTCAAGCTATAAAAGACTGCTTTGTGAGCTAACAGTGATAAACGATTGGATGAGGAGCAAGATAACTCTTTTTCTTGTAGCAGAGCTATGCTAGTGCTAACACATTGTGCTTTAGTTTAGCCAATGAAGTGAAGCTACATTTCTTAGCATTCTCTGTGGCAGCACACAAATACACTGCAAAAAATGATTTTCTTACTCAGTATTTTTGTCTGGTTTCCAGTCCAAATATCTAAAAATTCTTAAAGCAAGATGCATTTACTAGATGAGTAAAACGAGTAAAACTAATCACATTTCTGTCAGGTCCATTAAGTCAAGAACAGACATGACAATAAAAATTAGGAAATTTGTATTGATAAATTGCAATTCAAGTTGATAATTAAAATTTGGCGGTATGGCTCTGCTCCTCTGACCTTTCATGAGCACCATGACAGCAGCAGCATTAGGGAACGCTCACAGTTTAGTACTGGGAGAGCAGAACTATTCCCCCATATGAACAGAGCAGCAACGATGACAGAATAGCATATGCCACGTTACACACAACAAGGAGGAGCTGGGGAGGTGGTGGGTTGCAGAGAGCGAGCAGCGAGCAGTTAGGAGCGAACTGAATCTGCTCAAATAGGGCGTCCTGTTTCAGCGTATTCATTAGCAGCGAGGGGAGAGGAAGAGGTGATCCGCTGATGCAGCTCAGCTGAGCAGATCGCTGATGAGACCGTGTTGTTGGCCAATAGCGTTAGCAGCATCTTGACTACCTGGCCTGCCAGAACTGACGCTGACGCTCAATTTGACAGAATTGCTAATCTCTTATTATTATGTTGCTTTAAAATCCTCTTGGGAAGTGATTTTGTTCTGAAAAAAATTGACACTATGGAAAATGTCAATTACTTTTCCTTTTCTCTATCTAACAAAGATGGGGAACGTTATACTAAACAGCCTTGTCAAGTGGTGCGACCATCAATTGCATGATGACCAAAATGATGGGAGATGAAATCTCAGTCTCAGTAAGAAAGTTTTATCACTGTTCATCAACAGTACACAAACTGAATTGTACCATCAACATTCACCATTACAGCTTATCTTGATGTCTCTCAATGATACGCCTCTGGCTCGGAAAGAAAACAGAGTTTCCCCACTACTGATTACAACACTGTGGTGGCATTTGTGTGCACTCATCTCGTAAACATGATTATTCTGACATGACTTTGAAAGCAGAATTACATGAACCTTTCCTTGTTGCTAGGTGATGCAAACCCCGTTACAAATAGAGGTGTAAATTAGCACATCAGTCAAATTACAGCATGGGCAACCGGCGGCAACTTGAAACATGCTATTATAACCACCTGTAAGTCCGGGAGGACAAAAACAAACTATCATCTCGCTTCTAAATCACTACCTGTCACTGACAAATAATTTACTTGTTCTCTTGCCCAGTAGACTCCTGATCAAATATAACCCGCAGAAAGACAGCCAAGTGCATGCTCTCTCTCTCAAAGACCTTTTTATACTACCCAAGTAAACCCCATAAATTAGCTTGAACCCTTATGCATTGTAATTTGGATAAATTCTCAAGCAGAGCTTTGCTCTGGCTTGTAGCGACTTGATTTTCCACTCTTAAGATTATGGAAGTCATTCAAAAACATGAGAAAGATAATCAGAGAGTACTTACTGGAGGACCCGGTTCTCCTTTAGGACCAACAAATCCATCATAGTCAAAGAAATATTCATCTTCTTCGAAACCATAGTCATCATATCCATAACCCTCCGAGTATTCTGCGTCGTGCTCGACCTGTTCCTCGGATTGGTCCACTAGGTTATAGCTGCTCTCTTCACGGTACAGGACGGTGCTGTTCACTTTAAGCTTGGTCTGTAGAAGCTCCTTGTTAGATTTGTGGGATTTACCGTCATTCCTGAAGGCCTCTTTCAAACGGCTCTGCTTGATGATGGTGATCAAGTCCGGGGTGGCCCGAGTTGCTCTTGGCTTCTTAAGAAGTGGTTTATTCTCTGTGTTATTTTCACCGACAATGTTTTTGTCTGGGTTGCTGGTGGTAGTCTCCGGAGTAAAGGCCAGGAATTGCACCTTATTGATGGGTCTTGGGGATGTTTTTATTAGACTAGGTGTGCTTGAGCGAAATATCGGAGAGCTCGTGGTTGAAAGCTGGTCAAAAATTTCCGCGGGAATAGAGTTGGTGGAGGGATCAGCAAGAGTTGGGGTTAATCTCTGAGTGTGTGATTCGGAAGAGCTGCGGTGGGACTTTGGGGAAGGAGTTGGGGAGTGAGACTCTGTGCTCCCTGACAGAGATCGGAAGGTGTCGGACAGTCTGCACTGTTTTTTAACATAGTCGCAGTAGTGTGCCGCAGCTTGGGCTGAGGGGTAGATATCCAGCTGGCACAGTGCTCCTTCAAACTGCACCGCCCTGGAGTCCATCCTTCCCACGGAGAGGCGGCCTTCAGAGCCCGGCGTCTGCGCACGTGTCAGGGTTTCCTCGCTGTACTGCACGTCCCCGCAGCGTGCATAGAGTGATACGGAGCGTGGCCGAACCCCCACAGAGAAGGAGTGCCACTGTCCATCTTGCACGTCGTACTTGAAGTAGACGGACGCTTTCTCGCCCGTGTAAACCACTACTTTGCCGGGCAGGAGCTGCAAGCCGAACTGCAGTCTGTCCCTGCCATCACGCATACTAAAAAGAAAGGCATTGTTCGCTCGCCAGGAGCTTAAACTCACTATGATGGAAAACTCCTCCTCCACGCCTGCGGGGAGCAAGCCCAACGATGGGGCGTCAATGAGAGCGTCTTGTCCGAGGATAACCCCAACACCAGGGGGCAGGATTGAGAGAGGTGAAGCAAGGGAGGTGAGGTAAGCTGTCCCGGAAGAGTGTATGTCTCTGTGACCGGAAAGGCCCAGCTGATGAATAAGATCTACACCTTGAGAGAAAGAGAGAGACAATTGTAAGCAATAAAGTAAGCAGGGGTTGGCAAGGTAGACGTAAGCAATAAGGTACGAGAGGCTGTGCTGTATCGTGAATAAGTCACGGCTGAAGGGCGTTGTTAGTGCCTGGCTGCAACCCCTTCCGCCGTGACTTATTCACGATACAGCACTAGCCTCGAGTACCTTATTGTTTTTATAAAACGGTTACCACACAACAACAAAAATATTAAAGCTGAAAAATATGTATCTATGCAACTTTCATGAAGTAAAATCACTAAAAGCCTTCCCTCCGCTGGAAAAAATAGTCCCTGACCGTAAACAGCAACAGAAGTTACATACATTATTTCGCCAATAGATGGGGGCAAAGACTATCTTTATGAGTGAGTCAGTCAGTAGAGAAGACTTTTACATTGAAAGGATTCAAACTTGTGATCACGGAGAAGAAAGACGCAACTAACAGATGAGATGACTATAGGAACGGAAAACCTCATAACTGTTTAAAGGACAAGATATCGCAGCAGCGGACATTTAAACGGATTTTTGTATTATGAATATAGGACTGACCTGAAGGAAAATGTCTACTGTAAATGCAGGATCACTCGCTTACTCGATCTCTCACAATACTCTACTCTAGCTGAAGTCAACAATATCAATGAGATCAAACAAGTGTTTAAGTTGCTATGGGTGGTTGCTAGGGGTGTTGTGTAGTGATACATAGAACCGTTGGGTAAAGCGGTCTTAGCCGTGTTTTATCGTGAATAAAACACAGCTATTGACCAATCAGAATCAAGGACTGGAACTAACCGTTTTATAAACCGCAATAAAGACTAGGTTGTTGTGTGGTGGGTTTTGCAAGGCCATTCAGGGTGTGTTAACATGATAATAGTGCATCCCAAGTTTGTTCAAACCTCTAATCTAAAGGATTACTGACAACTCCAGGCACTAACCTCTAGGCCACAGAATTAATTTAAATCTGTTAAATGACTTAATTTGGTTGACCATAAAACAATTTCTGAATTTGAGGCCCTCTATAACACAAACCACACAAAATGGTATGAATGTGCTTTGACAACCATGATATCACAAATTACCCATAAGCCCTTGCATAGTCCCAGCATCTGTGGTCCAGATGAAGAGAGAGAACGAGGGGAAGGTGGGGTCTCAAACCACACATCTCTTTTCTCGCTTTCTCTTTCAATGTAGACAATTCTGTCTTTTTTCTGCCATCTGTTACTGCGCATCTGAGTGGCCAGAGAGAGGAGAAAGGATGCTTTTTGAGGAACTAATTCCTTGACATTTCTGTTTAGTTTAGACACAGGCTCTTCAGGTCCAGTCCTGGAAGGCCAGTGTTTTGAAAGACTTTAGTTACAACCTTAACCTAACACAAGGTACAAGGTTAGGGTCAGAACTAAAGTCTGCAGGACACCGGCCAGATTCCTGGTTTAGACTCAATTTAAAGGTATCACACATGATGTTAGAAAACTTTCTTGTATCCCATTTTAATGTGCAAAAACAGCTAAATGCTTCTTCCTAACCAAGACTTTCCCATTTGCACCCAACTTAAAAGGAATTAACTCTGGGGGAAAATCAACTTGTTTAAACTCAATTTGCACCACTAGCAGACTGACCTCATGAAATGGCATGGCACGTCAATTCGTATTTCCATTTTTGGCGTGCTATCAACACACATAATCGCTTTTCAGCGTGTTTATGAATGCCGTTGACTTAACGTTACATTACTGTATATATAAATATATGACCTATCGTCCCTAAACCTACCGACCCTGTCCCTAAACCTACCCGTCCCATTTATGAGTCTTCCCCTACCATCCTAGGAAAAAAAATATCGCTCCCCAGATGAAGATGTAAATTTTGCTTCGTTTCGCTCGGACATTTAACGGCGTGTACATACACGCGGAATCACTCGGACATTTAACGGCGTAGACATACACACATACACGCGTATAGCTCAAAATGCGTACAGATAACACGCCACTTGACTTGAAAGTGGCGTGTATGTTTACGCAAAAGTCATGATGTCATGTTGCACTAGAGTCACCAAACAGAATTGCAAAACAAACAGACCAACATATAGTCCTGCACCAACACTCAATTGGTGCTTTTCCACTGCATGGTACGGCTCGGTACGGTTCGGCGCGGCACGGTTCGGCTTTGCTTTTCCACTGCGTGGTACGACTCGGCTTGGCATGGCTCGGTTCGCTTTCGCTCGGTTTGCTTTACCACAGTTAGTACCGCTTCAAAGTGGTGGGATTAGACTGATCGTTATAGTTTATCCGCTCCTCAACAAACGTGAGGAACGTCTGCACTTCGTCTATTGACCACGATTCAGCCATTTCTTTTTTGGAAGGTTTTTCTTTCTTCAAGCAAGTCAAGCAAGTAGTTTAAAACAGGTGCTACAGCGGTGGCTATTACTGGCTATTTAAATCTGATGTCTCACAAATACAACGACGCTGGTAGTGACGATTCTGTCTGACCAATCAGTGATCTGCAGTGTTTTCACATCACATTTTAGTATCGGTACGGTATGCTTGGAACCTCAACAGAGGTGCTACCATTTAAAGTGAGCCGAACATACAACATGAGACCAACATATAGTCCTGCACCAACACTCAGTCAATGTTGCTGTGTCGGGCTGGTTGGGACACTCATGCAAACCGAACAATGTTTAATAGTACTGGGCACATTTCGGCTTTTATGAACAACCTGGTGAGCACAACCTGGAGAAGACACACGCTGTGTGCTCATGTCACGCACAAATAGAATATGCAGGAGGTAATACAACTAACTTGATAAACCACGTTAGCCGTGTTCACCCGAGCTGTGAACGCCTGCAGAGTCACTGCTTTAGAGTAAAGGCCATTGCACACTGAGGCCGAAATTTGGCTCTGAATTGTCAAAAAAACATTCAAAGACCATTCAAACTGCTTGCTACGGATGCGAAAAATGCAGAAAACCGAACCCAATCCGATTTTTTTTATGGCGGATGAAAGTTTCGGAGGCAGTGTGTAAGCGTGATTGACATAATGTGAGGTCGAAATTTTTTTTTAACATGTGAAAATTTCGGATGCGAATTTCGGACTCTGAGTGTGCAATGGCCTTAAGCATGAGCTCCAACGGCACCCAAATCCGCAGCCAAAAACACATCATCCACCCGACCCAATAATGCTCTCTGATTTAAAGGCCCAGAATGTAAGAATTTTGTAATAAAATATTCAAAAATCACAGTGTGATATATTTCCTGCAGTTGTGTACTTAATATATCTCAAAAGTCTCCAAAGATTTTTTATTTCAGAGAAATTTCAATTTTAATTAAGTGGCCGTCCCGGAAACAAATGTCGCCTGACAATGACAATATCCACGCTATCCTCGGTTTCCGCTCGAACTGCCATATCCATTACGTAACCTTGGCAACAGATGTGGACAACTGCGTAGTGCGTAACATTTAGCAGCACAAAGTTCTTGTTTCGTTCAAACATTATAGACCATGGCAAGCAGACTTTGGGACAAACAAAGAGAATTGAAATAAGGATCAATATCAGCGTGGCGTTTTTGAGATGCCGAGAGCTCCACGTCCGCGACTAACTTGGCCTTGACAGAGCTTCACGAGTCACGACTTGACAGCTTTATTAGACAGGTGAGCAAATGTACATAAAATGAATCAATGATATATAACGTTAGCTCAACATGATGAAATGTTAGAATATGGTCAGTATGTTATTCTAATGTTGATCTAGCTTAACGTTAACATTACTGCTAGTTTCGTATAGCAAACGAACTAACACGCAGAATAACAATAACTTTCAACACACATTTAAATGCCGTTTAGTGTGATAGTGTAACGTTAGACCAAGTGAAGCAGCGCTACATTACCTCACAAGTTTAATTCGTCTAATAAACTGACCTGACCTGTGTGAGTAATCCAGCACTTGGGGGGAGTTCGGTAGAATGAAATTTCTAAGTCCTTATTCCTTTATATCCGCGGGACTCGCGTGTGATATCATTTATATCCGCGGGACTCGCGAGCGATATCATTTATATTCGCGGGACTCGCGTGTGATATACTTTATATCCGCGGGACTCGCGTGTGTGATATACTTTATATCCACGGGACTCGCGTGTGTGATATACTTTATATCCGCGGGACTCGCGTGTGTGATATACTTTATATCCACGGGACTCGCGTGTGATATCTGTCTCTTTAGCAATCGCGACCTGCTTCATCCAAAAAATGTGAATGTTTGCACTCATCCATAAACATTATTCGATCCATCAGCTTGACAGCAAGTCCCATCATTCAGCTCGACACTGCGTCATAAACATACGCCTTTGTTATTGTTGGAAACTGCGCCCTCTAGTGGCAAAAAATCTTACATATTGTGCCTTTAAGTATCCGCACCCGATGGTCAAATTACAATTATTCTGTGTTGTTACGTGTGATTATAAATGGATGATCGTCTTCAACAGCGGACTCGGTGATGGTTAATGCGCGCATCTCTAGGCTAACATTATACACTGATGAATGAGCGCTGCTTTTAAATGAACATTTCTTTAAAACAAAACTGATTTGACAGAATTTCATTTTCTTAATTGCATAAACAGACTTTACTCCCTTGAAACTTAAACTGGAATGTCACTGTTTCAGTCACTGCGACTTCCCGAACACGCACACAGCACTTAAGTAAAATTGAAAATTGAGGATGCAGTTCATCGAGATATCGAATTGAACTGACTCGATGACATGATAATCGTTATCGAACTGAACCGCGAGACCAGTGTATGTTCACACCTCTCTTTAATATCACCACAGAGTCTCAGTTTTACACTTTCAGGAGAATCAACCTACAGACAGCTCACGTGCTGTCTGCCTATTAAGCTTTTTAACATTGGAAAAATTGCACACTTCACCTTTAAATACATCATAAAGTATAGCCTGAGGGCAGCAGAGAACATCCTTGAGGAACTACAGCAAGTCTGTTTCTGAGATCAAGTGAGCAGGATCGTCTGTCCTCCTGTCAGCAAACACAGACAAGCTTTTACATGGTTGGAGAATGTCCGTGGGGAGATCTCAGAGGAACTGCTCTGGAAACAGGCACTTTCATTACTAATCCAGACTTTCTGTTTTAGTTTGAACTAATTTATTCAGCACAGACTTAAACAGATGACAAGAAAAAGGCAACAACAGCAGAGGCACAAAGTTACGGCTGTTCTCTCTCACGCTTTCTGTTCTCTGTGTTACAAGTTCAGCGCAGGCCTTGAAAACTGATTCACCGTGGGTTTAAAAACAGACGTGATCTTAAACAACCATGAAAAAAAGAGAATTAGACTTCAAAGCTCAGCCAGCCATGTTTCTGACTGGTTGCACATGGTTGACTGGTTAACCCTGTGAACTTTCACCTTTTTGGTGGTTCAAATAGATTGTCGAACAGCCAATAACTTATTTTTAGAATGACGCCATCACAAACAACCATGAAGAGAGGCAGAGAAATCATCCCTGCGGTGATTGGTTAAAATTGCAGATAAATAAAAATATTTCTACAGTAGTACCAAATCCATAGGTGATTTTTGTTTTTAATGACTCTACAAGTTCGATTAAACCATCACAATAAGATACACTGACTACAACATAATCAGTTACTCATATTTTGTTGGTTTTCTCTTGGTTTTGCATCGGTTTATAATTTCTTTCTATGACAGCCTGGCCAAAAACTGTCTTCAAAAACAAATGGCTTCAAGCACAACTATGCAATATGCTTATACAGTCTTTAACACATATTTAATAAAGGGTGAAGATATCAATTTTCCTAGGTCATACATCACTTTTGGCCACTACTGTAAGTATTAGACTTAAAAGTGTAACTTGTTCCCCATTTAGTTTACTAAGTGATTCAACATTTTTTTTTAAACTAAAAAAGTAGACTTTTTCAACTCGAACCACTAAAAGACTAGACAACCAAACAGAACAACCTAGCAACCACACATCAACACCCTAGCAACACCCTAGCAACATGCACTCATTGCATTGTGGGATTCTATTTTGCATTCTGCATATTTAGGCAACTCTAATAACACATTCAAGCATTACACACAGCAAATTCACATACTATTTAAAGTAAATATTCCGCATAGCACCTTTTTACAAAACTATTTACAAGGCCTCCACTTTTATCTAAAGCGACCTACATGAATGATTGACGTCGGGCTGTTGAATTATTAAAAATAATCCGTACTGAGGTGTTTTTAACACAAGGCTGCAAGTTTAACTGCTTCAAAAACAGCGATGTTAACACCTCGATACGGAGAAATGTCATGTGCCTTTCATCTGCAAACTATTTATTTGTGAGTGTGTGTCTCTGAACAGAAAGCATGTTAATAAAAGGTCATTTAGTGGGGAAAACATATAAATGTTATCCTATTGTTTGGATATTGTTTATTTGCCTGGTCAGAAATCATATGGCGAAGTGATCTGGAATGGCAATGCGGTCAAAACTGACCTGGAACTACTTTAGCAGTGTGTTTACTGGAAAATAATTACACGCCTTAGAACATTTTACCAATTTTATCAGTTCATGCATTTCCAGGGAATCAAATCTGAGCATTGCTAGCATAGACGATACACAAATCCAATCTTCAATCTTCTCTAGCATGCAGTGTAATGATAGTAAAGCATGTTTCTAATGATATACTTCAAGGCTTCAGGATGTTGTGCAATCATCATTCATGTGTGCTTGTGTAACATCTTTACTGCTGGCTGTCCTCTATTGTTTGAAGGTGTTTTAGTTATTTCTAGCAGCATGTGTAGTCTTTTCTTCCTCATGTCAGCTTGAACAGCAGCCAGACTGTGTTTAGACGCTCAGCGAGCGAGCGTGTGTGTGTGTGTGTGTGTGTGTGTGTGTGTGTGTGTGTGTGTGTGTGTGTGTGTGTGTGTGTGTGTTGTGTGTGTGTGTGTGTGTGTGTGTGTGTGTGTGTGTGTGTGTGTGTGTGTGTGTGTGTTGTGTAAGACAATACTAAATTGTTCAAAAGTGACAATAAAGACATTTATAATGTTACAAAAGCTTTAACCTTAAATAAATGCTGATCTTTTGAACTTTTTGAACACATACAATGTAAAAATATTGACTTACTGTGACAAAAAAGTATTAAAACAGTATATTTCCATTACATTTATATCATTATATTTACACCTATATACGATCTAAATATACAAAAGAATCTCTGAATAGTTTTGAATTGCAATGAATCACTGAATCAGACCGTTTGAAGTGATTCATGAATTGAACTTGCCAATTGTAATGTCATATTTTATATTTACGCTATTAAAACCTCTCTGTCTGAACAAGCCATAAAGTCAAGAAAGTCTAGTACAATGACATGCTCTTCTCTTGGACATTTGATGACCTAATACTTAAAAAAAAAAAAATTCGAGATATTCACAATTACTGTATATTTAGATGACCATCTAAATATATAACATTTGCTATTTATCCCCCAGTCAGAGTCACTGCTCCCTGTGTTCCCCTCAATATCTCTCTTATTTTATCTTCTCCATCTCACACAAATAAAGGCAAATGCCCAAGAATACTCCCGCTAGCTCAGATCGGGTTTCACAGCAGCCTAACCTGGTTGACCTGCTAGTCCATCTAAACCAGACATTTATATCTTCCTTCTGCAGTCATACTGTATCTCATCTGTACAGTCAGAAGCGGGAGAGACCCATTCAGACTAGAGCGAGAGAAGACTGAGGGGCAGAGTCGCTCAGAGCGCAAGAACAGACACGCCGACCAACTCACTGAAGAAAGAGCAGCACGCTCACAGACAACAGATCTACTCACACCAGTTCTGTCCATTCGAACGTTCACCTTTCCTTTTCCTGCTTCCGAACTTCCTCTCTTCTCACACACACACACACACTTCTAAACTAATGAATTATAGTTACTGATAAATGTATATTTGCAGTATTATATTTTATATATCACAATTTTTATAACGGTATTTAAAATATATTTGCTTCCTTTTGAACTTCCTTCACTCTACAGTAAAATCTCTCTCTCACACACACACACACACACACACACACACACACACACACACACACACACACACACACACCACACTCACACACTCACACACTCACACACTCACACACTCACACACACACACACACACACACACACACACACACACACACACACACACACACACACACACACACACCACACACACACACACACACATGTTGGTGCAACAGCATTATGAGGACTCTCCATAGGCGTAATGGTTTTTATACCGCACAAACTATATATTCTATCCCCCTACACTGCCCCTGTCCCTAAACCTACCCATCACAGGAGACATGCTGCATTTTAAAATGTTTAATAAAACATTGTTTTTTATGTTTTTTAAGCCATTTGATTTATGAGGACTTTTGAAATGTCCTCATAAACCACCCATAAGTTGTAATACCAGTGTAATACACGTCATAATACAAATTTGTGTCCTCATAAATCACATAAACCAACTCACACACACACACACACACACACACACACACACACACACACACACACACACACACACACACACACACACACACACACACACACACACACACACACACCTAAACTTTTGCTTGTGTTTCTACAGAGCCACGGTGATGGAAAAAAAATGATGGGAGGAATTTTCCTCAAGGGGACGCAACGTATATCGTGGAATGCAAACGTTTTTTGCGAGCGAACGCACAGTTTCTCGGCAAACGCAAAAGTTTTTGCGTGTGAACAGAATTTTTTGATGAATGCAAAAGTTTTTCCAAGCACACGCAACACTTCTTGACGAATGCAAACTTTTTTTCAAGCACTCGCAACGCTTCTTGACGAATGCAAACGTTTTTTCAAGCGAACGCAACGTTTCTTGACGAAATGCAAAAGTTTTTACAAGCGAAAGCAACGTTTCTTGACGAATACAAACTTCTTTTCAAGCGAACGCAAAGTTTCATGACAAATGTAAAAGTTTTTGCGAGCAAATGCAGAGTTTCTTGACGAATGCAAAAGTTTTGCCAAGCGAACGCAATGCAAAGTTTTTCTGCAAATGCAAAAGTTTTTCAGAGCGAACGCAATGCAAAGTTTCTCTGTATAATGCAAAAGTTTTTCAGAGCGAAAGCAACATTTATCGCCGAACGCAAGAGTTTTTCCGAGCGAATGCAACGTTTCTCTGCAAACGCAAAAGTTTTTGAGAGCGAACGCAAACGTTTTTCAGAGCGAACACAATGTTTCTCGGCGAGCGTAAAAGTTTTTCTGAGCGAATCCAAAGTTTCTCTGAAAAACGCGAGGGTTTTTGTAAGCGAACGCAACTTGTCTCAGGGGAACGCAGAGAAATATTTTTTCTTCCATCTCATTTTTCTTCCACCACCATGACCCTTTACGGGCTCTGTATGTTCCTCTTTTGTAGGTCTAATGCATGTAATGTAAACTTCATTCACAACATCCACTATTTAATTTGTTTAAGTCTTCCGTAATTCACACTGATTGCAATGCATTGGCCTACAGTACATGAGAGCCAATTATATACTATAGCTCAAATAAAAGCATTAATATGCACACAAATGGCTATTTAATGCCTGTAAAATGTTTTATGAGTTTCCTCGTTACTCGTCACGGCTGCTTTCCTCCTCCATCACTCTTTCTCTGTGTGTTTATTTCCGATCTACATAGACGTTTAACACAGTCTCAGTTTCAGATTAACAGTAAAATATGCGAACTGGCAGATCAGTGTTTCCGTAGAAACAGAAATACAATCGGCAGGAAAACAAACAGTGAAAAGACTCTGTTTGCAGAAGAACTATAAATAAACATCGATTTAAAACTGGATATAATTATGAAAGACTGTTGCTTTGGGCTTGAAAGTTGATTTTTCATTAAAAGCCAAAACAGTAACGAAAGTATAAGTATCGCTTTACATAACAAGTAATATAAATATAGCAAATCTTGGCTGTGTGATTATTTATACATCACAAAAATGTAAACTGTTTTAGAGCAAAGCTCTCTATATAAAGTTGGATATATAATACATCAAACTTGATGTGCAATCAAACAGTATACTCACAAAGTAATATATAATATATAGCAAATCCCAACTGATTTATTATTTATATTATCATATAACTACAGCAGTCAACATTTGAAGTGGATCAAAACCTTTCATCAAAGCTATACATGAATTTTGAACAATACACTTTCTTGTCTAAGGACAACTTTGATTAACTTTTTTTTTATCCACAAATGTGACTATAAGGCATAAAGATATTAAGATGTTGTAAACATTAACATCACGGTTTCACAAAATAAAGGGAAAGTGTGGCAAAAACTTTTTTAAAGCGCAAAACAAAGATTACAAACAATTAACTCTGAATATTAAACTAGATGCAAGAAGTCTTTAACATCCAAATAACACACTGCAGCTTTAAAGGCAGAACTCTTAGGTTAGGAGGTCAAAGGTCAAAGGTGAAGGTGAAGAAGTGAGCGTATACCTTGAGCTCTTGAGCGCTCTTCTGCAGTCAGCACTGCCGCACATGTTGACAGGAGGAAGACGAGGATTCTCCTGTGGAAAAACAACAACAAAACTTATTTTTTATTTTTTTTCTCTTCCTGGTAATCTTGAATCAGAATCAGTTCCTCTTGCAGCATCTCTTCTCTTCTCTGATGATGAGGGCGGGGCTAAAACCTGTCACTCACATGAGATCAGCCAATAGCAAACCACAACCATGCAATCATCCAATCAATTCCCCATAAATCACATGAGAAATGAAACCCAAACAAAGCGTTTAATGTCTGTGACGGAAAGGGCTGGAAGAGATCTGGTGCATTTACAAACCGAATCTGATGTTTAGAGCGGTCGACGGTTATTATCCTGTCAACGATAGGAGCTAAACACAAAAAAGCCGAAATGGATTCGCCTTCAATGGCCCTTCATTTTCTTTACAGTATTTGTATGTATAAATAAAAACCATAAGAACCGTCCTGAAGAACCATTTTATGCAGTTCTTTGTGTTAAAGTTTAGTAATAATACGATGACTTTGAATACTTTTGACAGTTACAGATTTAAAAAACAAAAAGGTGGGAACAGTGAAAATACTGTTGACAATTACAGATTTAAAAAACAAAAAGTTGAGAATAGTGAAAATACTGTTGACAGTTATAAAATTAAAAAACAAAAGGACAGGAACAGTGAAAATTCTGCTGACAGTTACAAATTGAAAAACAAAAGGGCGGGAACAGTGAAAATACTGTTGACAGTTTCAAATTTAAAAAACAAAAGGGCAGAAACAGTGAAAATACTGTTGACAGTTATAAATTTAAAAAACAAAACTGCGGGAATAGTGAAAATACTGTTGACAAGTTACAGATTTTAATAAAAAAAAGGCGGGAACAGTAAAAATACTGTTGACAGTTACAAATTTAAAAAAACAAAAAGGCGGGAACAGTAAAAATACTGTTGACAGTTACAAATTTTAAAAAACAAAAAGGCGGGAACAGTAAAAACACTGTTGACAGTTACAAATTTAAAAAACAAAAAGGCGGGAACCTTTTTGTTTTTAAATCTGATTGTAACTGTCAAAAGTATTTTCAAAGCAGTTTTCTGGAGCTCAACCATTAAACTACACAGACTGTAAACACTCTCTACAGGAGCTTGATATCCTTAAACTGCAGTTGGTCAGAGTTCTTGAGACACAGTCTTAGCATGCTAAACTGGCCACAAGTTTGAGGAACTAAAGATTTGTCTGCTAAGAAACATCATCGTCGTACAGGACTGACGGTGGGTTATACAATCCTCCGAGAAGAATGTGGAGTCAGAGAATCCATCGTTCATCCTGTCACAGTGTTGAGATAGCTACTTTTGCTCGTAACCCTTACACCAGCAGGCCTGAGGGAAGTCTATCTGGAAATCATATTTGACTAACACTAACCCTGAGAGCTTCCAGCCTTTACCTGATACACCTCTGAACACATCTTAAACTATTTCTCTTTAAACTTAAGAGTGGCTCTTTTCTACGTTTTAACCTCTTGGCTACTCTAGATTAGTCTTAAAACCCAAGTCTTGGTCATTTTCTAAGATAAATTGCTTGTAATGTTCCTCATTTGTAAGGTACTTTGGATAAAAGCATCTGCAAAATGTTCTCAGGAACATTTTTAAGGAAAATACATGTATTTATATCAATGTGCGAAAATGCAGATGGAATCATAAAACTGGAATTTTCTGTATAATGTGCAATATCACGGAATTTGGAGGAATTTGGATGAAAAAGTAGGGCTACGGACTATAGTGTCTGTGAATATTAAAGCTCAAAAAGACAGCTATTTAAATAGATTCACACACAAACTCACAACTCTTCGCTGCAAAACGCCAAAATAAAAGTGTGGTTTAACTTTAAAGAAATGCCTAAATCATAAAACATAGAATTCAGAAAATTGTAACATATCATAGGCCCTAAAATTTAACAAATTGTTAAATAGTTTTGTTTATTAATTGATTAGACATTTTTTTGATTATTAATTACAGAAAAATAAAATGTAACAATTAAATAATTTTGAAAGACATTTTAAAGGGTTAGTTCACCCAAAAATGAAAATTCTATCATCGTTTACTTACCCTCAAGTTGTTCCAAACCTCTATGTGTTTATTTGTTCTGCTGAACACAAAGGAAGATATTTGGAAGAAAACAGATCTCATTCCCCATTGACTACCATAGTAGGAAAAAAATACCTACTATGGTAGTCAATGGGGAATGAGATCTGTTTTCTTCCAAATATCTTCCTTTGTGTTCAGCAGAACAAATAAACACATAGAGGTTTGGAACAACTTGAGGGTAAGTAAACGATGATAGAATTTTCATTTTTGGGTGAACTAACCCTTTAATGAAATAAATTGAAAAAGCTTTTTGATTTTTTCAATTTAATAAAACCATTAAAAATGAAATTCAGAAAGATTCGAATGGAAAACACAGTATTCGGGGACAAATAAAACGGATCTCATATGGCCCTAAAGTTGTAACTGCTGATTTGATTGGTCAGCCTGATTACTTGGTCAAACATATATGTTTTCCCACAGTTCTCTGCGAGAGTACAGCAAACGCAGGGTGCCACTCGAGAGAATGGTGTGACATTCCACAGTCGAAGAAAAGAAAAGAAAACACAGCGGACGAAAGAAACAGAGGAGGCTGAATCTAAACAAGCGTTTGAGGCGACTTTGTCTATGCGGTTAAAACAGCAACTGTATGATTTACAGGACGCCTTATTCTTGAACACCTCAAATTGGTCTTAACAATCCAGAACATTATGATCTGTCCATAAGCAACCATTGTAAAGTTGTACTTCTATACCTCTATCTTCTGCTTTGGCTTTAGCTTCGACTCTACAACTTTACATATCAGAAAGTC
Organism: Chrosomus eos; assembly: GCA_036326025.1. NCBI lineage: Eukaryota > Metazoa > Chordata > Actinopteri > Cypriniformes > Leuciscidae > Chrosomus > Chrosomus eos. Next base: position 35,777,243 of record CM070837.1, read on the forward strand.
ATTCAGAAATTTACAGTAATGCTTCTCTTCTACTGTACGTATATGGTGAATGCTAGCATAGCACATATAAACTAATGGACACGTCTGAATACTGACCCTTTCTTTGAATCTAGTTTTGATCTGGTTCCAGGTTGGAGGATGTGTAGCGACACTGAATGAATGCATTAAACGTGCATCAATCCTCATTTAACCCTTGTGCATTGTTCAAATTCACTACCCGTTCGTTATGTTCGTGGCTGAAAACAGCCACTACTTTAAACTGCTTTAAAAATGTATCAGATACATAGTTTTTTTTTTTTTTTTTTCATAAATCTATTAATCAACCTCAGTCCTGATCAAAACTACTAAATGCTTAAAAAAAATCTGGATTTTAACTCTTTAATTCATAAATTATGACACTGATTTGGGCACACAAAATGACTTATTTTCAATATAAAATGTGATTGTGGACTGGATTTTTTCTTACCTTTTATCACAGTCTTGGACATGTCAAAGCTTAGAAACAACATTGGTTTTGATGCATTGTTAGTTTTTGTGCAGTTTTTGAACTTTTTCTGCCTCTGTTTCTGGCTTTTACATGGAGTTTTATGGAGCATATTAAAGTGTGTGTGTGTGTGTGTGTGTGTGTGTGTGTGTGTGTGTGTGTGTGTGTGTGTGTGTGTGTGTGTGTGTGTGTGTGTGTGTGTGTGTGTGTGTGGTGTGGTGTGTGTGTGTGTGTTGGTCATACATGCCAACCCTCCCGATTTTTCCGGGAGACTCCCGAATTTCAAAGCCCCTCCAGAAAATCTCCCGGACCGACCTTTCTCCCGAATTTCTCCCGATTTCCGAGTGCGGGTGCGAGAGTGACATTTATTGATTGGCTAACAACACGAACAACACCAGAGAAGACGCGCTTGATTCCTGCCGGTTCCACAGTGAGAGCGGCGCGGCCAGTGTTTTGGGCGCTGTGGCATATTAAATATATTACAAATAGTTTTTCAGCGTGAGAAATACAATGTGTGGCGGGAGAGCGTGACAAAAGACCGAAATGAGTGACTGTCACGCTCAATGCGTGACACTTGAGAGCCCTGCCCCTGACTGATGTGTGATGAAAGCACAAGCAGAAACACGGATAAAGTAGGCAATGTATTTTGTATTTACACTTCTCTTGTAAGTAATTCGTGGCTGCTTTCAGTGAAAATAGCTCTCTATTATACAATAGGCCTATATATATATATATATATATATATATATATATATATATATATATATATATATATATATATATACACAAAAAATATTGTACAAAAAAATTTGCGTTTGTGATATATGATTGTGATATATATAATTTGTGGCTGCTGTCAGTGAAAATTGCTCTCTATTATACAAAATATATGTAGATACAAAAAATATCTTTAAATAAATACCCCCCCCCCCCCCCGAATATCTCCCGAATTCTGAGGTCTCAAGGCAAGTATGGTGTGTTTGTGTGTGTGTGTGTGTGTGTGTGTGTGTGTGTGTGTGTGTGTGTGTGTGTGTGTGTGTGTGTGTGTGTGTGTGTGTGTGTGTGTGTGTGTGGTCACATTTTATATTGAAAATAAGTCATTTTGTGTTTTTTCCCCCAAATCAGTGACATCATTTATGAATTTGCCAATTAAAGAGATCAAATCCTGATTTTTAAAAAATATATATATTTAGTAGTTTTGATCAAGACTGAGGTTGATTAATAGATTTATGCAAAAAAAAATGAAAAAAATATTTATCTGATACATTTTTACATCAGTTTAAAGTAGTGGCGATTTGCCCTACGTTGAGTTTTTGAACATTTTCAAAGCATTTTCCCAAAATATGTGTCAAAATAAGATTTGTCACCAAAAATCATTCCATTTGCTGAAACATGGAGAAAGTTATGGCCAAATTAAGACTCAAAAATACCCCGTAGTGGATGAAAACATCCCCACCAGCACAAATGCAAACTATGCATGAATAAGTGACTGCGGTAATGACAAAAATAGTGTTTTTTAGGAACGAATCAAACCGATTGCATTGGTTTCAAGCTTATAAAAGTCATTTTTACATTGACTGAATGAATGCATTAAACACTCATCGTCCAAATGCAAACTATGCATGAATAAGTAACGGTAATGACAAAAACAGTATTTTTAAGAGTTTTACTTGCACTTCTTCTGCTTTGGCTTTAGCATCAGCTTTACAACTTTACAAATCAGGAAGTCACCCAGAAATGTCTCAGCCAATGGGCTTGTGCGGGGTGTGGCTAATGCAGATCGCTCTGATTCCCACCGCTTGCATAATTTGAGCTCGTATCAGTGCGAAGGCCGTGTTCTCAGCATACAGAGCAGATGCTGGCGTAGTCCGGGTCGCTCGCTCACTGATCGACTGCCAATATTCGATCCTGTTGGCGCTGGTTTCTCACACCTGCAGCCAGAGACTGACTCCAGCACTAAAGCCTGTTCTGGTCATGCTGGTCTATGACGATGAAGAACGACAGGCACACACAACAACACTGTCAAACTCTCTTTCTCTCTGTCTACACAAGCTTGGATCAAGAACAAGTGGAACTGAAGTATCTGCACTTTCTACTTCAGTAATAGAAAACTTAATAAACTCAGAGAAACACAACAAATAAAGTCATTTCCATGGTCATTATTACAAAATAAATCCCATCAGGATGATACAAAACCCTTCATATCGGGGTCCTAAATCACCTTTTTAGGGTTTATTTTTTCACGTCTGAATACTGACTCTTTCTTTGAATCTAGTTTTGATCTGGTTCCAGGTTGGAGGATGTGTAGCGACTCTGAATGAATGCATTAAACGTGCTCCAACACTCATCTACCACATGCAAACTATGCATGAATAAGTAACGGTAATGAGAAGAACTGTATTTTTAACACCAAATCAAACCAATTACATTGGGTTCAAGCTCATGATTTAGTTGTCAATCCCAATTTTTGACCAATGAACTGGTTTCCGATATAATTAATGAACGTGCATTGATCCTCGTTTAACAAATGCATGAATAAATGACTGCGGTAATGACAAAAATAGTGTTTTTTATGAACGAATCAAACCGATTGCATTGGTTTCAAGCGTATAAAAGTCATTTTTAGCTGTCAAACCAGGGTTTACACACTTTTTGTACAATGATTTGGTTCCTGGTTGGAGGATGAATGAACTTGCATCAACCCTCATTTAGCAAAATCACACTATATGCATGAATAAGTAATCGCGGTAATGACAAAAACAGTATATATTGTTTAAGCTAATTACAGTCATTTTAGTTGTCAAGTCACAGTTTGCATACTTTTTGACCAATGAATGATTACAGATTGGACGCTTATTTAACAAATGCAAACTATTTTTTAATAAGTGACTGCGGTGAAGTCAAAAATATTTATTATGACCAAATCAAACAGACGGCATTGGGTTCAAGCTCATGAAAGTCATTTTTAGCTGTCAAGACAAAGTTTGCACACTTTTTAACCAATGAATTGGATCCAGGTTGGAGGATGAAGGAGTGCATTAAACATGTGCATCAACGCTCATCCAGCAAATGCAAACTATGCATGAATAACCAACTGCGGTAATGACAAAAAAGTATTTATTATGACTGAATTATTCAAGCTCATTAAAGTCATTATTGCATCAAGTCACAGTCTGTACACTTTTTTTTTTTTTTTTTTTTTTTTTTTACAATTAATTGGTTCTAGATTGGAGGATATGCAACAACATTGAATGGATACATTAAATGTGCATCAACACACACTTAACAAATGCAAAATATGCATGAATTGCAGTAATGAGAAAATTAGTATTTATTATGACCGAATTGTTCAAGCTCATTAAAGTCATTATTAGTCATCAAGTCATATTTTTTTGCCCAATGAATTGTTTCCAGATTGGATGGTCATTTAACAAAAGCCAACTATGCATTAATAAGTGTAAAAAAAAAAGGTATTTATTATGACTAAATCAAACAGATTGCATTGGGTTCAATCTCATGACAGTTGTTTTCAGAGTTGTCCAGCTATTAATGATAAGACATGAATAGACATAAACAATTATACTGAATATAGCATGCAAATGTCCCCAATAAGACCCTCAACAGAATGATGTTGATGAAATGTTTAAGAAATATTTCAATATTACTTATTTCTCCTGATATTTCCAGATTTTCCATGAGCAAAGCAACCCGGTCATGTCGAAACACCTTTAGAAAGGCAAAGTTCACATGAACTTCATTTCAAACCTGTGTGACTTTCTTTCTTCTGAGGAAATCAAAAACCCTGAGACATGCTTCAAAACATCTTTTTCCACAGAAGAAACAAAGTCATGCAAGTTTTGAATGACATGAGGGCGAGTAACAATCATTTTTGCATGAAAACACATTTTCCCAGTGCAACACAAGCCACTAAACAACATTTAACTTGATACTTGATGTAATATGATAAGCAAGATCGCAGTCAGGTGCATGTGTGGATTTGTTGGGTTTTCATTGAGCCTAGTCCAGATGTTAGAGGTCAATGCTCATCTCCATGAGGAATGTTGCTGCTCTTGTGTGTCGGGTTGGAGACCTGAACTAACAGCACAGTAAAAACCACTCGTATACTTCACTGTCACTTCAGCCAAATCTACACTTTAGGAAACAGACAGCCAGTTACAGATGAAAAATGCACACAAATAAACCAGTAAATCACAAAGCCTCCTCATCTGGTGCAAATTTGCAACAAAGGCAGGAGGAATTTAACCCCGGATCAACATATGGAAAATTCAGCAGTAGACTGATCTGTGATCATTATTAAGTCTGTGTCATAACTCAATCCGGTGTCAGTAAAGTTGGAGTTCAAAGCACAAAACACTATCTAGGAAAGTCACGATTTCAATCACGCCAATAAATGCACATCGATTATAACACGCATCTCGTGTTCTCTCCTGATTTTACTTTAAAATGATGTGATGCACTCTTAATCTTTAGTTCTCCTGAAGCGCTCGAGATTAAGAGTTAGTTAGTAAGTTAGTTAGTTTACTCACGTTGTAGTTGTGGGAGAAACTTGTCCACTCCTTGTCCGTTGAGCTCCTAAATGCATTTGTATGCATTTGTCCAAGCAGCAGTTTTCAAAGCGAAAACAGAATTGCACAGCAGAAGACACCACCGGCTCATGAGACCAGATCCAGCCTGATCACATCACAGTCCGAGTCCGAGTCCGTGTCCGTGTCCGCGTCCGCGCATGGAGAGCTTCAGTTCTGCGGTCAGACCTCGGGCACGAGCGCGCTGCTGGAGGAGGACAGGGGGTTATTGAGGGAGCCGATCAGAAGATCTGTATTAAACCTGACTGACTGACTGACTGAAAAGAGAGAGAGAGAGAGAGAGAGAGAGAGAGAGAGAGAGAGAGAGAGAGAGAGAGAGAGAGAGAGAGAGAGAGAGAGAGAGAGAGAGAGAGAGAGAGAGAGAGAGAGAGAGAGAGAGAGAGAGAGAGAGAGAGAGAGAGGAGAGAGAGAGGAGAGAGAGAGAGAGAGAGAGAGAGAGAGAGAGAGAGAGAGAGAGAGTGAGTCGCTCCGGGCGCTATGTGTCTGGACTCGCTCGGTTCGGCGCATCTCCAGCTCGGTGTTGTATTTCACTCATTACTGCGTGACATCATCCATACTATCTGTCCGGTCATTTATTTAAAAAAAAAATTGATTTTGAAGAAATATCAAAACAAACAATACAAATACAATACTTCAAATGTTAGAGGAAACAGTATAGCCTAATAGGAAAACTGAGTGTACAAGCTTTTCGTTTCTTTAAAGGGTTCATAAAAAACATATTTTTGTAAGAGGTCTCTTATGTTCTGCATTTATTTGATCAAAAACAGCAAAAAGTAGCCTACTATTGTGAATTATTATTATAATTTAAAATAACTGTTGTTTTTATTTTATTTTAATGTTTACATTTTTCACCATCTATTGATTGTATACCGCAATTAAAAAAACAATATGTTAATAGGCTATTAGGTGACTTTTTTTATTTTTGCCAATCAAAATAGTTTCAAAGAGTAGAGCCAATGCAAGTCTCAGAGCAACACAGCTTCCATTTCTTTACTAAATGAATTCTTGTTTTTGAACGAATCGTTCTAATAAATGACTCAACGATTCGCTCATTCACTTCTGCTTTGTCCCTGAATGAATCAGCCGTTCCCATTCAGTCGGTCAACTCGGTACAACACATTACTATGGGATATCGCGCTCTAGCGCCATCTGCTGAAGACACCTTTATTCACGCCTGAAAGGCCAATGACGCAAGACGACGTGGGCGGGGCTACCTGCCCACAGCATATAAATGCAGTCGAATGCGTCATTCCCTTTGTTCTTCAGCTCTTCACCGTGCTGCTAGAACGCCATCACGCCACAGTTTTCATAAGATAAACCCACGGTGGTGATTCCTGTTGAAAGCCAAACAGAGAAAAGTGTGTAAAGCATTAAGTTTAGCATTGCTAACGAAAAAGCTGATACTCCTTTTTCTCGTAGAAAAATGGCTAAAAATAAGGATTCTCGCCCATGTCCAATGTCATGTGGCTACTTGTTGTCCGAAAAAGATACTCACGAGCACTGCCCCGTGTGTTTGGGGATTGTCCACGCCAGGATGGCTCTCTCCAACCCCGCAGCATGTGTACACTGCCGACAACTTCGTCGTTCTACACTTGAACGGCGTATAGCATTTGTTGAGTGAGTGCTCGGTGGTACAGCGGACAGGCACGGTCCGCTTCTGTCCTCAGGTGCTGTTCCCGATTCGGCATTAGCCGTTTTTGAAGAAGCCACAGGGACTTGGGGCGACCGTATGGAAGCCGGGGAAATCATAGATGATTTTGACGATGTCCCTGGGATAGCCCCGGGGTTTAATCAGGTGGAGTGTCGAGAGGAGGACTCTGTCTCGCATGAAGCGGGCGAGGAATTCTTTGATGATAACTTCCAACTGGGGCAGGTCGCGGCTTCCCCCTCACCTTCTGGGGCGACGGGTGGAAGTGAGTTCATGGAGGAGCCCTTCATTGAACTATATCGGAGGGCAGCGGCAAAGCTGTCGGTGGATGGCCAGCCCCTCCCCCGGTTCAGAAAAACTCGCGCTTCGGTGGGTTCTATTTGTCACAGGTACAAACGGTGGTAAGGACGCATCTGCCGCTTTACCCCGATTTTTTGGCAGAGCTTACAGCTTCATGGTCAAAACCCATGTCTCCTCTTTCTTCGGTGCCAGGGATGGGTAAGTTCACCGACCTCGAAGGAGCACAAGAAGCAGGGTTAATGTCAGCCCCTCCAATGGAGCATTCGCTTGCGACATACCTGGCTCCAATGCAAAACAGCGGTATCGCAGGCATCCCCACTCTTCCGTCAGGACCGTGTAGGTTCTCGTACAGGCAACTTAGCAGGATTTATGGTGATCAGGCCGGCACAGCTAGAGCATTGAGCACTATTTCCTTACTACAAACTTATCAGGCTATTTGCTTGGGTGAACTCAGTGAGGCTGTGTCACAGGGAAGACCGGTTGACGAGCTCATGGGGGAGGTGCGATCCACGGCTGACTACATACTACGTACAACACGTTGTGCATTAGTATCTTTGGGTCATGCGATGGCCAGTACAGTGGTGGCTCAGCGTCACCTATGGTTAACTCTGGCGAACTTGCCGGAACGTGATCGGAATGCATTCCTCGGCGCACCGATCTCCACGACGGGTCTATTTGGAGAGGGTCTCGACGCGTTTCAAGCGCGTTTTGAGAACTCTAAGAAACAGGCGGAATCGCTCAAAGGTTCAATGCCTAGAAGGTATAATAGACCAACACAGTCGGCTGCACAGCCGAGTTTTAGATCGTCTTCTCGACCACCACCAGCTAAGAGGCCCGCTGCAACAACAGCACCTAGGTCCAACGCTTGGGAGGTTGGGCGAGCGCACACACATCCCAAACAGCAGGTAGGGTCGGGAAAGAAAGTCCCGCCCCCAGAAAAAGGGAAGTTCTTCTCTGCAGGAAGGAGGGGACGACCAAATTCCTAGCTCGCAATCGAGGGAGGATCATCGGCCCAGAGGCAGCCGCCTTCTTCTCTCCGTGAAAAAGAAACCCTGCAAAAGAGCGGGTTCACCTTTAAGTTTAATTTCAATAAAGAAAAGTTGTGTTCAGCATACAAAGTCTCATGTGTTGATTTGTCAAAACAATCATACGATGCCTCATGTATTGATTTGTCAGAACAATCAAAATGTTTTAGAATCACCAAAGATTAACCATGTATTGTCAAAAGGGGTAAATGCAGAGATATGCGAAATCCAGCAATACTCAGTAAGAGAGGTAGGGGTTTCCCAATCATGCCGGGGATCCTCTCTGTCAACCTGGACCGGTGGCGCGCATGCGTACCAACACCATGGGTTCTGCGCACGGTTCAGTGCGGCTATCGGCTGCAGTTCCTCTCACGCCCCCCCTGTTTCGGCGGGGTAATTACGACGTCAGTGTCGGGGGAGTTTTCCCCAGTATTAAGAGAAGAAATTCGTGTTTCTTCTCAGCAAAACGGCAATTCAGGTGGTTCCACAGGGAAAAATACAGGAAGGGTTTTACAGCCGCTACTTCCTCCTCCCAAAGAAAAATGGGGGCTTGCGCCCGATTTTGGATTTACGGCAGTTGAACAAGCACCTCCGACCTTACAAGTTCAAAATGCTGACAGTACGTCATCTGCTATCCTCCCTGCGTCCCCGGGAATGGTACACATCGGTGGATTTGACCGATGCATACTTTCATGTCACAATTCACCCGTATCACAGAAAATTTCTGAGGTTCTCCTTCGAGGGGACTGTATAAGAGTTTCTGGTCCTGCCGTTCGGGTTATCCCTAGCGCCGCGCACATTCACGAAGTGTGCAGAAGCGGCACTGACTCCGCTGCGTCATCAAGGCATAAGGGTATTCGCCTATTTGGACGATCTACTCCTGGCCACGGACAACAGGGAACAGGCAGTTTCGCAAACACAAGCCCTTGTGTCCCATCTACGAGCTCTGGGATTTTTAATAAATCTCAAGAAGAGCTCCCTGGTTCCATGTCAGCAGAGTTCATATCTCGGTTTAGAGATAGATTTGGTAAGGAACACAGCTATGCTGTCACTTCAAAGAGCCGAAAATTTTCGCAGCTGCCTGAGTCTTTTTCGACTGGGAAGGCGAGTACGTTTTCATACAGTGTTGAGACTGCTGGGGTTGATGGCCTCAATAATAGCAGTCGTTCGGCTGGGTCTCCTCTTTATGCGAGCGTTCCAGAGGTGGGCGCTGAGCTCTGGTCTGAATGTCACACGGCATCTAAACAGACAAGTGACGATAACGCCAACGTGCGTTCGGGCTCTCGTTCCCTGGAGATCCCCGGATCTATTGACAGAGGGGATTCCCCTAGGCAGAGTCACATCACGCATAGTAGTGACGACAGACGCGTCACTACATGGATGGGGAGCTCTATGTCAGGGGAACTCCGTAAAAGGGGAATGGTCGTCAGCGCTGAAGGAACGTCATATAAATTACTTGGAGTTGCAGGCAGTTTTTCTGGCACTGAAACACTTTGTGCAGCGTCTACGCGGCAAACATGTGTTAGTCAGAACAGACAACACGACAGTAATGTCGTACATAAACAGACAAGGGGGCACCCGCTCTCTTCCGTTGCTGCAACTGACTCAGACACTCCTAATATGGGCCAGCAAACACTTGGCGTCGCTCAGAGCAGTGCATGTGCCGGGCCGCCTGAATGGCGGAGCAGAACTGCTATCCAGGGGAGGACCACAGGTCAGGGAATGGCGTTTGCACCCGAAAATAGTGACACAGATTTGGGATCGTTTTGGCAGGGCCAAAATCGATCTTTTTGCGTCCAGGGAAAACACGCACTGCCCGCTGTTCTTTTCGATAACAGACAGCAGCGCCCCGCTGGGTGTAGACGCGCTGTCTCATTCATGGCCCAAAACTCTGCTGTACGCGTTTCCACCGGTAGACCTGATACTGCCCACGCTGGACAGAGTACGCCAGGAGGGTCTGTCATTAATTTTAGTGGCCCCGTGCTGGCCAACGAAAACATGGTACACAGGCATCATGACATTGCTGTCAGGGACACCGTGGTGTCTTCCCCAATGCAGGGACCTGCTGTCCCAAGCAGGGGGTCAGATTCTACATCCTCGACCGGAATTGTGGCATCTATGGGCCTACCCACTGAGAGGGAAAACCTAATAGCAGCAGGTCTCCCAATTAATGTTGTGGCCACGATACAGAGTGCTAGGGCACCCTCAACGAGGGGGCTTTACGCGTCGAAATGGCGCATATTTGAACAGTGGTGTGGACAAAAATCAATATTGCCATGTCAATGCCCGATTGTAGAAATATTGACTTTTCTCCAGGAATTGTTCGAGGAAGGTCGCTCACATTCCACTCTGAAAGTTTACTTAGCTGCCATTTCGGCCTGTCACGAGGGCATTAGTGGGGCCGTGCCGAGCGCGCACCCGCTGGCCGTTCGGTTCCTTAAAGGACCAAGACGGCTGAAACCCGTCACAAAGTCGATGGTACCTTCACGGGATTTGACTCTGGTTTTGGAGGCTATGTGTGGTCCCCCATTTTAACCCTTAGAATCATTGGGTCTAAAAATGCTGTCTTACAAAACAGCCCTATTACTGGCGCTGGCATCGGCAAAACGCGTTGGTGATCTCCATGCGCTGTCAGTACATCCCTCATGCATTCAGTTTGCGCTGGATGGGTCTAAAGTAGTGTTGCGTCCGAACGCGGTGTATACACCAAAAGTTATGTCAGGGGCGTATAGTGCGCTCTCCTTCGAGCTGCCAGCTCTGTCAAATCTATCAATTGATTCGGAAGAGGACGAGAGGCTCCATGCGTTATGTCCTGTGCGAGTTTTGCGCAGATATATTGAACAAACGCAAGCTGTGCGTTCATCCGACCAACTTTTTGTGTGTTTTGCCAACCCACATCGAGGAAAACCGCTGTCTAAACAGCGTCTTTCACATTGGATCGTGGAGGCAATTTCAATGGCATACAAAAGTAAAGGGTTAGCTCTGCCGGCCGGAGTGCGGGCACATTCTACAAGAGGCATGGCAACGTCATGGGCGTTGTTTAGGGGGGTCTCAGTAGACGACATTTGTGCGGCAGCCAGTTGGGCATCCCCGCACACATTTGTTCGGTTTTACCGACTAGATGTTACTGCCTTGACAGTGGCTCGATCCGTGCTTACTGCAGAGGCTTTGGACCAAGGGCCGTCACTCTCTTGAAAAAGGAATCATGTGTGGCCGTGCTGGTCCCCTACGTTTAGTTCAGCGACTTGGCGGGGCGTGAATAGAGGTCCCATAGTAATGTGTTGTACCGAGTTGACCGACTGAATGGGAACGTTGAGTTATGCATATAACTACTGTTCCCAGAAGGAGGGAAACGAGGTACAAGTGAAGAGCTGGACTGAACAAAGGGAATGACGCATTCGACTGCATTTATATGCTGTGGGCAGGTAGCCCCGCCCACGTCGTCTTGCGTCATTGGCCTTTCAGGCGTGAATAAAGGTGTCTTCAGCAGATGGCGCTAGAGCGCGATATCCCATAGTAATGTGTTGTACCTCATTTCCCTCCTTCTGGGAACAGTAGTTATATGCATAACTCAACGTTTTGAACGAATTGTTTGACTGGATGATTCAATGACTCATTAAGAAAATGATTTGCCGCCACCTACTGGCAGTTTTACTATTTTTCTGGAATTTATAGCTTGGTGGTTTTTACAGCCTTAGGCTGCACAATGCTGTGACATTTTAGAGAAAAATTCATAGATTTGTTAGTGATGAACAGTGTCATGCTAACAGTTCCAAGATGGCCGCCGCGTCTGGAGTGCTTGAATGTGTTATATCTATATCTATGGTTCTGATTCCTCAGTCTTGACCATCAGATCCTAAAGTGTCATTATCAGAACACAAGAGCTCATGCACTATGACATTTGACCTTCTGTTTGACCTCACTGCAACCCAGAACGTTACTGGATTTAGCCTGAACACAAAAATAGTGAACTACTAAACCAGCTTCACACACGTTTCAATCACTGACATGTTGAAAATTGGTATACAGGGCTGTTCACACCACAAGTGTTCATGCAATTAAAAAAATTAAACAAGGTAAATAGAAGGAGCACAGCAGAATGGAGAAGTATCTGATGATGCATTTTTATAATGTTGCCCTTTTGAGGAAGGTTTATTTGTTCATCTCTCAATCGTAATGCATTGCATTTCAAATCTACAGAGATGTGATCATAAAACTAAGTGTTTAAATATCATCTTACTATTATTGGTAGATATTGGTATTTATATGCATTTTATGCCGGCTCGGCTATACTGCAGTTTCTCATTGATTTCTGTTACTAACATCAGAATTTCATATAAATATGCAACATATTATTGCTCAGTTTGGGCCTCTGAATAACTGAAATCAAAACTGAACAGTAATTACAAAACAGGTTTATAGACTGAACATGCTTTATCAAATTACACCTGAATCAAGTAGTGACCGTGTTTTTTTTTTTTTTTGTGCTGGCTGTCAAAATCAGTTTTGTGAAAACAGGATAATCGGTCTCAAACGAGTGTTTTAGTTTCATCCAGCAAAAGGACCCATTAACCCAGGGCAAACACGCGCCAGTGAAGCGCAGATCATCATATGTTGTGTTTGGGTTAAAGCAGCACACGGGAGAGCGCCAGGTTTCCGGGTTCAAATCCCAGCTGGCGATCGTTTGATGTCCCAAAATGGCAGCAAAGCAAAAACACAACGCAAGTCTGAGCGTCTAAAAACTGATTCAGTGCTGCATTCAAGCCCTAAACCTTCCCGTATGGATCGCTGGTGGGAGACGGGAAACCAGACTTCCTCCCGGGAGGAAAGTAATGGATTGAGCGCGTGCAGAAGCATGGACTGATGACAAACCCAGAATCCTCTGCTTCACCATCACACCAAAAACCTGAGGCCAGATTCACGAAAGTCTTCTTAGGAAAGAAGTTAAAGTATTTAGCACTTTGAGTCTATTTTCTAGTGTGTTTTGGATGAACTAGAGTGGTGGACACAGAAATGTTGACGATGGGTCCTGTCTCGACTTTTTGACTCTTTTAGAATCGCCTCTGAGCGCTTCAGAGTGGCTGTCTATGGGCATGCACAAACATGTGCTTAAAACAACCCTTAACGTTCGTTTTCAAAACTGTGACACTCACCGAGTGGTTAGTGGTGTTCGTTGATGATCCAAAACAAATATATCGGCGCAATGTATGATTTCAATCCGTGTTATTTGCTATAGTGGAACAATTTTTTCAGATACCTCACAACCGCGTATAAACTTCCGCTGGATAGTCTGAAGCGTTAGCACACTCCCGACCACTTGATGGCGACAACCACTTTGCCGTTCAAGGACGCTGTACGGAACACGGTGTCTAGTGCATAGACCGTAAAAAAATTCAGTTTCCGTTTCCGGTAGCGCAGTAATATCAACCAGCAATGAGTCCTCCAACAGACATCAATGCAATTTTACAAAATGCCAAATAAAACACGACTGAAACTGTATTTCGCTACGCTACTTGTTTTGGAACATCAACGAACACCACTAACCACTCGGTTAGTGTCACAGTTTTGAAAACGAATGTTGGGTTGTTTTAAGCACATGTTTGTGCATGCCCATAGACAGCCACTCTGAAGCGCTCAGAGGCGATTCTAAAAGAGTCAAAAAGTCGAGACAGGACCCTTCGTCAACATTTCTGTGTCCACCACTCTAGCTCATCCAAAACACACTAGAAAATAGACTCAAAGTGCTAAATACCGGAATTATCCTTTAAAGTCAGCATGAAAGTGAAGTTGCGCTGGTCTTTTCTTCCCTACTGACGTATATCTGAGTGAAACGCTTCTCGAACAAGAACAAATGTGGGCGGGGCTTGATTTTGTCCATGGGAAATTGATTGGACGATTGGATGGTTGTGGTCTGCTATTGGCTGATCTCAATGTGAGTGACAGGTTATAGCCCCGCCCTCATCATCACAGAAGAGAAGAGACGCTGCAAGACAACGTTATTCTGATTGAGGATTGCCACGAACATGAATTTAACACAATAATGATGTGCAATTTAAAATCAATTGTCCATTTTGATTTCACGGTGACTAAGATAAGTTCGTAATTACGTGCAATTCTCAATTACGTTTGCCAACATTTTCTTTAAAACATCTTTTTTTCTTGAAGAAGAAAATGACAGGCTGTGGGTGTTACTATATCTGATTGTACGATGGTTTTTGCCAAACAATCAGCTAAAAACCTTTGATTTAAGCCATTTTTTCAGCAGGTAAAACCTATCTCACAATGTATTACAGCTTCTGTTAATGTTAATAATAAATAATGCTAATGTACACTGACTGTTGTTTTACAACCACTTGCAATTAAGTTGTATCTATTTGTAATTGGCACATTAACTGGCTTTTATAAGAAATCATGTGCTGTGGAATAACATGCAGTTAACGGGAATAAACACCACAAGTTGAGATTCATCACAGCCGAACACTGCTGGTCCTCATTCAACCTCTCTAGAGCTGATAAGAAATCCACTCCACTTCGTTAATACTGCGGTTAAATAGTTCTGTGTACTCGTGTGTGTGTGTGTGTGTGTGTGTGTGTGTGTGTGTGTGTGTGTGTGTGTGTGGTGTGTGTGTGTGTGTGTGTGTGTGTGTGTGTTTTAATGATCTGTGAGCAGTTTTCACCCACAGGAAAGCACAACTACAGCTGTTAGTATCGCAAACAAACACTTATACAAACAAGAGTTCAGCTCTTCTTTAGAGGGATAAATCACTAGAATAACAAAACAGACTGCTGGCGGTAGATCCTTTTCCTATTTAGCACTTAAACTCTTGAAACATTCTTCCTAGCATTGTTCGGGAAGCAGACACACTCAGTTTAAATCTAGACTGAAAACACATCTCTTTAACCTGGCGTACACATAACACATTATCAATTTCTATTATTCAAATCAGTTAAATGATTGTTAAGCTGCATAAACTACTTCAGCTGGTACCGGGAACACTTCCTATAACACCTGATTTACTCGTTATATTAAAAGAAGAATGGCATCTACGCTAATGTTAGTCTTTCTGCTTTTTCCAAGGTTTACTGTAGTCAGTCGGATCCGGGCCGTATCCAGATCAGATGGAGGACCTGTGCCTAGACACGACTACAACTAATGATGTAGTCAGCCGGATCCGGGCCGTATCCAGATCAGATGGAGGACCTGTGCCTAGACACGACTACAACACATGATGTAGTCAGCCGGATCCGGGCCGTGTCCAGATGAGATGGAGGACCTGAGCCTAGACACGACCACAACACATGATGTAGTCAGCCGGATCCGGGCCATATCCAGATCAGATGGAGGACCTGAGCCTAGACACGGCCACAACGCATGATGTAGTCAGCCGGATCCGGGCCATATCCAGATCAGATGGAGGACCTGAGCCTAGACACGACCACAACACATGATGTAGTCAGCCGGATCCGGGCCGTATCCAGATCAGATGGAGGACCTGCGCCTAGACACGACCACAACACATGATGTAGTCAGCCGGATCCGGGCCGTATCCAGATCAGATGGAGGACCTGAGCCTAGACACGACCACAACACATGATGTAGTCAGCCGGATCCGGGCCGTGTCCAGATGAGATGGAGGACCTGAGCCTAGACACGACCACAACACATGATGTAGTCAGCCGGATCCGGGCCGTATCCAGATCAGATGGAGGACCTGAGCCTAGACACGACCACAACACATGATGTAGTCAGCCGGATCCGGGCCGTATCCAGATCAGATGGAGGACCTGTACCTAGACACGACCACGACACATGATGAAGTCAGCCGGATCCGGGCCATATCCAGATCAGATGGAGGACCTGAGCCTAGACACGGCCACAACACATGATGTATTCAGACGGATCCGGGCCGTATCCAGATCAGATGGAGGACCGGAGCCTTGACACGACCACAACACATGATGTAGTCAGCCGGATCCGGGCCGTATCCAGATCAGATGGAGGACCTGAGCCTAGACACGACCACAACTCATAAAGTAGTCTGCCGGATCCGGGCCGTATCCAGATCAGATGGAGGACCGGAGCCTAGACACGACCACAACACATGACAGATCCGGGCCGTATCCAGATCAGATGGAGGACCTGTACCTAGACACGACCACGACACATGATGTAGTCAGCCGGATCCGGGCCGCATCCAGATCAGATGGAGGACCTGAGCCTAGACACGTCCACAACGCATGATGTAGTCAGTCGGATCCGGGCCGTATCCAGATCAGATGGAGGACCTGAGCCTAGACACGGCCACAACGCATGATGTAGTCAGCCGGATCCGGGCCGTATCCAGATCAGATGGAGGACCTGAGCCTAGATACGGCCACAACACATGATGTAGTCAGCCGGATCCGGGCCGTATCCAGATCAGATGGAGGACCTGCGCCTAGACACGGCCACAACACATGATGTAGTCAGCCGGATCCGGGCCGTATCCAGATCAGATGGAGGACCTGAGCCTAGATACGGCCACAACACATGATGTAGTCAGCCGGATCCGGGCCGTATCCAGATCAGATGGAGGACCTGAGCCTAGACACGGCCACAACGCATGATGTAGTCAGCCGGATCCGAGCCGTATCCAGATCAGATGGAGGACCTGCGCCTAGACACGACCACAACGCATGATGTAGTCAGCCGGCTTCGGCTCCATACCGATATGATGACTCCAAGCTAAAGTTACTGGATGAATATTTCAATGCTACCTATCCCGATCTGAATTCTGACTTGTGATGCAGCCTGATCATAATTAGAGCATAATCATACAGTGTTCGTTTGTTAGCCAGAGGAGAACTGAGCGACTGAGCCTGGGTTCTCCCAAAGCTTTTTTCTTCAATCTGTTACTGGTGGAGTTTGGGTTATTGCCACTGTTGCCTTTGGCCTGCTTATTCGGGGACACTTAATATTCAACAATATTATTGATCTGACTGTACTGACGCTACTGTACGAGATCTGAACGATGACATCACTGATTTCTGCAGAACTGCTTTATAGATTAAATGAACTGAATCAACACTGAACTGAGTTCAGATAATTTCCCTGTTATCACTGTAAAACTGCTTTGAAACAATCTGTAAGCGATACATAAATAAAGGTGACTTGACTTGACCCAATAATGAACATTGCATCTTCATTCTTTCTGACTTTCCTCTTCTTTTGTGTTCTGCAGAGAATGAAAAAACTCATACAGGTTATCGTTAACAAACGAAATCTATTAAAAGCATCAAATTAAGCTGAAATAAAATATTATTTTGTGATTTTTTTGCTTTCTGAAAGGACATAAATGACCTGCCGCTGGAAACTTTGCACATGGTCGAGTCTTATGTGGTTTTTCGGAGTGTGCTGCCCTACTGACGTAAACATCTCAAAAGTGCTGTTCCTTTGAACTCAAAGTGGAATAATAAAGGTCCTATTCATAATGACCCCAGATGTGTATTAATGAGTCCGTCATGGATGCTGCTATGGAATGACACACTGAAGCCATTACTGTCCGGGCTCTCCTGCTGTATCCAGACTTTCTGTCCACCGGGAACATATGGGGATCCCGGCGCTGGGTTTCCATTTCAGATTCCAGTAATGGTGCTGTTAGGAAGAAAGCATATGATACTGGTAAACATTGAGGAACATGCTGGAATTATGTGAAGAACTCTGTTACACTTTACAATAAGTTCGCATTTGATAAGATTAGTTAATGCATTGAATGTGATGATTGTGATCATCTTTTCTTCCTAAAAATATATCTGAATAAAATGGCTTCTTGATTGTAAAAAAAAAAAAAATTGTAGGGAGGGGATTGAACGAGTCATTCATTCCAGTCTAACTTCCGGTTACATTCCTACATAATGTGAGAAATTTGCATAATGCCCACCTTTGGTCTTGATTGGCTGAACAGCGTCTCTTAGCTCCGCCCTCAAACTGTAGTTTTATCTGAGACTGGAAGAGTTTAGTTTGTGTTGTTCATGTGGAGAAAGCAAATCTTTTTCTGCTGACAAAGCAAATCCACTTTGATGAGATTGACACCCACGCCATCCTTACTGTTAGTATCACTGTGATCAAGAGCTGAGATTCAGATATGATAATGAGCATTTGGTTTCTGATTAATCACAGCTGACTGGGTCATCTGAGCAATCACAGTAGACTGGTTCATCTGGCCAATCACAGTAGACTGGGTCATCTGGCCAATCACAGTAGACAGGGTCATCTGGCCAATCACAGCAGACTGGGTCATCTGGCCATCACAGTAGACTGAGTCATCTGACCAATCACAGTAGACTGGGTCATCTGGCCAATCACAGTAGACTGAGTCATCTGACCAATCACAGTAGACTGGGTCATCTGGCCAATCACAGAAGACTGGGACATCTGACCAATCACAGTAGACTGGGTCATCACAGTAGACTGGGTCATCTGGCCAATCACAGTAGACTGGGTCATCTAGCCAATCACAGTAGACTGGGTCATCTGACTAATCACAGTAGACTAGTAGACTGGGTCATCTGGCCAATCACAGTAGACTGGGTCATCTGACTAATCACAGTAGACTAGTAGACTGGGTCATCTGGCCAATCACAGTAGACAGGGTCATCTGGCCAATCACAGTATACTGGGTCATCTGGCCAATCACAGTAGACTGGGTCATCTGGCCAATCACAGTAGACTGGGTCATCTGGCCAATCACAGTAGACTGGGTCATCTGGCCAATCACAGTAGACTGGGTCATCTGGCCAATCACAGTAGACTGGGTCATCTGGCCAATCACAGTAGACAGGGTCATCTGGCCAATCACAGTGGACTGGGTCATCTGGCCAATCACAGTAGACTGGGTCATCTGGCCAATCACAGTAGACTGGGTCATCTAGCCAATCACAGTAGACTGGGTCATCTGACCAATCACAGTAGACTAGTAGACTGGGTCATCTGGCCAATCACGGTAGACTGGGTCATCTAGCCAATCACAGTAGACTGGGTCATCTGACCAATCACAGTAGACTAGTAGACTGGGTCATCTGGCCAATCACAGTAGACAGGGTCATCTGGCCAATCACAGTAGACAGGGTCATCTGGCCAATCACAGTAGACATGGTCATCTGACCAATCACAGTAGACTGGGTCATTTGGCCAATCACAGTAGACTGGGTCATCTGGCCAATCTCTGTAGACTGGATCATCTGACCAATCACAGTAGAGTAGACATTCAGAAAGGAGGTGTTTAGAGAGAGTGGTTTTCAAGTATTTGACAAAAAAGCTGATGAGCGATGTATATTATGAGAAAATTAAAGTGTTTTTGACCTTGGATGCATGTAAACCTGTTGTAAGAGAAAACTATAGAAAATTAGGAACCTTTAAAATATCATAATGGGGCACTTTAACAAAAGCTAACGTTACCAAGATCTCTGTTGGAAAACTGGTTTATGCTGGTTTATGCTGGCCCGTGTTACAAAACCCAGATGGCAGATTAAACTGAGTTTTCCAACAGCAAAAGCTTGATGCAAGCAGAATTAAGCATCAGAATCAGAATCAGAATCAGAATCAGAAAGAGCTTTATTGCCAAGTGTGCTTGCACACACAAGGAATTTTCTTTGGTACTGAAGCTTCCAGTGCACATATACAGATACAAATACAACAAGAAACAGTAATACAAAATCTAAAAATAAAATTATAAAAAAAAAAAATATATATATATATGAAAATACTATAAAATATAAAATATAAGGCCACGGTTGGGTTTAGTCAGAATAAACATTTTCGGATTATGAACATATATACAGTATTTTGAATAGTATGAATAAATATAAATATAAATAACCTGAGTTTAGGAGATATTGCACTAAACAGTGGGGGTATTGCACTTAAAGGCATATGCCTTGGGAGATATGTTAACTGTTCAGGAGGGAAATGGCCTGTGGGAAGAAACTGTTCCTGTGCCGAGATGTTCTTGTGGCCAGTGATCTGAGTCTCCGTCTTGACGGTAACAGTTCAAACAGGTGGTGTCCAGGGTGAGTGGAGTCTGTGATGATTTTACCTGCTCTCTTCCTCACTCTGGAAGAGTACAGGTCCTGGAGGGTTGGCAGGGGGGCACCAATGATCCTCTCTGCAGTCCGGACTGTCCGCTGTAGTCTCATGATGTCTGATTTGGTAGCTGAACCAAACCAGACAGTGATGGAAGTGCATAGGACAGACTCGATGACGGCTGAGTAGAACTGAATCAGCAGCTCCTGTGGCAGGTTGAACTTCCTCAGCTGGCGAAGGAAATACAGTCTCTGCTGGGCCTTTTTCACAATGGAGTCAATGTGATTGTCCCACTTCAGGTCCTGAGAGATGATAGTGCCCAGGAACCTGAATGACTCCACTGCTTCCACAGTGCTGTTCATGATGGTGAGTGGGGGGAGTGCTGGGCTGTTCCTCCTGAAGTCCACGGTCATCTCCACTGTTTTGAGCGTGTTCAGCTCAAGGTTGTTTTAACTGCACCAGACAGCCAGCTGTTCAACCTCCAGTCTGTAAGCAGACTCGTCACCGTTTCGGATGAGACCGATGACAGTGGTGTCGTCTGCAAATTTCAGGAGCTTGACAGTGGGGTCTTTAGAAGTGCAGTCGTTAGTGTACAGGGAGAAGAGCAGTGGGGAGAGAACGCACCCTTGGGGGGCGCCAGTGCTGGTGGTGAGAGTCCTGGATGTGTGTTTCCCCAGTCTCACGAGCTGCTGCCGGTCCGTCAGGAAGCTGGAGATCCACTGACAGATCGAGGATGGAATGGAGAGCTGGGTCAGTTTGTCTGTGAGTAGATCAGGCATGATGGTATTGAAGGCCGAACTGAAGTCCACAAAGAGGATCCTTGCATAAGTCCCAGGTCTGTCGAGATGTTGCAGGATATAATGCAGTCCCATGTTGACTGCATCATCCACAGACCTGTTTGCTCTGTAAGCAAACTGAAAAGGATCCAGCAGGGGTCCAGTGATGTCCTTCAGGTGGGCCAACACCAGTCTTTCAAACGACTTCATGACCACGGACGTGAGAGCTACAGGTCTGTAGTCATTAAGTCCAGTGATTTTGGTTTTTTTGGGGACCGGAATGATAGTGGAGCGTTTGAAGCAGCAGGGAACTTCACATTGCTCCAATGATCTGTTGAAGATCTGCGTGAAGACCGGGGCCAGTTGGTCAGCGCAGGCTTTTAGACAAGCAGACGAGATGCCGTCTGGGCCTGAGGCTTTCCTAGTCTTCTGTTTTTTGAAGACTCGGCTCACGTCGAGCATGTTTGTTTACATGTCATGGTTATATATTGCAGTGTTGTGAGTAATGAGTCCAGTGCTGTTTTCCTTCAGGTCTGTTCTTCCCATAACCGCACCATGATGAGAACTGCAGAGGGCCAACTTCCTCTGAGCAAGAGGTGTCTCAGCAAAACCCGTTTCCTTTTGTCCCAGTTAGAGACGGCGTACATCCCGGATCATCCCAGTACGCTGAACGAGACGAGAAGAGAGATGAAGAGATACAGATAACAGAGAAATTAGAAAAAACTGATTTTTGAACATTTAATAACCCTCATCATCGTTTCAAACCCTTATGACTTTCTATCTTCTGTGAAAAACGTTGAGCACAATGTCTAACGCTGCTTATTTTTGTACATTGCAATTGACTGTCGAGCTTCAGAAAGCGCCATAAAAGTATCAAAAAGCACTATACGTGTATTGTTAGGGTTGGACAATAAAAAAGTTTTGTTTGTGCTAATTACACACACAAGAATTAAACAGATCAAACTATGGTGATCTATGTGAGAACAAACCCTGAGTCACACTTACATAAACTGCAGATGTTTCTCGCTGACGTTGCAAAAGACATGTTTTTTGTGTAATTAGCTCTTTTGAAATGATTACTGAATGCAGAAATGTGTTTGTGTAGAGATGTTTCAGATTAAATGTCTTCAGTCTGATCAAAGAATGAGTCATATATTGCAATGCAGATATTGCCAAATATAGTGGCATATCCGTAGCATGGATGCCAGCCGAACTTAGCAATAGCTTAGCAATGCCCAACTTAGCATTAGCAATAGCTTAGCAATGCCCAACTTAGCATTATCAATAGCTTAGCAATGCCCAACTTAGCATTAACAATAGCTTAGCAATGCCCAACTTAGCATTAGCAATAGCTTAGCAATGCCCAACTTAGCATTAGCAATAGCTTAACAATGCCCAACTTAACATTAGCAATAGCTTAACAATGCCCAACTTAACATTAGCAATAGCTTAGCAATGCCCAACTTAGCATTAGCAATAGCTTAGCAATGCCCAACTTAGCATTAGCAATAGCTTAGCAATGCCCAACTAAGCGATGCCCGCAACATTTGAGGTCGGGAAGTTCGGTCTGGACTTGATCCGTTAATTTGTACAGTCTGGCACCGCTCCATTGACAAGCATTAACTTCCTTGTAGGCGGGAACTATTGGATCTGCCCAGAGTCACTCTGGATCTGCCATAACCAATCGCTAACGTTTGGACGTGACGTGTGTATTTTCCCGAACCCCGTGGGGAGGAGAACACAACATCATGGCCACCAACAAAACTAAGCAAAGATTGTTCTTGCTCCGGCTTTAACTTCTGGATATTCGGCAGCATCGCCACAACAGACCGAATGTCTTCGCTCGCATCTTTCTCTGCTGCCATTCCTGAACTACAACTCAAAATAACACACAACATCAACGTCATCGTTCTCAGACACTCCCTCTGTTCGCTGATTGGTCCGGTAAAAAATTGACCTGAGAAAACCAAAGACTACAACACAATCCCAGACGTAGTACTGAAGGAAAATGAAAATTGAACGGAAGTACGTAGGAGGCGGAGCCAGGCTACCGTTGAAAAGCAAGTACACTCTAAAAAATGCTGGGTTGTTATATGGACAAATATGGACAAACCCTAGCCTGGGAAAACCCAGACAACTTCCAGCAAATTTAGATTTGCTCTGCAAGTAAGTCTGGCAAAGAGCTCATTCAAGCCCATTTCCAATCCGTCGAAATCGAGGCATCAATCAGAAACGTTGGGGCGGCTTTATATGATGACGACAGCGCAGCGACGGTTAAGCGGATTTTGTAGCCTACATTACAAAGATGGAACATCACTCATTCGAATCAGCTACCGCGTCTGTTTTAAGCGATTTGAACGTTTCCTTTTTGTTAAAACCCGAGCAAAGAACAACACTCGGAGATGTTTCTCCGTCGCTCTGCATACGTCATCTCCTTCATCGCTCTGATTGGTTAAGGTCTATCCAATTACGCCCAGAGGCGTTTGAGCGACGTCCGTTTGGAAATGATTTGTCTATGAAGCTTTGCCAGACCATAACTCAGTTACTACTGAGAACGTCTGGTTTTAACCAGGCTAGACAAACCCAGCCATTGGGTTAATTTTTTTTAAAAATTACATTTTTAACTCAATGTTTGAATTTGTCCATATTTGACCCAAAATTGGGTTAAAACAACCCAGCATTTTTTAGAGTGTATGCCCGAAACAGAGCTGTTCGGACCAATCAAATTGTCAGGGCGGGCGTAGACAGCGCATTCATTTTAAAAGAGGAGCAGAGAACCGCGATTTGTCGATTCAATTGAGTGCAGAGGCATTTTCTTTCCTGGTTTGGTTGAAACATCCCATAATCACAGCCCAATGAATCAGTCTGATTAGCATCTGAGTATGACGACGTCTGGCTAGCACATCTGGGTGTTAAAGAGGAGAATTGAGAAACCCTTGTTATTAGCGCCACCGGTGGCCGTTGAGTGAACTGCAGCAGTAACGCACACAAGACAAAGGTCCATTTGGTATAAATACCTTTTCAGCAATATAGAGCGACGGTTAGATGAATATGTGATGCGCTTTCCTACCTATAACAAAATAAACACAACAGAAATGACAGAAAACAGCAGTTCAGAAAGCGTCTGATCGCAGTGATGTAGATGTGGAGATTCACCGTCGTCAGATGAGCTCATTAAAATATGATAGCTTGATTATAAAGTATATTTGAGACTTTAAACTCTATAGATCTGACTATGTGAGTCTGAATGAATCTGTTTTCTTTGCGACACGTTGGCATTACAGCACAGAACGACTGTTTTCCTGAACATTGTATAAGCATTAGTTTCATGTGTCACTGAACGGAAGATCTCGGGAGCGTAAACGACACTTGCCTTTGATTTTCCCGGGAAAAATAACTTGAGTCCTTCAAATAAACAGAAAGTCGGATAAGGTGTCTTTTTTTTTTTCTCAATACAGCCCAAAAATTCGTACATACAGCCCATTTAAAAGCTTAGTATACACTATATTCTGCTGAAAAATTATGAGTGCTTATGCTTTACTGAACAATGAATAGCTAAGAAATGGATCCGACAGGGTGTTTCTCCAAAAATAATTAATTCACAAACACAGAAAAAGCTTTCTTCGATGTTTCTCATGCACAACTCGTGAGTGTTAGCTTCAGCCCTTGAGGTGTTTAGCAGAAAAGACTGTGATTTATTTTATGTTCATCTTGTTCTAACATTCTCAATTAGTGGTTTGAAACATCGGATCGTGTCTGTGTGCTCAATAAATCACAGAGAGAGAGAGAGAGAGAGAGGAGAGAGAGAGAGAGAGAGAGAGAGAGAGAGAGAGAGAGAGAGAGAGAGAGAGAGAGAGAGAGAGAGAGAGAGAGAGAGAGAGAGAGAGAGAGAGAGAGAGAGAGAGAGAGAGAGGAGACGGGTGTGTTTGTGCTTCAGGAACGGATGTGTTGCTGAAGGTCTCTGGACACTGATGGGTTTTCCTGCAGGGAGAAACCAGAACCAGAGACTGGTTAAACATTCGTGAAGCTCTGGAAGCGGATCTGCACTGGTTTTACAGTGAGCTGGATCTAGATGACATCAGAATCTTTTCCAGGAATTCCCAGAACATCCGGCAAGAGCCAGTCAGAGAACATACAGCTTTCCTTAAAGATCCCTTCTGGTCCGCTATATATATATATCTGTCATTGGCCAATCAGCTCTCAGCGCTCTAGTCCAGAGAAATACAGTAAAAGCTTCTGAGCTGCTCATTAAACTCAGCTTATGACAAAACACATTTAGTGGAAAAATAGAGAGACTTCATCTGATCTTTACAGAGCCTTTCAATCATAAACTGGCAGAGAAGTTGACTAAACAAACTTACTGCAGAAAGATATATAATTATAATTATTGTATATACAACTATATACAATAATTATAATTATATACAATAATTATAATTATATATCTTTCTGCAGTAAGTTTGTTTAGTCAACTTCTCTGCCAGTTTATGATTGAAAGGCTCTGTAAAGATCAGATGAAGTCTCTCTATTTTTCCACTAAATGTGTTTTGTCATAAGCTGAGTTTAATGAGCAGCTCAGAAGCTTTTACTGTATTTCTCTGGACTAGAGCGCTGAGAGCTGATTGGCCAATGACAGATATATATATATAGAAAAAGTCACTTTAAAAATCTTTAAATGTCCAGCTCAGACCTCCTTTAAAAACGCTATTTAAAAAAAAGAAATTCTAGATACATTTTAAAAATATTATATTTCATTTATTTATCATTCTTACTGAATAAATATTTATATTTCAGCTATTTACAAATATTTCTTATAAAAATATATTTTAAGAATTAATATTATATTCAACATTTCTTTTAATATTTTTTAAATATATTTAAAATCTTTAATATCTCCAACTAAAAAAAAGACAAAGAAAATATTTTGTATCTGACACTAAAAAAAATACATTTCAAAATATTGTATTTAATATTTAAAATATGTTTATAATCTTTAAAGTCTAACTCAGGCCTTCCTTTTTTATTATAATAATAATAAACACACACACATACACATATATATACATAAATATATTTTATTTTATTTATTATATTATAATATAATATTATGTGTATCTAATAGATAATCTAATATCATTATGAATGAACGTTATATATTATTATTGTGTGTATTTTATATATATACATGTGTATACATATATATTACAATTATAATTATAATTATTATATTTGAATATAAATATTTCCATATAAATATAAAAATATTACATTACATTATATATATATATATATATATATATATATATATATATATATATATATATATATATATATATATATTATTATATATATATATATAACATGTAAAAATATACATTTCAAAATATTATATTTAATATCTTTAATGTCTAACTCGGGCCTCCTTTTTATAATAATAATAATAATAATAATAATAATAATAATAATAATAATAATAATAATAATAATAATAATAAATATATTTAAAAAAAGATTTCTTAAATAAAAATATATATTTAAAAAATATTATATTTCATATAAAAAAAACTTAAATGTGTCCAACTCGGACCTCCTTTCAAAAAGAAAAAAAAAAAAAGTAAAAAAAAGAAAAAAATTAATAGGCTAATTGTTTAAATATTTAAAAACTTTAATGTATCCAATTCAGACAAAATGTATCTAAAAATCTAAAATATATTTATAAATGAAAATTTCTAATTTTATATAATTACATATATTAAATTTAATATTTATGTTTTAATATTTAAAAATATATTTTAAATCTTGAAATTCCACATTTCCCATTTACTAATGGATGATACAAGAAAGTGAATAAAACACCCAAAACATCACGCATGTAGGTTTACATTTACAGTGTCTGTTCGTGATCTCTCCTCTTCTCATCCAACACGATCTCATGAAAGTGCGTATCTCTACGACAAATTTAATTTACCGTACTATTTATACGCCAAAAATGTTTTTTGCATATGCAACATCTCTGTAAAAATCTCTGTAAATGTTTTTTGCGTGCATATGCAACATCTCTGTAAAAACATCTGTTTTTTTTTGTTTTTTTACTTTCAAACCATTACAGCAAAGCATGAAACTCGCTCTCGTGAGGTAACACGCATCAGGGCATTAGCGGGATAATAGAAAATACTGTCACTCATTTCATTTCTCCAGTGAATGAATTTTGATTTAATGGGTACCTATTATGGCATTTAAAATGTTCCTAATGTTGTTCTGGGAGTCCCCAACAACAGTTTTACATGTATGCAATGACAAAAAACACTTTTGTTGTCTTATAATATGCATTTTTTTTACCTGATTTGCTCATCGATTCCCAAATGATTCGTTTGACGACTCATTTCTCAAACCCCGCCTTTGCGTGACGCTAATCCGCTGTGATTGGTCAGACGACCCAGTCAGTTATTTTTCGCGTTAACCCAATATTGATAAAGCACTGCAGTACTACAATACGCTCTATTCTTTATGACAACTCCAATAACAACGACAAACATTTTACATATTTCAAAAAACACACACAGAGCTTGGAGACCTAAGCGCTTGGCGTAACTGACACACACACACACACACAGCTTGGAGACCTAAGCTGCGTTGAGCGTAACTGACACACACACAAACACACACACACACACACACACACACACACACACACACACACACACACACACACCACACACACACACACACACACACAACACACACACACACACACACACACACACACACACACACACACACACACACACACACACTTATTGAGCATGCTACAAAACCCATTAAAAGCAACAATTATTAACAGTACTTACAGGTTGTGATTCGGAGGAAACTGATACAAATAAACTTGGTACTAAACGTTCCTTCAGTATCAGCCGACTCGCGAATCCATGAAAGCATTTGTGTTTGTAAAGGAATCCTCATTCAAATAACGCAAACACAGCTCAAGGTGGCTATACTTGTGTGGTATAGTTGTAAATATAAACTCTAGCCACTGAGTCTTCACATGCTCGTCTCTGGGCAGTGAAAAAAAAGTTTGCTTTTGATTCGCACTTCAGAACAGCTCGTCGACATGTTGTTTTCACTGTTTTCTGGCGCGCGCAATGAGTGGGCGTGTCTTATTCAAATAACTTGTACAAGTGACGTACGAAAGTTAGAGAAAATGCATCGTTCGTCTATCGATTCATATCAGCGACTCAGAGTCGACTCTTACTTTTGAGAGACAATAACTTTGTATACGGTGAACTTTCATATTTAAAACTTTGTAGGATGTTTTCGTTCACTTAGATCTATGTTACTACATGAAGGGTAATTTTCAAAATTCCATGATAGGTACCCTTTAAAGCAGCACTATGCAGGATTTCTGTTTTTTGTCAAACAGTGACCCCTAGAGTCGCTGTGAGATACTTGTACTGTCGTAAATATCACGCACGCAGAGATGTCTCTGCACTCACGGCCTGATCCTCTCCCCCTGTACACCGGTACCTGTTCAGTAGGATGAAAACTGTAACGAGTGGAAATAAGGTGTGGCCCCTTTAAGAGCTGTGCGCGCCCTGTTGAACGGTCGGCAGTCTGTATTGTATGTGCGCCTCGAACACCACATGTATACTGCGCCGGGTTATTTCTGTTTGATGCTCATTTTAGCAGATCTTTCTTGCCGTAAAGCAATTCGTTACATCGCGAGACCTGATATCACGCGACACTTCCTGATGCTGCGGCCGGCGGCTCAAAGTTGCAAGTGTGTTTTTTTCCGCTCACAGCCAACAGGGGGGGGGGGGGGGGGGGGGGCGAGACGACCACCATTCAACACGAAATCAGTAATATAAACATTACAATGACTCCAAAGCTGTTCCGTTAAGGTAAAAAAGTTACTTAGTTCACCTTTAAGAAACATTAGATATCTGCACTGGAACACAACAAGACACCAATACTGAGGAAAAACATCATTTTTGCAGCGCAGAGAATTTCTTCTCATCATTCGCCGTCCATCAATGTACAGCAATTAGAGTTAGAGAAGAACAATTACTTCATTGATGGTCAAATAATCACAGAAGATCTCAGAATCACTGATTATTAGCGATGAAAAGAGAGAAAAGCAGATGAGAAGAGACACCGCTGACCCACACACACGATCTCACGCTCGAGAAGAAAGAAGAGCTTTGGAAACACATAAAAGTGAAGAGTACTGAAGCACAAAGCCACGTCTCATGATGTAATCTCATGACAGAGACGGAAAACTCTGAGACTCTGAGAGAGGAAAGCTTTATTGCTCAGATGTAGATCAGCGTGACGTTCGCAACGCAATGTCAAGGGTTCATTTCCCAGGGAAACACACACTAGCAAATGCACTGTAGTCACTTCGGATCAAAGCGAATCCATGTACATTTAGGGATCTCTTTCATGACTGTGAGCTTATCTTTATGCCAGCGAAGCTTTAAACGTTGACCAAATGCACTTTAAACCATTTTGTGAGGTCTTTAAAACTCAAGTCACCTTTATTTATATAGTGCTTTTACGATACAGATTGTTTCATAAAGGTGAAGTGGGTCATTCCTGAACCACCAATTTTTGATTTTTAACCAACAAGTTTGACAAATACCGTCACCTCTGATCAGTCATGGGGAAAGTTACTTTTAAAAGTAATGTGGTACAATCATAAAAGTAACTTTTTAAAAAATGTAATGCGTTGTTACTTTATTTCACAACAAAAAAGTTTGCACAAATATTTAAGTAAATTTCACACGCATATTTTTTTAAGTAAATTTCGCATATGGACTTAAGTTAACTCTACTTAACTAAGTTTAATGAAAGTAACAAAGAAAATTAGTAATTTTAACTTGGCTAGTAAAAGGTTGAGTAATAGTTTCCTTTCAAATACATTTCACTCAAACAATATAGCATTGAATTAAACCACATATTTAAATATGCTTTACTTAGAAACATCTAAATAATTAATATAATAGATTTTGTGTGATGCACCATATCTACATCTCAGAAATAATGTTCTTGTAAACTCAGAGACATCAATACTTGGTAGATAATACACGACAGTAACGTTTGATGGATCGTTTTTGTGTTTGAATGTGTCATTTCGAGTAGAAAAATAGTAGAAATGGCAAGTTACTCATCCTAACAACAAAAGCACTGATAAAACAGTGTAAATACAGCTGGAAAACAGTGACAAATCAACCTCATTAATTATTCAAGGCCCAGTGCATGATGGGAACACCAGTAGCAGAAAAGTTGAGTAGCTAATTCTACTTGATTTTATAACGTTGATATTTACGCTTTCATTTCTACATGATTGAACTGAGTAATATAGAATTTACTTCTTTTTTTTTTTTTTTTCACCTGCACTAACTTTTTCATGTATAAATTACTGGGGTTTTTTCTGTAGTATTTACTTCACCACAAAATCATTTTTAGTCAAGCCCAGAAAATATTGCTTGTGCTTCTTCTTGGGCTGCAAAAACAATCAATGGTTATTACGACCGGGTTATTGCTAATATTCCGGTTTTGAAGGGGTTATTGGCTGCTTGTAAACTTAGTCAGTGTTTCTGAACTCCTTAAACGCCTCCATTGTATATTGAGTTTCTTCCGGGAACAAACATGTCACAATATTCCTCATTATAATAATTCATATGTAGAATAAAGGGGCGGGGCCTGGGTGAGTTAGTTAGTAGTGTGTTAAACTGGCGGTTATGGTAAGGGGAGGGACGAAGCGCTCGACCAATCACAACACACTGCTCCAGCCGACCAATCAGAGCACAGTGTGCTTCTCAGGAGGAGGGGCTTCATAGAGACAGGGACATTTCCCAAACACACTCATTATTGGCTGACAGATTAATTGTGTAAACATCAGAGAAATGTGTACTTTAAAATGTCAAATGGTCCCACTTTATATTAAGTGGCTTTAAGTACTACATTGAAATTAATAATTTGATACAATGGACTTATTGTGTACATACATACATACATGTTTTTATATTGTACTTATATTTTGAAAATACCTGTATGTAATTACAGCTGTAATTAATTTATGTAATTTGTAATTAAACTTCCCTTACATCAAATGCATTTTCAACTATTTCTGGAAGTGTTAGAAAGTTTTTCATTTTAGACGCTGTTAACACCCGTATTTATTCAGTGCCGTCCATGTGATCCGATCGACCTAAACGCATCTTAAAGCCAGTTAGAAAAAAGTCTTTGAACAACCAAAAGTATTTCTCTTTCATGGCTGGAGAGACAGCGATGTCTCATTGAAGCATCAACTGTTTCCTAGATTTTCCCCCTAAAAGTTTGGGGAAAATAAACAAAATCTGACAGAAACGTGTGTCACAGTCAGGGAAATGATCATGACAAATGTTTGGGGTTATATTGAGATCTCTGACCTTTTGATTAAGGTAAATCTCTTCTAAAATCTCTTTTTCTCAAGCCAAAGCCTCCATTTGATCTCTCCACAACGCAGTAAAATTGAGGCATTTTAACGAGGTTTGGGAATTCAGACTGGTGGGATAAGCAGAACGAGGACGGTGGTTTTCTTTGAATTTCCTCGTTACATTAAGATCTTTATCGTGCTTGTTAACCGTGATTCACAGATGAGCTCCCGAACCACAGCTCTGAGAACCCGAGCCTCGATCTGCTGAATCACTGCTTTTCTTACTCAGTATTTCTGTCTTGTTTCCAGTCAAATATCTAACATTTCTCAAATCAAGATGAATTTACTAGAGTAGTAAAATGACATAAGATATTAAGTCTTGTTTTATGGGGAATTAATGAAAATGAAGTGAGTTTTTGCTTAAAACAAGCAAAATTATCTGCAAATGGAGTAAGAAAAATAATGTTTCTGTTTGAATTATTATTATTTTTCTGACCCCATTGGCAGATCATTTAGCTTTTTTTAAGCATCAACTCACTTAATTTTGATCAATTCCCCCAGAAAACAGGACTTAATATCTTATCTCGTTTTACTCATCTAATAAATGCATCTTGATTTAAGAATTTTTAGATATTTGGACTGGAAACAAGACAGAAATACTGAGTAAGAACAGACTTTGACATTTACTAAACTGGACAGAACAAGAACAGTCTGAGAATCGTCCATTGAGTGTCTCTTCCAAACCCAAAATGTCTCTAATATCTCTGAAATTCATTTTGCTTTAAAGATTTCTTACACCTCACATGTGTATCCTCTACAGTTTCAAACTCAGCTCTTAATTTTACAGCTGTATGTGTTGATGGGTGTTTATGGCTAGCGTGACTGAAGCAATGAAGTGGCGGTCAAGTTCAGGAAAGTTTCCCATCTTTCATGGAGAAGAAGATCCGGCCCAGGAGAGAGAGATCACACTCCTCTGTCGGCGCTCACACTTCACTTACAACCACTCGGAGACATTTCACACGTCTACTGAGAAGTGAAGACACTTCCACTTTCTCCCGCCAAACCTGGGAATCTGAAGTGTGTGTAGTGTTTCAGTGTGAGCGTGAGACAGTGAGTTATTCTCTATATCAGTGTTTCTGAACTCCTGAAACGCCTCCATTGTAGTATTGAGTTTTTTTCCGGGAACGAACATGTCACAATATTCCTCATTATAATAATTCATACGCAGAATAAAGGGGCGGGGCCTGGGTGAGTTAGTTAGTAGTGTGTTAAAGGATTAGTTCACTTTAAAAAAAACTTTTGCTGATAATTTACTCACCCCCATGTCATCCAAGATGTCCATGTCTTTCTTTCTTCAGTCGAAAAGAAATGAAGGTTTTTGATGAAAACATTCCAGGATTTTTCTCCATATAATGGACTTCAATGGGACCCAAACGGTTCAAGGTCCAAATGACAGTTTCAGTGCAGCTTCAAAGGGCTTTAAACGACACCAGACGATGAATAAGGGTCTTATCTAGAGAAACCATCGCTCATTTCAAAAATAAATAAAACTGTTTTATAAGCACAAATGCTCAACTTGCTCTGTTCTGTGATGACTCTGTTCTGAGACCTTTTCAACGTAATTGCATATTACGTGACGTCACGCGAACGCGCATCACAGAACAGAGCAAGACGAGCATTATAAAACTTAAACTTTTTATTTATTTTTTAAATGACCGATGGTTTCGCTAGATAAGACCCTTATTCATCGTCTGGTATCGTTTTACACTTACACTTTACCTGTCCATAACCTCACCAGTATCACAAGGGTTCTCTTACGAGAGGTTCTCTCGTATTGCGTAAGCTAGCTTACGCTACGGGAAAGATTCCATCTTTCTGAGAAATTGAAGCCAAAAATTATCCTATAATTTTGTATCCATTGTCAACGCAGTTCAGCTGCAGCAGACCATGAGAAGGCTAGCTAGCCGCTCATTGGTTCGCTCACGGAGAACTGCTTAAGCCTATGAGGGAGCGCGGATGAACCCGCGACCAATGAGAGTCTGACTCGCTCTCCCTACGTCACCGCCCCCGAAGCGGGCTTGGACGAGGCTATAAATACCCCGAATAGGCTGAATAAAATCTGATTTTTCATCCTTCAGCGACGCACCTGCATCTGCTGATCCTGAGAGAGAAGCCGCCGTCGTTTGAAAAGGCACCTTCTAGCGAGCGTTTGGGAGACTGAGGAAGCCGGCCGTCTTCGCCACCTTCAGCCGTCCTGTGAGCTAGCGCCATCCGACGGATTGTATCCTTTATACTAAAATGCTTCCTATATATTGTTGTATCTAAAAGAGCGAGCGTCTTTTTCAAGATGTCTCGTAAATTTTCTGGCGGCTTTTGCCGCGCTCCCCTCGAGGCTGGGGACCGCCACCTCTTCTGCGCTCTCTGCCTCGGATTGGAGCACGCCGATCTCGCCCCCGCTGTGCCGGCTGCGAGCTCTGCGAAACTATGCCATTGTTGACCCCGCGGGCTCGACTTCGGCCACTAAGATGCGTCCGTGCCGCCTCTGACTTCGCCGCGGAGAAAGAAACGCCGCTCTCAGAGGCCGCCGGACCCCCAGCCGGAAGCGTTCATCCCGCCGGAGCCTCTCGCTCCCGCTCTCCATCTCCGCCGCTTCCGGACATACAGCTGCCGCCGAGTGGCCGCTCTGTTGCCTCCGTTGACGCCGCGGACACCAAGGAGACATGTTCGCTTCTCGCTTCAGACGGTGAGGATTGGTCCGATTCTCACGCCTCCTCGGCCCGAGAATCAACCGGGACCCGCGCAGCTACTTCCACCAGCGTTCGACTCCCGCCGCTAAACGGGCTGCGCCCTTTCTGCCTGATCTGCACGCAGAACTCACGAAGTCCTGGAACGCCCCGCTCTGCTAGAACTCGCTCTGACTCTTCCACCCCGCGTCGCGTTGTGGACGGAGCCGCAGAGAAGGGCTTTATCTCCATTTTCCCTGTAGAGGACCTGGTCGCCGCACGTCTATGCCGCCCTCCGCGAGATGGCGCTCATCACCTGTGCTACCCGCTAAAGCCTGCAGTCCGACTTCAAGCTTTCAGCCGCCGGCCAAGCAGCTTCTGCACCCCATGTCTACTACAGAGTGAGCTACTTCGTGAATGGGACGAGAGCGAGGGAAAAAATCCCCCTTCAGTCGCGGATTGAGGATTACCTGCGAATTTTGTTCTGCCTCGTCGCGCTAGCTCCTCTGCAGGCCGCTCACGTGACCAGCCTCCTGCACGAGCCCCACCCTAGCGCCTAGCTAAACACAGTCAGACTTCTCAGCGACACCAGGGCGGCCGCCCTCGCTCGCTCTGACAGCCGCCACAGACCGCCGCCTCCCCGGGGGCCTCGGCAGAGGATCGCGCTGAAAACTGATTACTCGAAGTCTGCCTAGCGTGGTTGAGAAAAAGACGGCGCTCTCCCGCCGCGGCCGGATCGCCGTCAAAGTTTCGCCCTCTGTTAGTCCCCGCTCACGCGGCTACTACAGCAGTGTACCCCGCCATTACCAAGCCGGTATCCCTTCCCGCTTGCATGAGCACAAACGCCGTGTTTACGGCGTCCCAGAGAAATCTCAAAAAGAGCGTAAAAGCCTCTTGTGTAGAAAATGTGCCCACAACACTGTGTTCACTCATACACAAAACGCCGTGTTTACGGCGTCCCAGAGAAATCTCAAAAAGAGCGTAAAAGCCTCTTGTGTAGAAAATGTGCCCACAACACTGTGTTCACTCATACACAAAACGCCGTGTTTACGGCGTCCCAGAGAAATCTCAAAAAGAGCGTAAAAGCCTCTTGTGTAGAAAATGTGCCCACAACACTGTGTTCACTCATACACAAGACACTCCTGTTCCCGTGTCTCACACAGGGTCCACTCTCATAAAGCGGTCCCAACCCGCTCGAGTTTCAGAGTACATAAGCGCGCCCACGAACCCGTGCGCGCGTCCCACCTCTGTTACACGGTCCATAAACTTGTGTAGAGAATGTGCCCACAACACTGTGTTCACTCATACACAAAGACACTCCAGTTCCCCTGTCTCACACAGAGTCCACTCTCATAATGCGGGCCAAGCCCGCTCGAGTCTCAGAGTGTATAAGCGCGCCCACAAGCCCTGTGCGCGTCTTACTTCTGTTCACTCTGTTACAGGGCCCATAAACTCCCCTCCGAGTGTACGTCCCGCTGTTGTAAACACTATCAGCGCGCTCACGCAGCCCGCGAAGTGCAGCGACGGGGACCATGTAGCCATTTACCCCCTAGCGTCACGCTTAAAAGCGTGGGAAGCAGTGGGTGTTAAACACAATAAAGCTAGGCTATCGCTTACAGTTTTGCCGCCGCCCTCCTCGCTTCCGAGCGCGGCTAGAAACTACTGTGAACCCAGAAGCAGTGACGCGCTGCTCCGTTCAGAGATAGCAATTCTGTTGTGCAAAAAGGCTATAGAGAGGGTGCCTCTGGCTATGAGCGAGTCGGGGTTTTACGGCCGTTATTTTCTTGTCCCCAAGAAAGACGGCGGTCTCAGACCAATATTAGACCTCAGATCGCTGAACAAAGTTCTCATGAAGAGACCGTTCAAAATGCTCACTATCAGAAAACTCCTCGCGCACGTGCGCCAGGGGGACTGGTTCATATCACTAGATCTGAAAGATGCATACTTTCAGATCCAGATAAATCCCCTTCACAGGCCATTCTTACGTTTCGCCTCGAAGGCCAGGTTTATCAATACACCGCCCTACCGTTCGGCCTATCCCTAGCACCCCGTACGTTCACGAAGTGCATGGATACGGCGCTCGCCCCCCTGCGGAGTCAGGGCTGCGAATACTGAACTACTTGGACGACTGGCTGATTTTGGCACAATTTCAGAGAGAGTTACTGTCTCATCGTACAGTTCTCCTCGACCATCTGAAAGTTTTGGGCCTCTCTGTCAACTGGACAAAGAGCGTACTACAACCCAGTCAGACTATCTCCTTCTTGGGTATAGAGCTGGACTCGGTCACGATGACGGCGCGTCTGTCAACGCAGCGCGCGCACCGTGTGCAGCGTTTCGCCGCATCTTTTCAGATGAACAGACTCACGCCTTTGAAAACATTTCAGAGAGCGTTGGGCTGTATGGCCTCAGCCTCCGCGGTGCTCCAGCTGGGGTTACTGCGCATGCGCCCGCTTCAGCTTTGGTTGAGGAGCCGTGTGTCTCACCGAGCGTGGACCACGGGCCACCAGCTGATAAAAGTAACGCAGACCTGTATCACAGCTCTGCAGCCATGGTCAGTGGTAGAATGGTTTCAGCGGGGCGTTTCCATGGGGACAGTTTCACGCCGAAAAGTCATCTCGACAGACGCCTCCAACACGGGTTGGGGAGCGGTCTGCGAGGGCTCACCGGCCTTCGGCCCCGGTCAGCTCAAGAGAGCCTCCTACACATAAACTGTTTGGAGAGGTTGGCGGTCGAGAACGCGCTCATGCGCTTTCTCCCGCGCATTCAGGGCCACCACGTGCTGATCCGTTCGGACAATATAGCCGTGGTCTCTTATATAAACCGTCAGGGCGGAGTCAGATCCAGGAATCTTTTCCAGCTGACAGAACGCATCTTAGTTTGGTCTCAGTGTCACCTGCTCTCGCTCAGAGCGACGCACGTGCCGGGACAGCTGAACGACGGTCCAGACAGCCTGTCCAGGAACCCCATTCCCCCCGGGGAATGGTCCCTGCATCCTCTTACAGTCCAGAAACTGTGGCGTCTATTCGGCAGAGCAGAGGTGGACCTCTTTGCCTCGGCGGAGAACACCCACTGCCCAATATTTTTCTCAAGGAGCGAGGACGCGCTAGCCCAAACCTGGCCCAGCCGCCCGCTTTATGCCTTCCCTCCGGTCTCTCTGTTACCACAGGTGCTTCAGAGAATCAGAGAAGTGCAGCACTCGGTGCTCCTCATAGCCCCGCACTGGGAGGGTCAGACTTGGTTTCCGGAGCTCACGCAGCTGTCACAGACAGCGCCGTGGCCCATTCCAGTCAGAGCAGATCTCCTCTCCCAAGCTCGCGGCTCGATCTGGCATCCCCACCCAGAGCGCTGGGCGCTTCACGCGTGGGTGATCAACAACTACCCGTTGCTTTGCCAGAGGGAATGTTAAACACGATCCAGGCTAGAGCGGCTTCTACCAGAAGGCTCTATGCGTCAAAATGGTCTGTGTTCTCGAAGTGGTGCACAGATAGGGGTCTGGACCCGCGGTTATGCGAGGTTCCCTCCTTACTAAATTTTCTCCAAGAGATGCTGGACAAGGGCAGATCCCCGTCCACTCTTAAGGTATACGTGGCAGCCGTCGCGGCGTTTGCTGAACCCCGACGCGGCCAGTCACTGGGCAAAGACGGGCTGGTAGTCCGCTTCCTCAGGGGAGCTAGAAGGATGAATCCCCCGCGCCCCCCTTCGGTGCCGATTTGGGACCTTTCCATAGTTCTTGATGCTATGAAAGCTCCCCCATTCGAACCGCTAAGCACCGTGGACCTAAAGTACCTGTCGCTAAAGACCGTTTTTTTACTCGCGCTCGCGTCAGTAAAACGGGTGGGAGACCTGCACGCGCTGTCGACCAGCGCGTCCTGTCTTGAGTTTGGACCTAATGACTCATTAGTCGTTCTCAAACCTAGGCATGGCTATGTTCCCAAGGCGTTTGGCACCCCGTTCAGGGCACAAGTTATATCCCTATCGGCTCTGCCTGCTTCCGATAGCGAATCAGATTCTAATCTCCTATGCCCGGTCAGGGCTCTGAGATTATATGTCACTCGCACAGCTCCGATCAGACGATCCGAGCGCTTTTTGTTTCGTTCGGCGGGCGCACCAGGGGGTTGGCCGCCTCGAAACAGTCCCTACCCAGATGGATTGTTGATGCCATTGCAGCAGCATACGCATCGAAAGACCTGCCATGCCCTTTGGGCATCAGGGCTCATTCCACTAGAGGCATGGCCTCATCGTGGGCATGGTCCAGTGGGATTTCCATTCACGACATTTGCGTGGCAGCGGGATGGGCTTCCCCCTCCACCTTTGTCAGATTTTACAATCTGGAAGTACCCGCTTTGCAGGCTAAACTACTAGCAGTCTAGTATGTTTCAGCTCTTCTGGTTGAGCTGCACTATAGGGGGTTAATTCACACAGACCGAGTTCGCTCTGTCCCTCTCTTTTATGTGCTTATGTACTACACAATAACCGGCCCGCTCCGATGGCCGTTTGTCACAGATACATATATTCATTCCCACTTTCGGTGTTCCCCGGGATGCCCCGCGGGACTAATAGTGGATGCTTAGCACGCACGGCGTTGACAATGGGTTCCCGTAGCGTAAGCTAGCTTACGCAATACGAGAGAACCTCTCGTAAGAGAACGAATCGGTTACCTAACGTAACCTCGGTTCTCTCTAGATGAGGGAACGAGTATTGCGTTCCTGGCCGTGCTTGTGCTACTGGCGATGTTCGCTTCAGAATTGAAAAAACCAGATTTTATTCAGCCTATTCGGGGTATTTATAGCCTCGTCCAAGCCCGCTTCGGGGGCGGTGACGTAGGGAGAGCGAGTCAGACTCTCATTGGTCGCGGGTTCATCCGCGCTCCCTCATAGGCTTAAGCAGTTCTCCGTGAGCGAACCAATGAGCGGCTAGCTAGCCTTCTCATGGTCTGCTGCAGCTGAACTGCGTTGACAATGGATACAAAATTATAGGATAATTTTTGGCTTCAATTTCTCAGAAAGATGGAATCTTTCCCGTAGCGTAAGCTAGCTTACGCAATACTCGTTCCCTCATCTAGAGAGAACCGAGGTTACGTTAGGTAACCGATTCGTTTTACAATACAACATCAACACTAGCCACGTTTCCATCCAATCGAATTATCTGAAAAGCTCATGTGAATAAAGCTGGTGAAAGTGTGTTTCAATCAAACGGCTTTAAAGTGAATAAAAACCTGTGTGTAATGACGTCACATGCTGTTTTGCGATCAAACTGGTATATCGAATTGTTTTGAGACATTTTAAGGTGTTTCCATTCATTTTCGCACTGAATTGCACAACATTCAAGACAACATTTGCGAACAAAGTTTGCTAGACAAAATGGATCGCACCATAATAACGTTTCCATCAGTGTTTATCGCATAAGCCGTATATCCATCAAGATAAAATCTCATGAGACCGAACGCATTTCATTTGAGTCGATATTCAATCCAATTTTACTGTTTCCATAAGGCATTTTTCATTTGATATCACTTAATGCGGATAAAAACGTGTGGACGAGTTCTCAAAGTTTTATACAAAATACCCACATTTGTTCACTACAAATGGCACCAATTCCCCTACAAGAATATCACAGACCTCGTGAGTTGGTGTCAAATACATACTGTACCTTCGTTACAACCTACCCCAATACCAGGTAACACATGCTGGGGTACGTTGTAACAATTACAGAAGCTAAAATGGATGCCACACTGTATATATGCTTTAAGAACAGGTTTATTGACATAAAAGAACAGTCTCACTCCCTCTATGGAACAGACTGTCTGATTAACGTGTGTGTGTGTGTGTGTGTGTGTGTGGTGTGTGTGTGTGTGTGTTGTGTGTGTGTGGTGTGTGTGTGGTGTGTGTGTGTGTGTGTGTGTGGTTGTGTGTGCTCATGTTTATATTACATTGTGGATGAACCTGAGATCACCTACATTGTGGGGACCAGCCAGCGGTCCCCATGAGGAAAACAGAGTATAAATCACACTAAGTAATGTATTTTGAAAATGTAAAAATGCAGCATGTCTCCTGTGATGGGTAGGTTTAGGGACAGGGGCAGTGTAGGGGGATAGAATATATAGTTTGTCCAGTATAAAAACCATTACGCCTCTGGAGAGTCCCCACAAAGATAGCGAACCAGACATGTGTGTGTGTGTGTGTGTGTGTGTGTAATTGTGTCTACTTTTTCAAGAAGTGTTAAAACCCACCCCACCCCTGTCATTCACTGTTTAGCTAGCTCTATTAGCATACTGGTTTGCAATTAGTAGGGGGAAACTGTATCACATGTTGCCTAAGCAACTACATTTTAATATAATATAAGTACAACTATTTTATCTGCAATAGTTTAGATACGAGACAAAAATTAGTCTTGGTCAAAAACTGTACTTTCTTACCTCAAAATCATTTTTTGTCGGTTTCCAGACTTGACAACCCTCATGCGGTACAGTGAGGAGGTAGAAAAATACTGAAATTATTACATAACTCCTATCTTATCCCTAGTGGTAGAAATGGTGGTGTTACAACTCTCCCCGTGTTACAACCATACCCGGTCTCCTACATTACTTATTTTTCGATGTAAGTACATACTGAATATAAAGCTGGACCCAGATCTTGACGTGTGTGTTATAAAGCCGTGACTGTAAACACTCGCTGTCTGCACAAACATCTCTGGGAGAAATTAGGAGCAACTGGACTAAAACGGTAGGAAGTGTGCGTTTATATCCAGCATGGGAACAGAACGCTTCCGGAAGCAGAAATGCTGTGAGATTCGGGAATACCGGAGATTCAGGAAGGAATACAGACTGTCTTCACATTTTCCCTGACCAATACTACAGGAATTTAAAACATGTTCTCCACATTTATTAGTGGTGTTTGTTAAACATGCATCTCTATTAATGGTTCTTTATAGGGTTGGTTGTTTGATTTGGTTGGAGTTTTTAATAAACATTTCTCCATAATCCTATGAAGCCTACTGTACACTGCAGAAAAGTATTTTCTTACTCAGTATTTTTGTCTTGTTTCCAGTCCAAATATCTAAACATTCCTAAATCAAGATGCATTTACTAGATGAGTAAAATGAGATAAGATATTATGTCCTGTTTTCCGGGGGAATTAATCAAATTAAGTGAGTTTATGCTTAAAAAAGCTAAATGATTTGTCAATGAAGAAAGAAAAATAATCTTAATTCAAACAGAAACATTATTTTTCTTACCCCATTGGCAGATAATTTTGCTTTTTTAAGCATCAACTCACTTAATTTTGATTAAGTAAAAGTCTTATAGTATAACTGTATTTTTTAAATTATGAGTCTCAAACATGATAATCAGGATTTTGACGAAGGTTTATTTGTTCATTTCTCAGTCATCAGAATTTCATCTCACTTTTGTCCATATTAATATAAGCATAAGCACCAAAATTCATAGTTTTGCTCAGTTTGGGGCTCTGAATAAAACTGTTTACATCATATTCTCACTAAATCAGACTATATAAGCCACAAAAGCTTGATGGATCAAATATGATATACTCAACATAAAACACATTTGCAAACTTTGTCTCTTTTGCAAAAAAAATATTTTGTCTATAAAAAAAGACAATAAGTTATGCGTTTACATTGCTTTAACTGATCAAAATAAGTTAAGCTATTTTCAACTTTAAGTTATACAAGGTTAAACTTTTTTTAAACCCAGTTTTATGTAATTTATGTTTAAATGACAGTTAAATTAATTCTATTAAAAAATTTAGGGCAGAATTTTTTTTCTTAAAGTAATTTTAGATCTTTGATGATATGCCAGACTTTACAAACTTACACGTTAATGGTTATAAGTGATAATTTTAGGATTTTTTTTTACATTTTTAAAATTTAATCAGAATGTGGGTGACATTAATACGATCTGATGATCTATGACAGCCATGTTTTTACATACAAGCGTCATCGTCCCATTAAAAATTGCATTAAGGAAACACTTTGAGAATGATTTCCTCATAAAACCCTTGATGCATCATCGTGCCAAATGCAAATTCCTGATCGCCTGAACGTTATCATGTTTCCCAACAGCAAAAGTGGTCAATTATCTGAGAGTAAAGCGTGTGTAGTTGTTCTCCGTTGGCTCCACCGTCCTCAGATGTCATCCATTATTTAACAGCACAAATATAGCCTGGTGTTTGCTGGAGTCGTCACCCGAGACTCTTTTCCAAGCTTTCAACGTGTGTTTACTATGATGACATACTTCTCTAGTTCAATCGTAGACACCCACAGAACTTTCCACCACACAAAAGAGGCGCTAGAAAGATTTTCCACTTGGATGTAACATGTCAATACAGTACGAATTGTTTGTTGGCTTCATGAACTGACATATTGTTCCTTTTAAAGACACAGCTCATATCTGGCCTGGTTTAACTCTGCTGATCTAAGCGAGAAAGCTGTGTGACAGGCGTATGTTCTGGGCTTTCAGCAGACAGCTGGAGGCGACACAGTCTGAAAATCACTCGCAGGTTTAGTGCTAGAACTGCAGAAACGTCATTTTCCACCTAAAGAGTGTGTGTCTTCTGAGAATCCTTAATGCTCCCATGTGGGATCTATAAAAGATCTCTATCCGTTGCCCTTTAGCCAAAGAGGCATTACTGCTCGTAATAAAGAACATCAGTTATAAAAATAGCTCCTTTGTAATGTAAAGTTGTGTGAGATGTTCAGCTTTTGATTTTCTGCCAGACGTTAAAAACCTGAACAGTTTTACACCAATAAATCAAAATGAGGATTTTAAACGTTCTGATTTGATGATTTAAAATAGAGCACAGTTATAAAGCATCAGACCAACTGCAAGAATTAGTCATTAAAGACATTTGATTATTTTGGTCAAAATGGCTGAAAAAAAAAATCACAAATACAAATCAAGAATAATGATTAAAGGTACAATATGCAGGATTTTTGCAGTAAAATATCCAAAAACCACTAGGCCAATGTTACATATTTTGTTTAGTTGATTACTTACAATATCCCAAATGTTTCCAACTATTTGTAAATCGTGAGAAAATTGTGATTTTAACCAAGGAAACGGGGCGTGTGAGCAGCGGTGAGGAGTCGCCAGTCAATGCGTCATATCCGCGTTAGTCTCGGTTTCCACCATTGTTTCCGCTCGTACTGCCATAATAACCATGGCGACAGACGTGGACAACCGGGTTTATGCCTAGCAGGACGCTCACGTTGTTGTTTTGTTCAAACATTATGGACCATGGCAAGCAGACTTTGAGACAAAAAGAGACTAAAACGAAGATCAACATGTTTCGAGATGCCGAGAGCTCCACGTCCACGACTAAC
The DNA here is from genome assembly GCA_036326025.1 of Chrosomus eos. Taxonomy (NCBI): domain Eukaryota; kingdom Metazoa; phylum Chordata; class Actinopteri; order Cypriniformes; family Leuciscidae; genus Chrosomus; species Chrosomus eos. The sequence goes on from CM070837.1 coordinate 35,820,614, forward strand.
TTCCACTCGACAGAGACGCGAGAGTTGCATGTACTTTATTAGACAGGTGAGCAAATGTACATAAAACAAATCAATGTTATTTAGTTCAACATGATGAAATGTTAGAATATGATCTGTATGTTATTCTAATGTTGATCTAGCTTACTTAGTCTCATACAGCCAACAAACAAACCAACTAATAACATTCAACACACTCAAATGAGTTTAGTGTGATAGTGTAACTGTTAGAGCGAGTGAAACAGCGCTGCGTTACCTCAAGTTTCATTCCTCTAAAAAACTGAGCTGTGTGAGTATTAATTCAGCACTTGCGTGTAGTTGGGTAGAATGAAATGTCCTTATTCCTTTATATCCGCGGGACTGGCGTTGCGTGTGGCGCTGGTGTACGTCTAGCAATCGCTCCTGCTTCACCACAGTCATGTTAAAAACATCAGTGTATTCACTCATCCATAAAAGATCCATCAGCTCGACGACAAGATCCATAATTACGCTTAAGGCGGAAAATACGTCATCAATATACGCCTTTGTTATTGTAAGAGGTTAGCGACCCCTGGTGGCGAAAAATCCTGCATATTGTACCTTTAAATTGCTTATCACTTTTGAACAATAGGTGGCACTGTTGCTAAATTGGTGATGTGTGATCAGTGTGAGGAGAAAATGATACAGACAAAGTTTGGTGTCAATATAGTTACAGCCTCAATCAGCTTAGCGCCATGCCATCAAATTTGTTGATGCATTATTCGAGAAAAGTTTGGTCAATCAAAAAGCTTTTAGAACTGTTGATATGGGATAATTGAGTATCATTCGACTCGATGTGCTGCATTGAATTTAAAGAGACCAGTTTTATGATATTTGGGCAACCCATTCAGAAATTATACGCAAAAAAGGCATTTTTTTATATCTCCGAACCAGTAGGTGGCGCTGTGCTGAAACGCTGCATGTAATCTCAAGTCATGCTTGTGATGACATGTACCAAGATTCCTTTCAAAATGTTAAAGCGTTGCGAAGAAATAGACTCTAATCCAATTTGGCGAGTTCTTTGTCGAATTCGTTTGTGCGTTATTCGAGAATGGTTGGGTTTTTCAAAAAAACTTTTTTTTTGCCAGCATGATTTGAAGATGATCTGAGACAATTTGATCAGATGAACAGTTCAAAAAAGTAGCTTTGGAAAATTCAATATGGCAGAAAAATTTGACGATTCGAGCCATTTACAGTTCAAAAGATATAAGCATAAATGTAAGCTCAACTTTGGACAGTTAGAGTCTCCAAATTTGTTATGTTTAATGTTCAGACTGTCCTCTATCTGCGTGCCAAATTTCACCATTTTACTGCAAGCGGTTCTATGGACTGAAGAAAAAGTAGAAGAAGAAAATTAACAGATACAATAGGAGCCTTCAGTGTTTGGCCCCTAATAATCATAAATGTTTCTTGAGCATCAGATCATCATATTATAGTGATTTCTGAAGAATCATGTGACACTGAAGACTGGAGTAATGATGATAAATTCAGCTTTGATCACAGGAATAAATTACACTTTACTACATAGAAAACAGCTGATTTACATTACAATAATATTTCACTATTTCAATAGTAGATTCAAAGTTTGTTGTGTTCAGTGTTTTCGTCTCTCACCATGACTGTAATGAAGTCATGTGAGTTTGGGTTTGCAACGACGTCTCTGACCCGAGTCCACCAGGACCTGCAGCTGACGTCTATTCTTACCCAGGGACAGCTGAGAGTCCGGGAACATCAGGTGAAGGCCAGAGAGAGAGAGAGAGAGAGAGAGAGAGCAGGGGCGTAGGAACCGGGGGGGACGGGGGGGACGTGTCCCCCCCAATATTGGAGACAGTCGCATTTGTCCCACCCAAAAATGACACCGCGGAAGACAAAAATATTTGCCAACTCTCACGCATTGGCCGTGAGACACGCGTATTTGATTGGTTTCCCTATCAAATGTCGAGAGCGCATTATTGTAGCGCGAAAGTACATTAATATAATGCGCGAGCGTGAATCTCTCTGCTCGCGCGCGGAATATGATGTGCCGAGCGCGAATCTCCCGCGCGCGCTCTCAGATACACTTCTCTTGTAGGAATTCTCTCCCTGGGCTCGCTCAGAGAATATGCCTGCACTTAAAACGTGTTCAGTGCAATCGCGAATCTCTCCTCTTCCCCAGCTAACAATTTTAGGTTATAAGAACGTTCAATTCTCCCTTTATATAAACGTTGTATTGACGTTCTTGCTTGGTTATAAGAACGTTCAAACGTTCAATTCTCCCATTAGGCTATATAAACGTTCTCTTAATGTTTTTCTAAGATATAATGAAAAACGTTTTATTCACTTATTAAAACATTATATATATAGTTATCCATATAAGCTATAACAAGGTATCCTATATAATAGGCATATGAAGAACCTAAAACAAGAACTTTCAGATTTTAAAATGAAGACAAAAAATATATAGAAAGATAATTTAAAAAAAGCCCCATGAATCATGTCTACAATATGTGTAATGTAGTCCACTGAAGTCGAGTTGAATTGAACCCAAGTAGTTTATTCCAATAAACCGATTTGGGTTGAAGTGACAATATGATGCAGAAAATATGATGCAGAAAAAATTAGATGCAGATATCTAAATCAGAGAATTCATAGGTTCGTCGATTGGCGGGTGGATTATTTATTTTCAACAGTGGATTTGGATGACTCAAAGTGCACCAGATTAATGAATTTAGCTTTAAAATGTACAAAATTTTCTTCCGGGGGTGCATGCCCCCGGACCCCCCTAGAGGTATACTGGGCTACATCCACAAAAATAGTGTGGGAATAACAGCCTATGGTCTGTGAAAAATAATATTCTAATTATCTTATAAATAAGTACATGATCAGGATTTCATGTCTTCCTCCTCGTTTTGAGCCAAGAAAAACCCCTCCGTATTGTCATTGGGGACTGAGCCTCCCTAAAATTAAAATCCTAAAATCACCCCTGGTCCCCCCCAATGTTAAACTCATTCCTACGCCCCTGGAGAGAGAGAGACTCAGATGACCCAGCCAGAGATGCAGCATTTCACTAAGTTAAGATGTGTTCGCCGCTAACACTAGAAATCTGTGCGACTAGAAAAAATGCTACAATGCAAAACTTAATTGGTTAACAGACCAAGTATCCTTACTATATACGGTAAATAAGTGTGATAGATCTAATGGTACATTTAATGTAATTTTACTGTAAAATACTGTTCAATTTATAGTTTTTGAAAGTGAAAAAAAACAACTCATTGTTTAATTAACAGTGAAAAAACGTAAATTGACATTCCCACAATTCCCTGCGTCACACTTCACATTTGATGTATTTTTGTTGAAACGACTTCATAGCTTTCTTAGTTTTTTTCGAATCAGTTTTGTACATTAGAGTTTTATGTTACATTTAATGTTGTTAAATTAATGTTTATTGCATTTTTAAAATTTCATGTGTGTTACCATGATGGTGTTTAATGTTTGTGCGTACAATGGTACAAAACAGATATTAATACTTCAATAAGTCGGTAAATTAACAATATATCAGATAGTGAAATATGGTTTATTACTGTAAATTTTAAGGTAAGTTTGTAAAACCAATAATGTTGCTACCGTATTTTTGACGGTAAAGTTCTGGCAACCACAGCTGCCGTTTTTTTACTCTAAAAATTACATTTCATTTTTTACAGCGTATGAAGGAAATCTAAAGAACTCTTTTCAAAGGTTTGATGGATGTTCATGGAACCATCAATGGCTGTAAAGAACCCTGATTGTTCTTCACGTTAGTGAGTTTGGGATGGATAGTATAGAAGTGAGGAATAATACACAGCACCTTCAAAAGCTTCTGGCACGTAGAAGAGAGATTCCCGTCACACACTCCAGCTGTTTACAGCACGCTTCCCGTAACACTACACAGCACTTATTAGATGTGGAAACCGGTAAATCAGATTTTAGAGAAGTATATACACCCAACTTCTGATGCACCGAATGTGAATGAAGCAATAAAGTAGCAGTGATTTTACCACAGATAAAGGATGTAGTTTATCACAAACTGCCTCTCGTATTGCTTTTATAAAACAAAAACATTACCATAAAACACACCGATGTCAAATAATTACATTAATAATCATAATGACAACTAAATTATTACAATAAAATGTTATGTATAATGGTGTTTATATATATATAATGTACAACGTTTTGTGGCTTATTGTTCTTTTTTTATCATAGCAAAAAACTAACAATTAAAAAAAAAAGAAAGTTACAAACATGGCTCCGCCAACAGGACTATCCATTTTATAACAGAAGTGCTCCTATGGTAGTTCAGTTTAATAATTCTTTAAGCATTTAAGGGTGGCGCCTCCATTACTGAGCTTTCGTTCAAGTTTAGCTGGTAGCGTAACAATCATCGCTCTCTAATAACTCGTTTCTGCTATGATTATGATCAGAAAGCCTGGCAGACTGTGACTGACGTGTGTTCGCAGTTCTTCAAGCACATGCTAATCGAGCGCGGTTGAGATAAGTCCAGCACAGAAGCCAGGATTAGCTCTCAGCTAGCATCTTTGTTTAAGAGATTAGCTCTGTGACCTCGGGCTGCTGAAGAGCTTCATGCGCTGCGGACGGTCAGCAGTCGCGTCTCTCATGTGGAGCTCCAGCGCTCATTAAAAGGACACACATGACCTCTTCAGTCATACAGACACAGGTTCAGAAGTCATGATTACCATGTGATGTGCGTTCAACTGATTCTGCTCGGACAAATCGGATCTGACTCCCTAAATAGCCAAAAGTCTATCTATATACATATCAGACGACATAATCCGTCTCGTCAAGGTTTCGGTTCACATACCTGTCAGACAGAACGTGCAAAAGCTTCTGAACTCTTGTACTTTAAAATAAAAATGGATGTGCTGCAAAAGAATGCATTGCTATGAAAAGGTGTTTCATGTTCCCTGTGTGGTTTGTTTCTTGTATTTTCTGTGATTGAATGATTGGTTGATTACCCTCACCTGTTCCTTGTTCAGTGTCTGGAGTTGTCCTTGTTTTTGTCTAGTATATCTCTCTGTGCTTGGATTTATTCTTGTTTTGTTTGTTTAAATAAACTCTTATGTTGCTCCCCGTCCGTCTGAAACTCCCTGCATTACAACAGATGTTTAGAAATTTACTTCGCTCAAGATTAGACACTTTATTAATTATAACAAAAAACGCATCAGTCATTAACAGATCGAGAGTAAACTTACATGTTCTCTGCTGTTCATCTTTTCAGAAGATTTATGTTTAAAAGTTTTGTGCTTTAACAACTAATACGCATAAAACATCACAGAACTCATCATATCCATAGTAATACTTGAGCTGTGTTTTTTCCTTTCAAAATGACATCACTTCCTGGAAGACGATGTCATTGGGAACCAGGGTTATTTTAGTTAAACGAAAACGACAAACAACATTTTTAATACACACCGTTTAAATGTTTGGGGTAGGTACGATATTTTGAATGTTTTGATGGTCTCTCGCATTTATTTGATTAAAAATACAGTAGAAATAGTGAAATATTATTGTAATGTAAATCAGCTGTTTTCTATGTGAATATATAGTAAAGTGTCATTTATTCCTGTGATCAAAGCTGAATTTATCATCATTACTCCAGTCTTCAGTGTCACATGATCCTTCAGAAATCACTATAATATGATGATCTGATGATCAAGAAACATTTATGATTATTATCAATGTTGAAGACAGTTCATATTTGTGTGAAATGCATGATACATGTAATTTTTCAGGATTCTTTGATGAATAGACAGTTCAAAAGAGCAGCATTTATTAATTACTGTCACTTATGGATCCATTTAATGCATCCTTGATGAATAAAAGTATTAATTTCTTTTTTTTAAACTTGACATGGGGAAGAGCAAAAGCACTGCATTACAGAAATAACCCAGAGCAGAAAACATGACGCATTACTGCTGTGACCTGCCTCATCTCGTTCATTCTCTCAGTGTATAAAAGCACAGTCTGAACACTGCATAATGTAGTCTTTAAAATATAGTTTTGAGCAGCCAGCATTAAACACGTCTGCAATGAAGCCTCATCATGCAAACGAATGCGCATAGAAATCACAAAATGTTTGCATTTGATAAATGCAACTCTGGGACTCTCCGAAAACACTCCTAAAAGTCCTGATATTGCGGATAGATAAATGTTTACATGCTACGCTGTTTTCGGCAAGTAATTCATGAAATCAATTGTAGGGAAATGAACATTTCTCGATGCAACACACAGGCTACTACAGAACAAATACAGAAATTACACTTTTTCAAGATTCACAAAGTATACAACAAAAGGTCTAAACCCAAAAACACGACAGACCATGAAACTCCAATCATGGTGCAATGAAATCAATTAATCTGTGAATAAAAAATAAGAGGGCTTGATGAGAAATGTCATTTCAGCAAATTGCTACATTTTAATGAAATCCGTCCATCCTTCAATCTATCTATTTCTAAAACGTAATGCTTTGTATTCTTAGCCTCACAACAACATGTTAGGGGGAAATAGATTGTTTTGAAGTAGAACGAAGTAGAATGAAGATATTTGTTTTGTTCTTGAGTAATATCTCCTGCATCAGAGAGTGGAAGTGAAGTGCAGCTGGGTTTGGGCTCTTCAGGCGTTGGGTGATTTAACAGGTCAGGTTGATGGTAAGGTCAGAGGGTTTCTCAGTGGGGCACGAGGGCTTTGCTCTCTAACTGCCCCTGCTCAACCTGCCCTGGGGTAACAGCCACAGAACGGCCCTCCTCTGGGTCACGGAGGTACAGAACGGGCCCTCAGCTGGGTCATGGAGGTGTTGGCGTGTACATACAGAGGCGTAGGAACCAATGGAAATGTGCTTTTGGGAAACAATGATTATACTGCTGGTCAAAAGTTACCCAAAAGTGCCCCTTTTATGCTTTTTCAGATATGTTCTTTCATGTAGTGTGTACTAAGGCTCAATCCCAATCCCCCCCTTGCCCCTACCCCTTGTTTTCGAGTGTACTCCTTGGCCCTTAAAACAGAGTTACAACGGCCAAGGGGTTGAAATATTCCCTTACGAAATGGAGCAACCCTTCATGAACCCGATAGGTCATCAGTCGTCGGCGATGGCTCTGACGTTACAGAGTTTTTTTACAGGATTTCTCCATGACCACGACTGACAATGAGCGCCGCTGCTCTTAACTTTGAGGAAACATGATGATTATAACGTTCCTTCCTCGAAATGTATGTCTTTTCTGTTTCGGAAAGGTAATTTATTATACAATTTCTTAATTTAAATGACTATATTGTTATTATGAGAGTAAATAAAGTGCATGGTGGTGTCATCTGACGCTAAATTTAAATGTTTAACTATTTGCGAAGCCATCTCGCCGGTGATTCACGATGCATTCTGGGAACTTTCTCCTAGCCCTCCGTTTGGAGTGTGCCTCTGAAAAATCTCCGTTTCGAGGGCTATGTAGCCGTACCCCTTCGCCCTACCCCTCGATCTAAACAAGAAGTGGGACACCCTACCGCTAGACGTGAACGCACAAAACGGAGGGGTAGGAACAAAGGGTGAATTGGGATTGAGCCTAAATCTGTTTGTGAATGTAAAAGATCTGAAAAGTTTTAAAGATCAGAGTGAAGATAAATGGAGTTTTTGTATCCTAAAAGTAAGAAGTGATTCTGAATTGAGTCGTCTGTAATTTCAGTCTCACTTCCTGCTCGAACCTTCTAAGGTTTGTGACAAATATGCATAATGTCTTCATTGATTGCTGGTTAACAGCGTCTCCTTTGCCCCGCCCTCAAACACTAGTTACAGCTGACACTGGAAGAGTTTGGTTTGTGTTCAACAGACTGGGTCATCTGACCAATCAGAGCAGAGTAGACCAATCAGAGCAGAGTAGACCAATCAAAACAGACGTGGCCTTCTGACCAATCAGAGCAGAGTAGACCAATCACAACAGACTGGGCCGTCTGACCAATCAGAGCAGAGTAGACCAATCAGAGCAGAGTAGACCAATCACAACAGACTGGATCGTCTGACCAATCAGAGCAGTGTAGACCAATCACAACAGACTGGGCCTTCTGACCAATCAGAGCAGAGTAGACCAATCACAACAGACTGGATCGTCTGACCAATCAGAGCAGTGTAGACCAATCACAACAGACTGGGTCTTCTGACCAATCAGAGCAGAGTAGACCAATCACAACAGACTGAGCCATCTGACCAATCAGAGCAGAGTAGACCAATCAGAGCAGAGTAGACCAATCACAACAGACTGGGCCTTCTGACCAATCAGAGCAGCGTAGACCAATCACAACAGACTGGGTCGTCTGACCAATCAGAGCAGAGTAGACCAATCACAACAGACTGGGTCGTCTGACCAATCAGAGCAGAGTAGACCAATCACAACAGACTGGGTCATCTGACCAATCAGAGCAGAGTAGACCAATCACAACAGACTGGGTCGTCTGACCAATCAGAGCAGAGTAGACCAATCACAACAGACTGGGTCATCTGACCAATCAGAGCAGAGTAGACCAATCACAACAGACTGGGTCATCTGACCAATCAGAGCAGAGTAGACCAATCACAACAGACTGGGTAATCTGACCAATTAGAACAGAGTAGACCAATCACAACAGACTGGGTCGTCTGACCAATCAGAGCAGACTGGGTGATTGGTCTTAAGTTGGATTAGTATTAATTAAAAAAATAATACTTTTATCAAACAGATGATTGGTCAGCCATCCGACCAATCAGAGCAGAGCAGGCTCTCAAGAGGGGTTTACAGGGTCTTTTTTACAGACATAAAAAAATATAAGAAAACAAATGCGTTTTTGACTTTAGATGTATGTAAACCTGTTGTAGGAGAAAACTATATAAAATATGAATGAAATTAGCACAGATATACAACATTACACAAAAACTTTCACAATTGACCAATCACAGTCAAGTATTTCCGGAGAGCAGTGTAATAATCATGGCTAGTTAATAGACAAACGTCACTGCATTAAAGTAAATCATTCCTAAAATAATGACTTCCAGACTGGGCTCCGGCTTCCCGCTGCTATAGGGAATCTCACACTTCCTATAGGCTCTTCATCATGTGACCAACTCATTCCAGGAAAACTTTCCTCGAGCTGCGGATCCAGAGCGCACACACATCCAAACAACACACGGTCCCAATGATCTTCTTCAAACCAGTGACTCTATTCTTCTCAAATACACCTATTGTTATGTTTATTAGTAAAATCTGTTGACTTTATCAATCTTTGCTGCATTATATATGCCAACCGTGACAGTTCAGAGATGGGAAAAAGCACTTATTGTGTTTTATTCCCCAAGTTTGCATCCCTGTAACTCAATAAGTGTAAAAGATATCTCAATGTCCTTTTCTTTAAATCTCTTATCTTTTCTTTTTGTATCCATATTTGTTATTTCCAGAGATATTGTGATCTCAATGCGGCTCCATGTCCAAATTGTTGAATTTTGCCCATTTTCAATGGCCGAAAACCAAATATAGTCGCAAAACAGCTGATACTTATTGCATTCAAAGAGGAATACATGAAGAATATAAAATGTTGAAACCAGAAATATATCTTGTTTCCCTCTATCAAAACACTTGCATACAACGTACATAAAATGTTGCTTATTTATGAAACTTGTTGATAAAAACAGAAAACATGAAGCTAGAATAAAATTGTTTTATTTTAATTGTAGTATTCAGTTTGGACTAAAAATGCAACTACAAATGGAAGGTCAAGTTAAGTCCATTGCATTGTGGGATACATTTTATCCAGCAAATTTGGCAAATTAAGTAGATTATCTGGGTTTTCTGTCTATAAACATGTTCATATATGCAACATTAAACTAAATACAACAGTAATATTAGTAGGCTATGCTTTTTTAAAGTCTTATGAGCAATGTTGAGCACAAATATAATGTAATGTTTGCAGATGGCGCCAACTTGTGGTGGAGAGGTGTTATCACACAAGCGCAGCATTTAAGAGATTCATCATAAACTCGCTCTCGTGTCAGTCCAAAGACTTCCCTTGTCCTGTAAAACACACAAACAAATATTTTGAAAATGCCTTTTTTTTTTTTTTTTTTTTTTTTTTTCAGATTTAGAACAACATGATAATGGGAATTATGGATGACAGAATTTACAATTTTGGGTGAACTATCTCTTTAAGTGCAAAAGCGTGTAAAACAAGAAATGTTTCTTGAACATCCAGACTGATCTCATGAAACTGCGTATGTATGACACGCCAATTCGTATTTCCATTTTTGGCGTGCTATCAACACGCATAATCGCTTTTCAGCGTGTTTATGAACGCCGTTGACTTAACGTTACATTACTGTATATATAAATATATGACCTACCCCAACCCCGTCCCTAAACCTACCCGTCACTGGGGTTAATACCATTTATGAGTCTTTCCCTACCATCCTAGTAAGAAAAATATCGCTCCCCCAGATGTATATCAAAAATTTGGCTTTATTTATCTCGGATTTTTAACAGCGTGTACATACACGCGGAATCACTCGGACATAACGGCGTATACACGCATACACGCGGATAGCTCAAAATGCGTATAAATAACACGCCTATAAATAACACGCCACTTGACTTGAAAGTGGCGTGTATGTTTACGCAAAAGTCATGATGTCATGTTCTATTGGTTTTTGAACATTTTAAACTTAAAATCTTACATTTAATGTCTTTGACCACATTGGGTAGTTATAGTAGGTTTACTAGCCTACTTGCAGTCTGTTTTTAAATATTATTTTGCCTACGGAGAAAATGAAATACTATGAAAACAGTTTCAATTATGACTTTTTTCCACTTCATATAGTCTAGTTAGTTTTGTATCAAATACAATGGGGTTTCCGTTGATCAACAGCACATTTTTCCACGTGGGCGAGTGATTTGGAAAGCTTTTCCTGCGCATTGAATTCCCCAACCACATTCCAGCAAACTACTAAGATTGCAGGACAATGATGGTGATAAATAACAACACAGCATAGGCGCCAACGCTGTTGTGGATCCGTTTACTGGATCCCCAACTGGCACACATTTAAAGAAAATTTGTGGTTTGGCAAATAAATAAATGACAGTTGCATACGTATTACCAAGATTTTATTATGTACGATTTATGTTACACCTCAAATGGAATTTACAGTAATTTACAATGTTAATTTATTAGTGAGTTCACAAACTCATCCTCATGACTTGTCGAGCATTCGCAGCTGGTATAATTCAATTCAACTTTATTGTCAGACTCAGGGTCCATTAGAAAACCACACAACATTACAGACACCCAACACCTCAAAACATAAAAACAAAAACAAAAAATTATAAAAGACAATTATACCAGTGGTTCCACAGAGGTGACTGGTATCGCACAACACTTTTACTAGGATTTGTCAGTAGCTTAATAATGCCATTCTGAGAGCCATCCAGTCGACCAATAAATTTGTACATCAGATTTCTCAACAACGCATGGAGAGTGTGGACTCTTGCCTTACAAATCAAGTTGCTTGCACTGCACCACCTAGGTTTCTTAAGCAATATCCGCATACAGTCATTATAGGCCACCTGAAGCTTATGTATAGTTGTCTTTTTGAGCTTGGCCCACAATGGGGCAGTGTAGAGTGGAGTACAGTAGGCTTTAAAGAGCCTTATCCTAACATGGTCTGAACACATATAACATTTTCTTGCTAACATATTAGCTTGAGCATAAAGCATACGACACTGCCTATATATGTCATCATCATCAGACAATTGATCTGTGAGGAAGTGCCCCAGGTATTTTGTTTTATTACAAATACTTAGCACTTTACCTGACAGATAAAACACTGGAAAGTTGAGGTCTTTATCCCCTTTTGCTCTGCATATCATGACAACACTCTTCTTAGCATTATACTGCACATCATATTTGAGCCCATACTCAGAACATATATTTAGCAACTGTTGAAAACCAGCACTACTAGGTGAAACAATAGCCCGATCATCGGCATACATAAAATGATTTATTAGAGCGGTACCAGTCATACAACCAGTTTTGCCGCCACTTAGTTGTTCTGATAAGTCATTCATATACAGGTTAAAAGGGCTGGGGAGAGTAACCCCCCTTGTCGTACTCCATTACCAACACTAAACGGAGTGGAGACTCTATCCGGTTGTTAAGTCGTGACGTAAGCGCTCTCCGATAATACTGTTTCCGGGTCCAAAGGCCGGGTCCTCTCTACCTACCTACCGCTTTCGCCGGAGTTTTAACGTGTTCCCGTGTAGTTTTAATAGATCGGAGTTAAAAAAAACAAGTGACATTTAACTGTCATCTACCGCTTTCCCTGTGACGAGAAAGATATGAGAAAATGGCGGCAGTTGATTAGGTAAGTTACAAATCTTAAACGAATGAAGAAACTTTGGCGCCAGTGGGTATCCCTTAATCCCTAGTAACACCCACTGGCACTGAAGCGAAAAAAGCCCTTTAAGAAAAGGGTTTATGTAGTCTAGGATCTGAAAGACGAGCGGAGCGCTTGGGCCCGGAAGAGGCTAAACGTCACGCGCGACGTCAGACTTAACAACCGAATTACCCCATCTGACCTGCATACTCATTAGCCTGGCTCCGCCCTCCTACGCACTTCCGCTCAATTTCATTTTCCTTCAGTAGGCTATACGTCTGGGATTGTGCTGTAGACTTCGGTTTCCAGAAATCAATTTTTTGTAGGACCAATCAGCGAACAGAGGGAGTGGCTGAGAACGATGACGTTGATGTCGACTCGTGCGTTATTTTGAGTTGTAGTTCAAAATAAGAAAGATGCGAGTGAAGCCATTCGGTCCGTTCTGGCAACGCTGCCGAATATCAAGAAGTTAAAGCCTTAGCAAGAACAATCTTTGCTTAGTTTTGTGTTTATGGCCATCCTCCCACGGGGTTCGGGAAAAGACATATGTCACGACCAAACGTTAGCGATTGGTTATGGCAGATAGAGTGACTCTGGGCAGATCCAATAGTTTTAGACTTCAGTAGAGTTCCCGCCTACAAGGAAGTTAACGCTTGTCAATGGAGCGGTGCCAGACTCTAGCTGTGTCCCCAGTGCCGCTGCTAGCCATTTTGGTGCCCTAAGCATAATTCCTTTATGATGCCCCCCCCCCCCCCCATCCCCCCTAAAAATATATATTTTCATTTAGGATTTTCATTTGAGGAAATTGAAAATTTCCTGAGGATTTTCAATGAGGGTATGATTTATAAAAGAAAGTAAAAAATTGAAAAGTTTTTAGTTTAGGGTCTAATGCTTACTATTAACTAGTTTCATGGTTTTATAATCACTGTGGTCCCGAATTTGAGGCAGGTTAGTTAGGGGGGTTCGAGGTTTCCCCGAGAAAATTTTGGATTTCTCTGAACTACAGATGTGCATTTTAAGATGTTGTGAAGGCACACAAAAAAATCGATAACAACAGCTTTAAAACCATGTCAGTGGGCAGCTGATTATTTTTCTCTCCTCATCAGCATCACACTCTTTTTCTCTTTGTTTTTATCTTGCCCTGTCTGTTCCCCTCCTAAAGTTGGCTTTTTTTTAATTTACTAAAGGCTACAATTTGTATTTTATTCTCAATATGTACACATTCATTATTAATCCTGTGCCTAACATGATGAAAACGGCTTTGTTCATTTTTCCCCTCACAATGACAGAAGCCTAAACTATTACACTAGGCTACGTTACATAGGCCTATTTTCAGTTCAAAATGGCGAAAATAGACAAAACTATAATAGTTTGCCTAATTATTTTTTGTCATTAGTTTAACATTTATGACCTAAAAAACTGTCAAATATATAAAGTTAAGTTTAGCTACTTACATCTTATCTCGCACTTGACCGTACACTGAAGTGTCGAGTTGCACTGTTAAAATTCGCGCTCAGCGTCTGTGAACATAAAGCCCGCCTACTACTTTGATTTGATTGGTCATCTCAAATATTCTGACATTGACGAGCAGTGACAGACCAATGAGGCTAAGATGAGCACACACACACACACACACCCTGTCCTCTGTTTCTGACGTGCTCTGCTCTCTGCTCGGAGTCCTTATGGGAAATGCAGTTCATGATAATGGTGACGATCAGGAAAAAGGACCTCTAGTGAAAACCCAGGGAACACAAACCAGGCACTGTGACAATAGTTTTCCACGCTTCCAACCTTGCCAGCCTTGTCTTTAATGACAGGCACAAGAGTAACGGCTAACATCGAGTCTGGTAACATTCCACGGGTCATAAAGCCATTAAAGCAAAAGGCAAGAAGGGCTGCAACCTTTGGGCTTGCACACTTAAGATGCTCTGCTATAATTTGATCTGAGCCACTTGCTTTATTATCAGATAACTGAGAAATTGCTTGATGGACCTCTTGAGTTGTGATTTCCAGTAAATCTCTTTTGGCAATATTTCCACTTTATAAGGATCACTATTGAGGCAGTTAAATAAAGCCGTGTAAAGTTGCCTCCACAACTCCGCATTATTATCGGCTCCAGAAACTCCCTCTACAGTGCATGGTAACAAAGTATTAACCTTATTTAGAGCTCTTACCTCCCTCCAAAAATCAGTGGTATTATTACAAAGTAGCTTTTCAGCCAAAGAGTCTGCTCTCATGATTTGCTCGTATTTGCAACATAACGAACTGCATATTTAACCCTAGCATTAGTAACCTTTTTGAGGTCCATACAGGCCCCTGTCTGGGTCTACCAGCCAGAACCAAGCTTTAAATGCCTCCTTGGCTTCCGCCTTATGTGCAGCCACAAACGGATTCCACCCTGGCTTGATGTTATGTGCCTTATCAGTGCGAGTAAAGTATGGTCTACTTGGCTCATACATAGCACCCACAATACAATCATACATTGCACACAAGCTTCACGATGAGCAGTATCATTACAAATTTACATTAGAACACATAATTGCACTTTTTGGCAAATATACACTACTCAAAAGAACATCTGTCGTCCATACATATAACAAAACAATCTCATTTGTAAGCTTAGCCCAATCCAGTTTAGCCAGTATAGATGGAGTATAGATATAGGCTAAGTTTTATAGATGATTGAATGCTTGTTTGTTTTGGTGTTGCCACCCCTCACAGTCCTCATGCCCATAGACATAATAAATACACAGACGCCCTATTGGCCGCTTTGGAACGTTGCTGCGATACCAGAGAATGTCTAATAAGGGGAGAACTGGCACTGTCTGGTTACTTCCGGATTCTGGACTGGCTGCATTAACACGTCTCTGTCCATGCGGGGGGCGCTCGCGAGCGAGTGCAGAATGAATGGGAGTCTATGGGGTTTCACCCCCAGAAATCCACTTTTCTCGGGATATAATTTTTGTCTAGTAATTTGAATATTGTATTCGAATGTAGATGCAAATAAATTACACACTGCTGGGTGTTAGATTTTTTATAGTCACTTATTTGCTTGAAATTTTTTTTAAAATGTCAATGACGTCATACACATCGTATTATTAGCAGAATGCTAGCGTGTTATGGGCAACAACAACTCAACCTGTAAGAAATCGAAAGGACATAAGTACTCGTTAATTCAACTTTCGACCTATAACCCATTTTGAACTTGCAAAACCTACAATAAAATCTGAGATTTCTCAACGGCAATCGGGTGAAAGAGACATATTTAGTCGTCTAGCTCCATAGACTCCCATTCACTCTGCAATGGCCCTCAGTGAAACTCTGGTGGAACTAACCAAAATTCGGTACAATAGGACTTAATAGGGAGTGAACAGGCTCTCCGTAGATGGGCTTTGGCGATACGTCAACGCGTCCGCCATTTTGCTAAGGGCAAGACTGCACTGTGAACAAATGCAAGTACGGTAAACAGGTGAGCTGCAGTTTTCCTGGATAAAAACAATAATAACGTTTACAGTTATCAGCCGATTTCAGTGTTTTGTACGTGGTGTACGTTACTATTACTAATTATATAATGACCAAATACAACCAGAAAAAAATGTTCAGTCTTGTTTGTGAAAGGTAAATCCCCGAGACCTGTTTTCAATTGTGTGGCCATTTGTACAGACCTACACAGCACACGAAGAAGCTCAATTCCCGTAATGAGAGGTATGTATGGGAAAGTTGCCCTCCGCAATATGGCGGCGCCGTTGACGTACGCTCCAGCAGCCAATAGGGCGTTTATGTATTTATTGGCCCTCATTTATCATTCTTGCGTAGAAACGGGCGTATATGTTGGCGTAAGATTATGCTTGCACTCCTCTCACCGCCTGATGTATGAAGCTGTGCATACCTTTGAAATCCAGGTGTACGCAATACCTGCCCTTGATAAATGCCGCGGCTGAAAACGATCGTCATTAGAATAACACGCCCCTATATATTCAAGTCTCCGCTTCCCCCACTTTGCCCCCAAGACGGCAAAGAAGAGAAACTTTTCCGACGTGGAGATCGAGGCCATCACCAGGGAAATGGAAAGAAACAAAATTGTTTTATTTGGGAGTTTAAAGAGTGGGATTAAAGGCGCCCACAAAAACAAAATATGGACCCGAATTACGAGTTCTGTTAATATTGTGTGGGGGTTGAACCATTGAGAAGCGCACTCCAGCAGAGTTAAGAAGTTTTTTTCAGCAGAGTTTTATTGCTTAAAGCTGCTGTCCGTAACTTTTTTAAGTTAAAAATTATCCAAATTAATTATTTAAAAAAACAATCTTCAGCCAGTGTTCAAAACTATCTGCTTGCCATAGCTAAATTTAAAACGGTTAGCTTGTAATAATGATTTTAATTCCAGTGGTACTGGTGGGTTTTCGCGGGAAATTCGAGCATGTCTTTGCGTCATTACGTCACATCCGTACACATAAAGAAGGAGTTTCGGCTAGCCGCTATACTGCGCGTGAGATGTAGAGATGGGCTTTTCTCGCAGCACTTTACATGATTAAACTCATGGCGGATCCAGAAAGATTCAAACAACAAGAGATTAACCAGTTATAAAACCCAAAAGACTTCGTACTTCGGATCTAAGGTGGAAAGAGAAAGAAACCGTCTCATGCAAACACAAGGATACACATCGGTGGGGCTTTTGAAAGGTGCGTGAACTGCCGAAGGGATTCGAAACGGAAGAAGAGACGGCTTTTTCTGCTGAACAAGTAAGACATTTCAATAGTTCAATCGTGTAACAGTACGTTTTCTTAATTCACACAGTTATGGAGTTTCCTTTGTTGTGCCTTTCTCGTTTAGCTATTATGGAGAATATGAATTCTGAACTACACAGGTAATCATAAAACACATTAAATAACGTTAGTCACGCAATGCTGATGTTGTTAACATGAACAATTTGAGAACAAATTTAAGTAGGCTATGATTTGCACGATTGCTGTAAATCGCACTGATTAAATCTAATGATCGCTTGTCATGTCGAATGCTTTTCCCCCTTAGTTGATCAGAACAAAAATGGATGTTACTTACTTGTTCAGAAGACATTTTCCAGTGAAAATTCTTATGTTGGTCAAGCTTTCAAAACGTGAATCTGTGATTCTGAATGACAGTATCCACACAGCGCGGTGATTGACAGCAGCACTCGCCTCAAAACACTGTGTTCATCCGAGCTGTTTCATGCCGATTTACAACCCACGTCAAGATGATAATTGCGCGAATCACTGCAGTTACAGATTTCGAACAGAGATGGCGACAAAAAGGGGAAAATGCTACGGACTGCAGCTTTAATATAGACCAATAGTGATCAAGTTATACGTTTTCTTTATTGCTTAATATAGACCAATAGTGATAAAGTTAAGCATTATTATTTGCATTTTCTTGTTTATTGTAGGCTAGGTGGGAAAAAAAGTGGTCAGATATGAAGATCGCCACAAAGAGGCACGTCTCGGCACTGAAGAGGAGCCAGAGTTGATTTTTTGTTATGATTTTTATTATTAATGATGCTTATTGTTATTAAGAAGAAGAATTCGTTATTATTATTATTATTTAAAAGAAGAATGTAATTTTTATTATTTTGTCAGTCTGAATTATTTTTTTGGTCATTGAAAGCCTTTCATTACTGAACCCAGTCCGTGCGCACCACCTAACGCTGAAACGTCAGGTAAAGCGCACAGGCTCGCAACTGAAGGAATACATATGCCTACAAATCAAATGATTTGGTAAAATCACACAAATT
Source organism: Chrosomus eos (assembly GCA_036326025.1). NCBI lineage: Eukaryota > Metazoa > Chordata > Actinopteri > Cypriniformes > Leuciscidae > Chrosomus > Chrosomus eos. Next base: position 35,838,802 of record CM070837.1, read on the forward strand.
AAACATTGAAGTCCATGTTGCACAAAAATAAACACTGAAGTTTATAATTACTTTGTTGTTGTTGTTGTTTTTTACAGTGGGTCATAATATATCATATCTTTTAGTTTGTCAGTGCGTTTTGTGGTGTTAGGAAATGTTTTTCTGCGCATTTCCGCACTAACTCAAACGTACGTACATGTACACCACCTCCTGAGCTGGCGTAGGATTTGAGCGTGCCGTACGCCAAAGTCCATATTGATAAATCTCAAAGTCACCGTGGTTTTGGGTGTCCGTTGTACGCTGGAAATTTGGTGTACGCACTTTTGATAAATGAGGGCCTTTATGTCTATGCTCATGCCACCCTATAATGATTTTCTGGTGAGGAGCAGGGCAGCAGGTGCAGTGTCAGCGCCCCCTGGCTGTGGAGCTGCAGTAGTCGCACAAACTCCTCCGGCATCTTGTGAAAGTTGACGTCAGGGCGCTTCAGGTCGTAATAATGGTATGGAATCGGCTGCTCCTGCAAGTCGCTGTCGAACGGCCAGAATCCGTAAACGTGAACATGCTCGCACAGTTCCATTGCGGTGTTGATTAAAATAAACCCAGAGGAGAGGCGGACCTCCTGCAGGCCACGCCCCTTCCAGAACCGGTCCAGTGTCCGCAGGTAAGAGGGGCTGAAGAACACCACCGGCTGCTGAGGCCTGATTGGCTGGAGGACTTTGAGCGTTTTGATTGACGCTGGTGTGCAGATCGTGTAGGCGAAGGCAGGAATAATGATGGAGGCGTTTCCGTACACACTGACCCGCTCCACCAACGGATCCGGATTCTTCTCCAGGTTTTTGTATCTATAGAAACACAGATTTTAAGAAATGCTACTGACAGAACACTAAGGCCGTGTGTCCACCAAAGCGTTGTTTTTTTCACGCGGCTGGCGTATTTTTTTAATTGTATTCAATGGGAGCTTCACGTTTTTAAAACGGCATGAGCGTAACGAGGCGCTGAGCGTTTTATTCATGCTGAAGCGCTCTGCGTTTTTTACTGGTCGCCGAGCTAGGCGTTTTCAGCAGAGCGACTAGAGTTTTCAGCTGGCTAAAAACGCTTTGGTGGACACACGGCCTAGATGATCACATATGTGTACGCCAGGGAAAAGACGCCTCTGTTCCCCATCTGTCATTACTGTTGACTGACAAATGGGGTCTCACTTGGGAGCCCCGATCTCCTCAGAGTTTTATATTCCAATGGAATTGCCCAGTGGAAATTGCATGCTAAGCCACTCCCCCATACATACAGTTATATGAGATTGCGGCTCCCATCCACTCATTAAGAAATGTGCTTTGGAGACGATTGGTTGCAGTAGCAATTCTGTATTTCCAATCATCTCGAAAAATAGTTGCAGTTTGGGGATCTCTCTGGACTGCATTCAGCGGGGTTTCGCCAGTGTGTTTGTAGTGCACGATAAGTGCAGCGAGTCTCCCCAGGGCGCTTCAGGCCAAAAGAGCAATTTTTCCCTAAAAGAGCAAATCGGACGGCAAGTGTCTTTTTAAAGATGCCCTTCCGTCTTCGTTTTTCTGGTTGCAGTCGGTTCCTGTCTTCATCTGACGGCCACAATAATAGTCTCACATGCCTGGGCCGAGAGCGTGCTGAGACAGCATTCGCTCATGTCCTCTTTGCGAGAATATGACCATGTCGACACTGTGGTCGAGACTTAAAGGTTGTATCAGCGATTGTGGTTGTGAATTGGTAGTGATTGGTTAGAAGTTGGAAAACTATTTATTTTGGTTTTGAGTGGTTGGTGAAAACAATTGTTTTTGTGTGCAGATCTCAGAGCCTAGGCTCCCTACAGAGACGCGGGCAGCTAGCGGATCGTTAGGAAAGATTAGATTAATGTGATCATTTATGTTTGGGCCTTTTTTTGGGCCTGAAATCGCTGATACAAGCTTTAAGGCCATTGCACACTGAGTCGGAAATTTTCGTATGCGTTTTTTCGTATTCGAGAATCGGTGGCTCTGAATTGTCAAAGCACCATTCAAACTGCTTGCTACGGATGCGAAAAATGCAGAAAATCGAACCCGATTCAAAACATTTTATGACGGACGAAAGTTTCGGATGCAGTGTGCAAGTGTGATTGACATAACGTGAGATCATATTTATTTTTTAACGTGCGAAAAGTTCGGACTCAGTGTGCAGGGGCTTTTACCTTCTTTGTGAAGGAACGAGTCCACTCTGCTGTTACCGAGTCCGCCGCCGCTTATAGCAGAGCCTCTGGTCTGATAACCCTTTGGGTTACCTGAGGGTTACAGTGGGAGCGCTTGATGATGCGCAATAAGATGATGC